>JACGWL010000010.1:11611157-11798047 GCA_034509725.1 Sesamum angolense
GTTATAAATTAGTTTTGACTATGTCACGCATGATTCTACTTCTCTATTTTTCACTAAAGTATCTTTTATGGAGCTTACATCGGGGAATTACAAAATTATTTCGTCTACTTATTGCATCTTTTAACACTCTACTATCAGCAGCTGAACCCTCCCATCCCAACAAAACATAGATGAACTGCATATCTTGGGAGCACACTCCTAATACATTGGTAGCAATTTTTTTACATGTTCGATATCTAGGTTTGTCTTCTACCGGCACACAGACTCTTATATGAGTACCATCTAAAAAGCTCCTAAGCATCCCTATTATATACATTAAGATAAGTACATAATAATATATAAACGAAACTAACTGGAATATTCAATAGCTTATCTCAAACCATTTCCATCTCTCATCTGTGGAGTTAATATGTATTGCCTCTGGTTTCTTGAGTAATTCTCCTTGAAGGCTAATAATAGCATTAATCACTTTTTTAAAATGCCTACTAATTGTTTCACCAGAACGTTTAAAATTTCCATTTATGATTCTTTGCTTCTGATGATGAGCCAAAATATGTATTGACATAGCTATTTGTTCATCCACTAGCATGTTTTTAGTTCGAGATACTATACACAGTAGCTTCAAGTTTAGAGCATAAACGACAAAAACTTGTCTATTCATCCTAGCTGTGTTTTTGCATTTACTATCACTCTCATAAATTATTTTTTGAATGTATTTTCTCCTCTCAAAAAAATTATATTCATATATTAGTTTTAAACTAATAGGCTCATTATTATATTCTATGAATCTAAGGACAATGAGCCAAAACCAATTTACTAAGGGCCCGTTTACTTCGAGTGATGAGATTAAACTAGTATAGATTAATGATGGATTAAATGTGGGATGAAATAAAATTATCACACTATATATCTTGTTTACTTGACAATAAAATTTGAGATTATTGGATAATTATTATGTGATAATTTTATGTTGTATTGTTTTTGTAGTTGTTATAAGGGATAAAATGTGCAATTGACAAAATTTTCCCGTAATAGAACAAAAACATCAATGTCACATATTCACATCACAAAATATAAAAATATTTAAAAATAATTAAACTTTATATATATATATATATATATATATATATATATCTTATATTTATATAATTTTCGCATCACCACCATATTCATCTTCATAAAAAATCATATTAAAAATTAATATATGATAATATAAATATATATCCAATAACACAATTATTAAAAATTATATATAATATAATATCAATTATATATCTAACTCATACGAACTATTATAATTCTTTTACATCAAAATAAATTTTTATTTTTAAAATTTATGTATTTATTATTGGTATTTTATAATTTAAATTTATAATAAATACTTATTAAAATTACTAAACTAAAGTTTAAAATAATTTTTTATTTATAAGTATTACAAAATTATAATTACTTATTTAATTGTAGTCAATTATTTATATTGTATTAAGTTATTATAAGTAATTGGAAAAAAAAATTGGCCACTAAAAATTGTCTTTGGGGGAGGAGGATCTGACATTGTTGAAAATTTTAATTAAAACAAAGGAGTGTTTTTGGGAATACATGGCAAAAGTAGAGGATCATTTGGGCAATTAAATTTTAATAATATACAATTAGGCCATAATGATTGCATAATACCACCATTTGGATCATGATTACAATCAACTATTAATCCATTTTTATACCGGGCCTTGGGGATAAGTGCGGGCCAAATTAAAACAAAGTAAACAAGATATAGATGAGGATAATTTGGGATATCCTTGCTAATAAACCCAAGTAAATGAGCCCTAATTGTATTATGTTCAACCAAACTGATAACATTGTCATGTTTTTCTTTCTCCTTGCCAATTTTCTTGTTGCTAAGCTTAGTCTTGCCATAACTGCAATTTAATATCAATGATTCAAATTAATAACATCAAACATTCAAATTAAAAATTGAAATAAATTGTAGTAAATAAAAAAGACATACAATTTAATAAATTATTTGAGTCTAAACAAAATTGAGAGTCCAAATAATTTACTATATGCACAAATTCATAATTAGAGATAAAAATTGCATAACCCACAAAAAAGAATTTGCATAATTTCAAAAAATATATATGTTCAGTTTTCAATACGTCATTTTTTTATTAAATCTGCACATTTTTCTGGCAAATTGCTAGTATTCCGTCTGGGAGAGAAACCCGCAATATTCAGAAAAAACAAACACTAGGATTGCAAGATTAGAAAGACTAAAAGGCCATAAATGCTTCTCAAATACCAATCATTGCTCTTCTAAAATCATCTACAAAAGAATATACATATCTGAGGTTGCATGTTCAGAAATTCGGCAATTGAAACTTGATGCAAACTACTATTATATTCATCTGCAGATTTCCCTTCGAACCAAAATGACACCGAATTATGTTTTCACCTTGTCTAATATACTAGTCATGACATCGATTTTGATATCGTTTTTGTTGTTTTTATATGTTATTTCATGTGGTTTCATCATAGTCATATATTTTTATTCAATAATAGTATTTTCACATGAACGAGAAAAGAAAAATAAATAGTCATACAAGAAGAAGATATAGAAAAAGTGAAGCCAATAACATTTACCTGATAATTTTAATGTTATAAACTTGAGGAAGATTATGAGAGAAATCGAAGACGAAGAAGACAACGAGAGAAATTGGAAGACAAAGAAGACAAAGAGAGAAATTGAGAAGAAAAAGACATTTGTTTTCTAGGGGTTTATAAGGCTAATTTTGACAAGGGAAAAAAAAATCCATTCGCAACATAATGGGAATAGATAATACCATATTGTAGAGATGGAATCATTATTCCCTTTCCTAAGGGAATAAGGATTCCTATGGAATAACCAGTTTCTTTCCTTAGTTAAATTTAATTATACCAATCATATGTATAGAAATGGATTTGGGAATGCCAATTCCATTCCCTCCCCATTCCTTCATACCAATCATTGCCTTATTAATGTAAAATAAATATTACTTCAACAAAATAATAAAAAATCTATATGAAGTTAAAAGCATGTAACATAAAATAAATATTTAGTGCTGAGCATACAAACCTGTAATTGAGGTGTCTTAGCATAATTTAATAAAAGCACATGAAACTACATATAGAAAAAACAAAAGATAGCAAAATTTTTAAGGCCCCCATATCACGTGAATAATAGATTCAATAAATTTGCTCTAAATTTACTTCACTGGTTTATCTCAATTCTCCCACAGATTTGTAGAATCATCCTAAAAATACTATTGAATTTTGTGCCAAAATTTTTTGTGCGCTAATTTTATCGTATTTGAAAATCAAAATACAAGAAAATTATCTCAAATAAAACACATATTTGATAAGTAAAAGATGGTATAATTAAGGGTGGCAATCGGACCCGAAGCGGGTCCTAAGTATTAGGACACGGCCGGGTCTGGGGTGGGTCTCGGGTCCTTAAGGACCCGCCCCGATATTATTATTTAATATTTATATATAAATATATATTATTTTACTTTATTTGGTAGAATAAATACAAACAAAATATTATATTATTTTATTTGTTAATTGTTAGGTATTTGTTCAACTATTGATAAATTAAAAAATTATCTCACAATACTTAATGAGGACAAAATGAAGAAATTGTTAGCAAATGTATAATTGTTACAAATTGTTTGGATTTTTTCTATGAATAATTCATTTATACTTGAGAATTTATTTTTTGGACTTGAATATTTGAGTTAGGCCATGAACAATTTTATTTGTAATTGATATTTTAAATTTTCTTTTTTGTATTTATTTATAAAATAAAATTATTTTTTCGGGTCTACCGGTTTAGACTCGCCCCGACGAATTTTATAGCGGGCTGGGGCGGGTCTCGGGTCCTCCCCAGAGTTGACGGGCCGGGTCTTGTGTCCACCCAGACCCACCCCTAGGTATAATTTCTATTTAATCCTCTCATTCTTCTCTTCAAGACTGTATTCAACATATTTAAAGGTAAAATCTTTTTATAGATCTCCCTGACTTGGTTTGAATTTCTATAACGTTAATTCGAGGGCGCACGCCTATAATTCCGAATTAAGTGCTATAGAAACTTGATGATTCTAAAGTGGATTTGCCACTTGGATCTTCTTAAGAGCATATGTGGATATTTATAATGTTAATTAGAGGGTTTAGCGCCTGTAATCTCGAATTAAAAGCTATAATTTGTGGCGCGCCTTCAATGAACAAGTCAATTTGCGCCTCGAGCGCTTTGAATATTGTGGAATTTGATAAACTTCGCAGAGAGAATTATTTAGCCTCCTGTGCTTGTTTGACTCCTTCGTCTAGCTCTGTATGTTTTGAATAAGCTCCAGGGACCTCTTTATATAGGTGTCAGAAATGTAGAGTTATGATACACTTGAATATCCTTTGTATCATCTCTTTATATTTTAATTTAAAGAGATAAATACATCATATATTTAGAATGATATGATTGGTCAATTTGACATTGTCTCTTTAATATTTGTATTTTTAAAGCGATAAATATCTCAAAAATATTTGTCTTGATTTGATTGGAGTGTACATGCAATTGCTCTACATGGCGTGGTCTGATTCGCTGGAACTTTTTTGTAGTACCCGCTACCAATACTACGGCTAGGGGTGGGCGTCGGGTCGGGTTCCTCTGGTTCGGATTAATCGGGTCGGGTTCCTGATTAATCGGGTAGTATAAAACACTACCCGATCCCAAACCCGAGTAAGGCGGGTACCTGACTGGCGGATACCCGTCGGGTTTGGGTACCCGCCAGTCGGGTGTATGCGAATTCCGTTAGTGGTAGATGGTCATCCCAATTCCCTCTGAATTCAATAACGCAGGCTCTCATCATATCCTCTAACATCTGAATCGTTCTTTCCGACTGTCCATCTGTCTGAGGATGAAACGCCGTACTGAAATGCAATTTCGTTCCTAAAGCCCTTTGGAAGCTTCCCAGAAATGGGAAGTAAATCGAGGATCTCTATCAAAAACTATAGAGGTAGGAATGCCATGTAATCTTTCAATTTCCGAGACATATAACTCAGCCAGTTTATCCAAAGAATCATTTTGACGAATTGGCAAAAAATGCGCATATTTAGTCAATCTATCCACAACCACCCAAATAGCATCATGTTTTCTGAACGTACGTGGTAATCCAACAATAAAATCCATTGTGATCTTTTCCCACTTCCATTCAGGTACAGATAAAGGATGAAGCTTACCGGCTGGTGCTTGGTGTTCTGCTTTTACTTGCTGACAAGTTAAACATCTCGCCACAAACACCGCTACATCTTTCTTCGTTGTTGGCCACCAGTAAAAGGGTCTCAAGTCCGATACATTTTAGTATTACCAGGGTGCATGGCATACGGTGCATAATGCACCTCATACATAATCTCCGTTCTCAATTCTTCTACATTCGGCACAGATACACGGTTCCCATTCAATAGCATACCATCATCTTGTATTATAAATTGATTGTTCTTCCCTTCTTGCACTTTGGTCTTCATTTTCTGCAAATATGGATCCTTATCCTGTGCATTCTTGATTTTATCTTTAAGAGATGGCTTTACTTGCATTGTAGCAACAACATGTCACCACCAACTCTAAAGTGCACATCCATAGCTCTGAGGGCAATCAAATACTCCACATTATTGCAAATCATACTTGCAAGGTGATCCACTGTCTTCCTACTCAAAGCATCTGCCACAATATTTGCCATAGTCCTTCAGAAGCTCAATCCACCTTCTTTGCCTCAAATTCAACTCTTTCTGTGTTGGGATATACTTCAAACTTTTGTGATCTGTAAATATTTGAAATGTCTCCCCATACAAGTAATGCCTCCAAATCTTCAGCGCATGTACTATACCTGCACTTTCCAAATCATGGGTCGGATAGTTTATCTCATGTGGCCTCAGTTGCCTCGAAGCATAAGCTATAACCTTCCCATGTTGCATCAAAAGACACCCAAGTCCCTGTCGTGAAGCATCAGTATATACCACATATCCTCCATCCCCAGACGGCAAAGCATGGATAGGTGGAGGTAAGTCTCTTCTTCAACTCTTCAAAACTCTGAGCACATTTGTCATTCCAATTGAATGGTGCATTCTTTTTCAGCAAATTTGTCGAAGGTTTTGCGACCACGGAGAAATCCTCCACAAATCTTCTGTAATAACCAGCCAATCCCAGGAAATTTCGAACTTCCGATACATTTTTAGGTTGCTCCCACTCCATAATAGCCTTAACTTTTGCCGGATCAGGTTGTGCTCCTTCTTTCGAAACAACATGCCCTAAGAAAGCAATTTCCTCCATCCAAAACTCACATTTGCTGAACTTAGCGTACAACTGTTTTTCTCTTAAAATCTGTAAAATTGTCCGTAAGTGTTGTTCATGTTCCTCACGACTGCTGGAATATATCAAAATATCATCAATAAACACAATCACGAATTGATCGAGGAACGGCTGTAACGTCTTGTTCATCAGAGACATAAAGCAGTAGGCATTCGTCAACTCAAATGGCATAACAACAAATTCATAATGGCCATACCTGGTCCTGAAAGCTGTCTTCGGAATTGCCCTTCTTCAACCCGCAGTTGCTAATACCCTAACCTCAAATCGATTTTAGAGAACACAATGGCACCCTTCAACTGATCAAGTAAATCATCTATCCGTGGCAGAGGATACTTATTCTTGATTGTAATTCGGTTCAACTGTATATAATCAACACATAATCTCATACTCCCATCTTTTTTCTTGACGAATAACACTGGTGCTCCCCAAGGCGAAATACTAGGCCGGATGAACCCTTTATCTAACAACTCTTCTAACTGCTTCTTTAGTTCTTTCAATTCTAATGGAGCCATTCTGTATAGTGTAATCGAAATAGGTGCTGCCCCAGGAATAGTGTCTATTTCAAAGTCTACTTCTCGATGAGGTGGTAACCCAGGTAATTCCTCAGGAAAACACATCAGGAAATTCCCTCACAACTGGAACATCCGATACACTCGGACCAACTTTCGTGGTATCATGTACACTAGCTAGATAAGCTTCACAGGCCCCCTTAATTAAATTAAAGGCAGTCACAGCGAAAATTAAACAATTAGGTATGACTTTTCTTTCCCCCACTATAACCGTCTTCATCTGCCCATTGACTTCTACAGTTACTTTCTTTGTTTGACAGTCCACTAAAGCATGATTACAAGACAACCAATCCATCCCCAAAATAACGTCAAACTCCCTAAGGTTTATTACAACCAAATCTGCATATAGAGTGACACCCTCCACTACTACCGGACAAGATCTCACCACTGTATTAACTAACATAACCCAACCAGCAGGCATAGATACACATAGGTCATGTCCCAATGATTCTATACTAGCATGCACACGGGATGTAAAATCATGCGATATAAATGAACAAGTAGATCTTGGATCAATCAACATATGTGCACTAGAACCACAAATAGAAAAAGAACCAGTAATAACCTCGGGTGCAATAAGAGCTTGCTCTTTTGTAATTGCATACACCCTTGCTTGGGGTTGAGGTTGACTACTTTGCGCGGTTGATGTCGTGGAAATATTCCGGCCACCTCGACCATCTCTACCTCGCCCCTCTACTCGTACCAGCTCGTTGCGAGTTTTCCCCCACACTACTAGGCCCTGAAATCTGGGATCCCCTGGCATTATCTCTCCATATAGGACAATCCTTTACAATATGTCCCGATTGATGGCAACGATAACACACAATTGGCTGAGCTCCCCAACATTCACCAGTGTGTCTCCTACCGCAGTTGGCACAAGAAGGAATAGATCTTCCACTGAATGATCTGGTTGGACCCTGTCTTCCCCAAATCCGATCGAGTTAGGCCCTCCTCTACTAGAAAACACTGAAGGAGACCTGCTAGTCTGACCCATTCCTCGGCTTCTATACCAACCTCTTTGTAAACCAGAACTCCCAAAAGAAACTGCACCACTCTGTGCAGGGTATAGGATTCAAATTACCTGTCAATTTCTTCCGTTTAGCTTCAGTAGAACTCCTTTCAAGGCATGTCTCCTCTGCTCTCAGTGCCGCTTCAAGCAATACGCCATAACTCGGAGGTTTAATTGCTATTTTCTCCCGAATTTTGAGTCTCAACCCTCTCTGAAACCTGTCTCTCCTTAGTTCATCAGTACTCACCTCTTCTGGAGCATATTTTGACAACCTCACAAATTGCAACTCATACCCAGCAACAGACAACTCATTCTGTTTCAGTTCAAGAAATTCAACCTTCTTACGATTTCTGTAGACCGGCGGGGTATATTTGTCAGCAAATTCCTTCAAGAAGTCATTCCAAGTCAAGGTGATTAGACGATTCTTGCCCCGGAATTGTTTCCCACCAATCCAAAGCATCTTTCTCGAACAAGGACACTGCATACCTCAATTTTTGCTCGGGAATGCATTCAATTCTGTCTAGCACTCTCTCTGTGTTCCTCAACCACTCCTCTGCTTCTGCAGGGTCAATTGTACCTGCAAATATGTTTGCTCCCTATCTTCTCACCACCTCATAATTCTTATCAATAACTGCATCATGTGGTTGTGGTTGTGGTTGTGGTTGTGGTTGTGGAGCCATCCTCTGCATAATTTCTATGAATTGTTGCATAAAAGGGTTTGCTTCGGGTGGTGGGACATTTCTATTTTGGGCTTCTAATTCCTGATGTTCTGATGCATGATCATGACCTTGCACAGACTCTAATGACTCAGTTGAGCCAGCAGCGTTTTCACCTGACGCTTCCATCCTATTTGAAATGTACACATGTAATTAGATTCATATTATATATTTTATATAATACCATATTTAATGAAATATTCACCAGAGAATCTAATCCCTGCTCTGATACCGCCAAATGTAGTACCCGCTACCAATACTATGGCTATATCTCCCATAATTATCATACTTAAGGTAAACCCCTTTTACACGTATAAATATGCAAATAATCATATTGCACACGTAATCACAACGTCACACCATTATATTTACGAACATATCAAACATCACAAAGTAAAATCATTCTAGTAGTTCACTGTCCACATTTTTAATTTTCCCTTTATACATTCCAAAATGTGAATATATTTCAACTGATGAATTAGGAGAAAACCGCATACTGGCCCGACCTGACTGAACGCGGGGTTTGGACCTAACCCTCGATAGGCTGACACCTCAAGATCTACTCCTGAAAAATGTTAACAGAGGGATGAGCCTACAACTCAATAAGCAAATAACTAGCATTATCCATACATGTACTTCAAATATAGTCCAGACAAGGCAAATGAACAACATATATATAATATAATCAACCTAATTCCAACATAATCAACTTTATTACACAATATAGTCAATTCACAATAAAACAATGAATTAAACTCCTCCTCTCCTAGTCTGCTTACCAGAAGGTGATATAGTGTTTATCTCCATCAACTCAACCTCAGCTTTCATTACATACGTGAATCCCCTTGACAGCCGGCTCATCAATCTCATTTCGCATCATAGCTCTTTCAATTCGCTTCATAGCTCTTTTCATATCGCATCACAGCTCTTTTATATCGCATTACTGCTCTTTTCACATCGCATCATAGCTCTTTTCTTTTCATTTGCCACATAGGCTATTCAACAACATCAAGGGGTATTCACACATATTATATTCAATTTCCACCACTCCCTCAATTCCACATATCACCATCCTTGTAAGCAGTTATTGACGTAAAATCATATATAGATATATTTTTATTTACAAACACCAATAACACATCATGCACCAATATAATACTTAAATGTATTTCTCATTTTACGTGCACAATATCATCATTTCAATTAAATCATTCACCATGCAAATATTTTCAGATAAATCAGCTTCAGCATGAATCACAGATCTATATAAAAGTAATACCACAAAGAAGAGAAACATATATAGATAATACTAATTATTTACTTACCTCGATCTAACGACGTTCTAGTAGCAAACAAGGAGTTGTGCAATCCTCTACTTTATCCCCGAATCCTATAACGAGTTATAATGCATGAAATTAATATATTAAAAATATTGTAATTTCTAAATATAATATTACATATTATTTGTACAATTTCTAATTGATCATTTAGTATTTTATTTCTATCAAATATAATTTTTAGTATCATTATTTTGTAACTAACTAGCTTCCCAGGTATATATTTAATTTATCAATTAATTCATAAAGATTCGTTTAATAAAATCCCTTATATCTTTTAATAATTATCGTTCTTAATAACATTTCCTGAATTAAATTATGATTAAAACGCACATTTTCCTTTCTAATAATATAATATTCCTTAAATACAATTTTCGGAATATTCCTATAATTTTTTTATTAATTTCTCGTATTTATACAATTTAATTGTACCCGAATACATATAATTACACATTTGGTTAATAGGCCCGCGAAAGTGAGTAAATTAACTATAGTAATAATTAAGTATACCAAATCTAATCATTTAATTACCCAACTATAATATTTTAAGTCAATTGGGATATTTAATTCAACACCAATATAAATTGACAAAATTATAAAATATTCCGATTAAATAATTCACCGGTCAATATAAATTACTTTTAGCAAATAGGCTAATTAAATAATATAATTATATAAATTAATAAAAATTTTAAAACAAAAATCATACATGTTCGTCATCGTCCGAAAATGGAAAAAGAATGCTGTATATGTATGCAGGAACCAATTTGCCAATTCAATACTTACTACATATATATATATATTATTATTGTTTGCAATTGAAGTGTGGCGGTGGGAATTGATGGCCCCACCCGCCCACTTTTCTTTCTTTATATATATATATATATATATATAATATATATATATATATATATATTATTATATTATTATTATTATTATTATTATTATTACTTTATTTTATTTAAATATTTCTAAAATCTCTTTACGTCCTTTCTAATTTCTTAATTAATATAATTTACTCTTCTTTAATATAATGAGCTCCAATTCACTCTGTTCAAGTTTTATTATACTCCAATTTCAACCAATAATTTATTATAAAATTTTCATAATAGTTATTAGTTAGTCACCCAATTATGTATAAAATCCTGAGGATGTCACATTTTTACTGTGATGCATAAGTTGATTGGCCGAAATACCTCATTTGACACTCGTCGATCGTTGATTTGATGACAAAATATATATTAAAATATCAATTAAATTAACTATTTACACTTGAAATTAATAAAAAATATTATAATTGATAATTAATATATTATATGACATTTATTATTATTTAATTGGACCTGAAATTTCACACATCTTTAGGGATCATCTTGAGAAACAACTTTACACTATCGCATATGTGTCATTTTGCATTTAAAAGAGGGTTGTAAGGCAAAGTAAACATTGAATTTGTTTTATCTTGATAAATATTATAATTAAAATTTATCCTGTCACTTAATTATCATACATTTAATTCAAATTTATCCTATCACTTAATTATCCGTATACTTCAAGTATCAGTTATATGGTTGTATAATATATTATTAAAAATTACGGGATAAAAATGTTTGGGATTAGTCCCATGTAGTTTACTTTATGAAATTATAAGTAGGATGTAATTGCAATATTTGTCAATGTGTTTTTTTTAGTTGCAATATGTTATTATGATTGCAATTTATGCTAGTATATTTTTTTTGACACAAATATACTAATGAATGCTCACATTATATTAAAGCATGATCATATGCTTATTTTTTGCAATATTTTGATTGCAATTATGCCAAATGTGTCCATTTTAATGCGATAGTTTTGTTGCAATTTATTCAAACGAGGTTCTCACTTTGATAGTTGCATGACAAGATGTGTTTATTGCAATCTTGTTGAGAATATGTGCAATATAATTTTTTGTGATATGGATATATGGACATTAACATTTGGGTGCTCATTTATTATGTGTGTATTTATTATTTTTTGGAGATAATTATGTTAATGTAGCCCATGTGGGCTAATTTTATTTTGTTTTATTCATATTGCATATTCCTTGTATGTGGCATTCTTATGGACGCAGGTTATTTTATTCAATATCAGTAAATAGTTTATTATGAGTTTTGCTCAGTGGGAGATGATTTACTAGTTGAGCGCGAAATTTTCGATTTCCCTTGGTATAAAGAAGTAATACATTATTTACTTGGATCTAAAATAAAATATAAAGATCAATACTATTGGTTTTTGCTCAAAATTTAGAGATCTTAGATGTATTCACCATTTTATTTATGTCAATTAATGGTAAGAATGGATAATTGCTTAACATTGTCGCGACTTGGACGCTGACAAATAATAATGGATCAAGTCAAATTTGCGCTTTTATTAGTTAAGCTGTAAACTAAAAAATATGACCGGAGAGTTCTTATGCTCTTATATGAGCTCACTCATCCTTAAAGTCACTAATTCAGTTGACTTAAGAATATCTATTTTTAAACTAAAGAAACCGCGAAACATGGGGTTGATTTTTTAAAGTTGAAACACAAAATTGATGCACTTGTTGCTCATGTTGAACCAAATAAAGTGTTGTTGGATTAAACAAAGAGTAATATGAGAAGTGCAAACTTGATCCACGAAGTGATAATCGTATCACTTTGTATAAAATCGATGACACTAACAAATGTCTAAGTGTTATGAGAAATTGGTCACTTCACTCGTAATTGAACTGAGAGGAAGTTTGACTGAATAAAGCTCTTTTATTTGTTTTGCTGGAGTCTCTAAATCTCTCCTTAAATGGATGATAGATGTGGTAAGACCGAACACATAATTGGAGATTGAACAAAAATGACTATTATCAGTGTTTTGCGCTAATAAAAAAAATATGGGATAGCACACAAGAAGATGCATTAAATGCCAGCCCACACTCATTTAACAGTATGAGCTCTACTCTTTCAGTGTCATGTAGAAAGCAAGGGTGCTAAGCAAAAGGCACTGGTAACCTGATATAGTCTAATTGAAGTTGAAAGCACTTTTAAGACAATTGTTGTGTATTTTGATTTATCCATCCTAAATACATTTTTTGACCTACATGCATTTATATTTCTTCTTTCATATTTGTATGTGATGGCATATGGAGTTTTGAGAATCACCATATTAGGTAGAACAAACGACTTAGTTAACTCGCTAAAATCAATCTCCTTGAGCAAGATTATGCTAGCTAGAGAAGGCCACATGATTTACTCGCTAAAGTCAACCTCATTGAGGAAGATCATGTTAGCTAGAGGAGACCAATTGTTTAGTTGCAAAAATTTATTCTCTCTTGAGATTGATCATGTTAGCTAGAGGAAGGCCACTTGATTTACTCGCTAAAGGTTATTGAGAAATTCTTTCTAGCGAAAAGAGTTCGCTGGAAAATAAAGAGGGTTATTCAAAACTTCTAATGCGCGTCCACTAAATTCATGCAGACTAATGAGTATGAGGCATTGAATGATGCAATCATATTTTTCAAGCTGTTGGTCGATGCAATCTCATCTCACTAGTTGAAAAGCACTAATGTTAGCAATTTTTTACAAGGGTAGAGATTATAGGATGTGAACATTATGGTTCTATGTACTGACAAGAAGCAAATGTATTATGTTTGATTATGTTAAACAAATATGGAGGAATATAGAACTGCAAATTAATTATGATTCTAAACTTTTAGTAGCTATATAAGCTTACAAAAGGAGAAGAATCTAACATTTTTAGAAATGTCTAGAAATTATTTTGGCGCAAGATCACTTTTCATTTCTCTTGGGTAGATGCGATTTTTGAGTGCAGCCTACAATACGAAAAAGTGCCTCTACGTAGTTCTCCAACTCTTGTTAATATGGTAGCAAACATATGGCATGTACCTATTTGACAACTTCTGGAGAAATTAGCCGTGCAATATAGATTGCTTAAGAGGAACCTTTTTGATACGTGAGGTCAATGTGAATCTTAACTATGAGAGTGAAGATCTTAAAGGAAGGCGCTCATTTTTTTTTTTAAATGATGATATTTTGCTCATCTCCAGTGTAAGAGATAATTAAAGCGGCTCAAAAGTCAGTAGGAGTGTCTGACTAGAATTATGATTCTCAAAATTTCATAAATAAGGAAAGAACATTAAAAATGTTCCCCATCGTCTATGTGAGACTAAATGGGTATCCTCCATAATTATTATATGGATGTTGATGAGTCATGTTTAAAGAATTGACTTCACACTTCAAATGGACAATTGCTTAAAAGGGGAATTGATAACCTTAATGGCTAAAAACGAAACTAAGACAATAGGCTGGCCTTCTATCTATGTGCAAGATCATTGGAAACATGTGGTTTCCAAAGGTTAAGTGCAAAGTGGATAGTTTATGAAGGTTAGCTGAGAGCGAAGCCTACTTGAGTGGTGTAGTGACATTCTCCATGAGGTTGAGAATTATTTGAATTCGTCATAGCCCACCATCGCCACTTTCATCTATGCTGATGATAGTTGACATATCCAAATGAGAAGTGGACATGAGGATCAATGTGGATTTTCCAGTTAATTCAAGCGGTGGGGCAAGCGCAAGTTTGATTCTTGAAAGCTCCATCGCTTGTTCATTATGCTTAGGCTTGGTATGTGTGAAGGCATGTTAGTAGTAAAGGATCATGTAGAATTTGATTCTTATGGCTTGTGAGAACGTGTGATTGGTATTGAATTGGGAAATATTACTATGCCCTGATTGGCCCTCTCACACGGGCAATCACCATGGCACTGCGATAGCAAGTGGGGTGAGACTTAAAATATCATTTCACTTAGACTTAAAAAAAAATCATTTAACTTAAATGAGTTATGCGATTGATCACCTTCGTACTAGAGAAGTGGGGAAGAATAATAGATAATGAATAGTCACCTTAGCTAGAGGAGCTAAGATGAGATCATATACTTGATCAATTATGAAATATGTCCGCACTTCATAAAAAGGCCTAATATTGAGCTGAACATGCGAACTACTAAAAGGTATTAAGAGAGTGACTATCTGGTAGTGCGCAAGTTAGGCGCTTCAATAGCGACTAGACTTAGGTTCATATGATGTTAAGCACAGTGACATGTCCAAATTGAGTGGAAGCTCCATCATAACACATGTTCACATTACATGTGCTTTAAGACGACCTATCATGAAGAGTGATTGAATGGGTCCTTCCTTCGTCACTGTATGAGCCCATATAATTTCTTGTACCCTTTGGGACTCTATACTATGTCATGAGATGTAAGTTTGATGATGCTACTTTAGCATGTTATCTAATGGTCATGAGTGATGCAGTCTATCAGAGCATGTCTAGGAAAGCTGTCAAGACCAAACTGATTGACGTGAGAGGCCGAGTAAGAACTAAGTTGGTGCAGCACTTATGTTCTACTGTTCATAGCCCGGGTGACTAAGTCGGAAAATGTCTGACTAGTCATGAACGTGGAAGCATATTTGATAAGGTCAAACATGCCTTATTTATTCATTTAGGGATCTGGAGATGTTTAATCAAGTGCAACCACAAGGTTTGGATACATAACGAGTTTTCTTTGAGTTGAAAAGTTAAGTTAGTTTTATGATGATTTGATATAACTCTCCTCATATTTCTTTTCTCGCTTGGTCACACGCCTTATTCCCAATGTGAAAGAGGGAATGAGAGATGAGACTTTGGTTTGGAGAGACCATGTGAAATATGTATGAGTGGAGATATTAAATATATATCCATATTTTGTAGAGTTTTATAGTCACCCAAAGTTTTAGTTGGGAGGACTTCTCTTGGATGAAACCTCTTATGATAGAATAAAGTGTTGCAAAACACTACATGACATAGAAAACTTCCAAGTCTAAACCAACCAAAACAAAACTCATGCTATTTGAAGCAAATAACTATGTACTGTTGGGGGGGGGGGGGGTGTGCACTGGGGAAAAAGAGAAAAAGAGGGGCGGCGGCAGAAAAAAATAAAAAATAAAAGAAAGGGGCAATGGAAGGGAGAGAAGATGACGGCGGGTAGCTGTGGGGAAGAAGATTAGGGGCGATCAGCGGGAGGGAACAGGACGAGGGCGGCTACTGCTACGGCAGAGATGGAAGAGGACGACGACGGCAAGGGAAAAGATTTGGGAAGAGGAGGGTGGCAGAAAAATGTGGGTTTTGGAGAAAAAGGAAGGGACAACATGGTAATTTACCACCCTTATCCTGATGGGCCACTGGACCAAGTTATTTAACCTAGTTCCGCTGATGGTTTGGATAATGGAAGTAGAACAGTAAATTGGCCCGGACTTTGACAATAAGCCAGGGCCTCCAACAACTAAAGTAAACCAATGATTTTTTTATACAATTAGGCAATATTTACTTCTTGTGATGGGATAAAGTGCCAAAATATTAATTTGTGATTGCGTGAGTGATTGGGCTCAACTGGCTTATTTAGTAGCTTGTTTACTAACTTTTGATAATTTAAATGATCCATTTATTATTTGTTTACTTGCTTTGTATTATGTGAGTGATTGAGAATTGCAATTATAATTTTAACCCCAAATGGGACAAAATGGGATGTAAAATTATTTATTTTTTATCCCAATTATTGTTTTTCATGGATGTATATATATTTATACTAATATACATAAAAGAAAATGCGTTTTGCACTTATAGACTGTTGTTGTGACACAACGACACAAAAAAAGTTAATAATTTTAATGAGGACAAAAATATTCATTTACAAGACAAAGAAACCACATATTGGTTAAGTGAAAATGAATTCTCAATAATCACCATTTAAATTTCTTTTTTTGTATTTGGTGGTATATGAGAAGAAATAGATTTTTGTTTTAAATTTATTGGGAAAAATTAATTAATTTACCTAATAATAATACTATTGTGTTAAAAAACAAATTATTATTGTTATTTTATTTTTATTGTTGTTGTGGTGTTAATACTCATATTAATAAGATAATTTTACATCCCAATATTCATTCATCCCATACAAAATCCCTAATACCGAGATATATTGCATTGCTTTCTCAATAATTTCTAGGGTAAATTGAATAACACCCCCTTTGTTTTAGGGAAATAGCGCGAAACCCCCCTGTGTTATATATATAGGCAAAAAAAACCCCGTGTTATCTAAAATACAGCAAAAAACCCCCTCTCCGTTAGAAAGTAACGGAGAGTGAGGTAGACGCGCGTGCTGTGCGAGTTTTTATCATTTTTGGCCGCTTTTGTGGGTTTTTTAAGTGGCTATATGTCTCTTTTGCCCCTTGTGTTTGTTCTTTAAGTGTGTACATGTTTTATTTCCTCTATCTTTGGCAAAGAGTGGCTTCTTCATCCTCCAAAGCAGCAATGTCCAGGTAATGAAAAAAAATTTCATCTTCTCTCTTTTGAAATTAAATAATTGATTAATTAATTAATTAATTAATTTTTATCTTTCATCCTTTTGTTTGTTAGGATGTCCACTTGTAAATCAAGCACAAAGAAGAAAGATGAAATTATTGATTTGAGATACAAGAATCCTAAATGTTTTTGCCATAGGAATGTGGCCATCCGGATTGTTGGTCCTAGCAAAGAAACTGAAGGTAAATTATTTTGTAACTGCAAAACAAATCAGTGTAACTTTTTTTGTTGGTTGGATTCCGTTAGTGTATCCAAAAAGGATTCAGACGAAATGCCAAAAGAAGTTGAAGAAGAGGTTGAATCCAACAAAGTTAGATTGTAAGAGGGTTACAAAGAATTGCTATCCATTTGTGAAGATCTGACATAAAAAATAAAGCAATTGGAGTCGAATCAAGGAGTAATAAAAGCATTAGCTGTAACTGTGGTTGTTCTAATAGTTATTGTGGTTTTAAAATAGTGTAATTTGATACTCTTGTTTTTTAATGCATTTTCATTATGGCAATTTAATGTACCTGTTAATTTGAGCACAAAATCACCAAATTAAATTGACCAAAAAACAACTAAATCGCCAAATTAAAGTGACCAACAAACAAATAAATCACAAAAAACCATCAATTTCATTTCCGAAAACACCAGAATCCAACATCCCAAATTATACAACATATCATTGTATCTAAAATTCACAACTTCTGTTCCAGAGTGTGACAAAAAAGTCATAAGTTCACTTTCCAAAAATACATAATTTTAGCTTCAGAATGTGCAAAAAATCATAAGTTCTGTTGCCAACAAAAAGACATAATTCGGTTTCAATTTTCTGCAGTTTTACCTGCTGATGAAGATCCACTAGGTTGTGTCCTTGGCTTGTATGAAATTGCTACACCTTTAAGGACTAAAGAGATAGAACTCCTAGTTGGTGGGCAACATTGCCTCTTAAAGGCAACTTGTGAGGATGATTTTGCTCCTTTTCTCTTCTCCAATCTACTTGACAAAGAGATTGGAGCATGTTGTTTCCTTGATGTTTTTGTTGGAACCTGTGATAGATAGATAGAACATTTAAATGTATAGTTGTAGCTATATTTTATATAATTACAAATCATGAATTTAATTGATAGAATAACCTGATTTTGGGAACTTGGTTGAGTTGGAGCTTGCACATTTTTTGCCTTTGAAATGGTAACTGTTTGGGTCTTTGAAATGGTACATGCTGGGGCCTTTGGAACCTGCTGGAACCTGCAATTTGAGACACACTTGTAGGATTTTTGAGCGTTGGCTGAGGCATAATTGGGGGTCTGTTTTCCAGCACAGCTGCAGGATTTTTAAACCTTGGTTGAGGCACATTTGGAGGATTCTACAAGTAACAATGTGCAACTATTAATATTGTAATTGAACTGATATAGAATAGCATTGAATTTTATCTTACATTAGTGTGTAGTTCTGCAGTAGCATTTGAAAGAGGGACACTTGAGGATGACTAGGTATGCATCTACATATCAGATAAGACATTTGTAATAATTGGCATATGAAAATAGACTGAAACTCTCAAATTTTGTTATACCTCTGCATATGGAAAGCTCTCTTCAGTAGCATTGCAATGGGGCACACTTGAGGATGACTGTGTTTGCATCTAATGGGCCTTCTAAATCCTCTAACATCCAGGATGGACAGTCTGAATCTGATGAACTACCAGACTGACCATCACCCACATACTCCTCATCACCCTCACTTGAATCATCACTATCAGTCTCACTCACCACAACACCATCACTAACCCTAACACCCTCAGTCTCACCCACCCTGCAGCCTCAGTCTCACCAACCCCTGCAGCCTCAGTCTCACTCACCCCAACACCCTCAGTCTAACCCATTCCTGCAACCTCAGTCTCAGCCACCCCAACACCTACACCCCCTGTCTCACTCACCCCAACACCCTCAGTTTGACCCCTATCTACTGCCCCTGTCTCACTCACCTCAACACCCTCAATCTCAACATCATACATTAATTGGGTATAGCTACATTATTTTCAATAACATTGCCAAGTGCATCAACAACTATGATAGGACCAAAATTTTCTTCTATATATAGTGAAATTACATTTAGCCCCTTGTAATCTCTCAAAAGCTCAGTAATACCCTTGTCCCCTTCTAATAGTTGTATCCCTTTCTCTAATGTTTGTCCTGGTAATGAATAATATATGCAAATATTAGACCATTGACCCCCTGCTTTTGTGTACATCTCTACCAAATCATTATAGAAAATTCTCTCCTTATCCACATTAGGAAACGAAACCTTTATACCCCCTATATACCTAATTTTTGGAACCACTCTATTGAACCCCCTAACCACACATAAAAATCAGCATATTCCCCTAACACCATTATCTGCAAATAATAAAGAAATCATTGTTATTACACTAGACGACCTATCAGTATGAACATATACAATTGGAGTGGGGTTTCTGGGACCAACAAGAAACAATAATAGCACAGGCTCAGAAAAACTCAATAAGCGTACAGTGGGGACCAACAAGTGGAATAAACAACCTCAGTTAACAAAGCAGAACCTTAGAAAAATACAAAAAAAAATTCAAAAATCGACAACAATGGAATAAACAAAGCAGAAAACAACAAAATAAATATTAAACATGGGTGGGGACTAAGAATAATGGCACGATTTCATAAAACTACAAGTTTCTTTTTTCAGAAATCAACAAAGTCAAAAGCAACAAAAGAAAAAATATATTCGCTTTTTAATCACTATTATGCTTTAGAAAACTCACCTTTTTGGTTGTATCTACAACACTTGGTCCCCTTTGCGATTTTCCCCTTTTTCTTCCCCTTTCGCGGATTATCCGAATTTATTTTTCTCTTTTTTCCCTTTTGCAAAACTATCTAAAACCCTAAATCATGTTTTAGTTCCCCTTCACAATCCTAAACTATGAACAAAAATTCAAAACCAAAAAAGATTATCAACCTTAACAGATTGATAGAGCTTAAGAAACCCTAGAAATCGCAAGCTTTTTCAATCTTTCTCTCTCTATTTCACGTTCTCTCTTCTGCGTTTTTTTCTCAGTCAAAATGTTGACTGAGAATTGAAGGACAAAACGGGAATTTTAGTGTAAAAACTAATGGTGTTATACAAATTTAACGGAGGGGGAAGGTGAGCTACATTTTAAATAACACGGGGAGTTTTTTGCCTATAAAATTAATACGGGGAGTTTTTAGCTAATAAAAAATAACACAGGGGGGTTTTATGCAATTTACCCTAATTTCTATGCTAAATCAAACAACTAGAAAGATGTAAAAGGAGATTAAACTGCAAACCCTAGATTAAACCTAAGCCCTCTCGTCCCTAATTCTCGTAACCAACTGGATATCTTTAGGCATAATGGTTACCCTCTTAGCATGAATGGCGCACATATTCGTGTCCTCAAAGAGACCCACCAAATAAGCCTCCGCTGCCTCCTAAAGGGTAGCTACTGCCGAGCTCTGGAAGCGGAGATCTCTCTAACAAGTCTCTTGAACGGTAGCTTCCTAATTAGCAACTTAGTGCTCTTTTGATACTTCCTGATTTCCCTCAGTGCCACGATTCCGAGGCGGAAATGGTGGGGCTTCTTGACGCCTCCAGTGGCTGGGGCAGATTTCCTGGTGGCTGCTTTCTTGGGGCTTTGCATCCGGTGGATTATCTCACTGTCTACTTTGTACGAGCCATTGATCGGTGACCTGTAATGTTGACAAATGAGTATGAATGAGTTTGTGTCTATCAGATGTTTGTTTGAAGGAGATGAAGTTATGTAGTAGTTTACCCAACTTGTGTCAGGTGAATTTATTGTACCTGACAAGGAAGTGTGTAATAAGAATGAAACATGAGGGCAATTCGGACATTGGCGCACCTAATACTGAATACAAGAAAAAAAAAAAAAGGAGGGAAGTTGGACCGTGTGGGTGACTAACTAATTATTAGATTTTTTGAGTAATTGAAATCACTCAAAAAATGCCTTCAATACCGGACTAGCCCAAGTAGTAGCGGACTAGCCAAAATGCAAGTAAACAAGCCACTATATGAGACTATAAGGGATATTACACATAATTCCTAGAAGTAAAATGGCCTTAATCTAAAGGTAAATTACAAAGAGCTTTCCTGAGATTTGTAATAATTACGAATACACTGTCATTATTTAAAAAATTACAAATAGTCCCCTAGTATTTGATGAAATTATGTAATACTTTGATGGAAGTATGAAATTGTCAATTTTTCTTTATTGTATTTTTTAATTTTTTTCAAAATTAAAAACTTATAAAAAATCGAACAAGGTGGATGAAATTTTTTTAAAAATTATCCAATTAATCCATAAAAATATATCTTTTTTTAAAAAATAAATAAAATTATAATTTTTAATCCATAAGGGCATTTTGGTCAGTTCACCACAAAAAATGGATGAAAACCTAACAAATTGAGCTTATTGTTAGACGAATGTTTAAATAAGGGGGATATTGATAATTTTTCATACAGCGAGGGAGTATTCGTAATTATGTCAAATCCCAGGGGAGGTCGTTGTAATTTACCCTTAATCTAATTCAACACAATCACTCTTAGAAAAACAACACCAAAATAAACTCATTAGTATGCGTTTACTTTAAGTATTCGATTAAATGGATGATCAGATAAATATGAATTAGATTAATGATTAGAAAAATCCCGAATTAGTTTTAAATTATTTACTTTGTGGGATTTTGTTTTGCTGATTAGATTGTGCAGTTGTTTGCTTTGATGACTTTGTGCAACCAGTTTTATTCTGAATCAAATGCTGGACAACTCAACTCACCTAGGAAGATGGGTTGAGTTGTCTTACCTCAATAGTAAAATGGCCCAGCACAAAAATCGGCCCTTTGTCTTGCAAAGTAAACGCATGATAAATGTATATTATCAATTCTATTCATGCAAATTAAACATCGCTTTAGGATTTACAGTTTGGGATGAGATAGATAAATGTGTAATGTGATTTGAAATATTTGGGATATGATACAAAACTAATAATTAGTTGTTGATAATCAGTTCATTGTTTATTTTGATAGATTGGATAATTGGATAAACTTGTGTTCAATATTTTAAAATTCGGATCATTGGTTGAATCGAAAAATTGATAGGGCCACAAGTCACTGGTTTGACCATGGTGCGAACTGTGGTCAAATTAGTAATATCATAATTATATTATAATAATATTAATATAGTAAATTAATAAAAAAATAAAAAAATAGAAATAATTTTTTTAAGTTAATTTAAGAATTAAAAGTATCCCAAATTTTGAGAGTAAAATCACTATATTAATGTTTTTAGCAAGAATAAAAATAAAAGAATTGCATAAATAACAAAAAAAAAAACTATTAATCATTGTAATTAAGTTATAACTAAATTTATTATCAATAAATAGTTAGCATCCTTAATTCTTAAAATAATAATAAATACTAATCTATTAATTATGATTTAGTTAGCAACTTAGCTAATCATAGAAGATAAAAAAATAATTCGACTTATGGGTTTAATGAGTTTGTTTATTTATCTATATATAATAAAACAGAATTTCCTAAATAACAAAAATGCATGTTTTTACAAAATAAAGTATTTTTTTATATAACCATATGTAACATATATAACATAATAATATTTGCAATAATATATTGATACTATAGGAGCCATGGCCTGAAGTCAAGGAGGATCAACAAATACATAATTGAATTTAAATCTGATCATGTAGGCGGAAAGAGATAATAAAAGATTATTTGAAATTATGATAGATATAAAGAAAGTAAGATAAATCAAGAGAGGGCTATCTTGGGAAACTTTTCACTATGTTTGGTTTCATTGTTAGCCAATCTCCAAGATAAGAAAAAACACACTCAATGTTTGCCTCTTTGTTTTTACATCTTATTTGTGTGTGTTTTGCTTTTTTTAGCTTTCTATGTATAATATATATATATATATATATATATATATATATACATTATATAGATAAATATAATATAAAAAGAGACATGATTTGACATGAAGAGTAATTTTTGTCTCCTAAAAATACAAAATTAAACATAGAACATTTATATATACACATACTTATATATAAAAATATACATAAAAATACATTATATGACAATAAACAGTGATTTTTGTCTCTCAAATCCCAACAACAAACACACACCACTTATTTTAAAATATTTTAAATTACCTCTAAAAATAAATTCAAACATATACTCTATCTTCAACACACACTTATTTATCTATGTTTTTATCTCTCTCTCTATCTCCAAAACACAAAACAAAACACTCAGAGAACAAACTCAAACACAATGTTTACGTTTTGTTAAATTTGTAGGTATGAACTTTCATACAAAAGCCCAAACAATGCCATTCATCGACAAAATCGGGCAGCAATGACAATACAGACTTTGTACATACCCATAATTTAACTCAATGACCCAAAGTGTTTCTAATTTTCATCCAATTTCTCTTTATATTTTTCAGTAATTATAATAAGTTTTTTTTTGCATTGCTATCTCAATGTTATGAATAATTCAATAGTAGTTGTTTAGCCTTGCATTAGGCTTAAGTATAAGCGTATAATGGAATAAAAGTATAAAAATTTAAATAAGAAAACTTATGGAATTAAAGTGCTCAATCATATACAAAAGCAACTCTTTTATTACTAAGAAGGCAAAATTTTACAAATGCTTCCCCTTTAGCTCATGAAGGCTTTCGAAGCTCTCCCTAAAACTAAACAAGAGGGATTATTTATAGAGGGAGGGAAAAACAAAATCTTGAACTTGAAAAAGATCCCCATGGCATTCTCTTTCATTGAGGACATGTGGTGGTTGCAATTTGCCAAGTGCCATATGATTTTCGACATGTATCCATTAGTCAAATTCAGGATTTTGTATTCTTTATCCGTCGGCATTAGTGTTCACGTTATTTTTTTATGATTTTGGAGAAGCTGTTTTCCTTAGATTCCGACTCTGATCATTTGTGATTATCTTCTTTTTGTTCTTACCAAATATTTGAATCAGTCCATCAATGTTTTCTTACTTGGTAAGTAGAAATATTTGTTAATTTTGTATGGATAAACTCCATTGGAGTGGAACGAGTTCTTTTTTATTATTAAATGTATATATAAAAAGATTAAAGTTAGGTCAAGTCTGGACCTGACCTGGAAAATCAGGTCTGACATAATTTGCTTGGGCCTTGGGTCGAGTTGGGTTAGGTCTACACACTTATTATTCTATTAGGTTTTTCTAGAGTCTGGATTCTGGTAGATTAACACCCTATCAAATGACAGGCTTAGTCTTGGAATTCCCTTGCTAACCAAGAAAATTTATTTTCTTTTTCTTTGGAAGAGGTTTTCGTTAAAACTTCAATTCATAAAAGATTCTTTTTGAGATATTTCTACACTTGATTTAAGTATTCTTCAATCATTTATTCTTTAAAGATAATTCTCCTTTTATTTAAGATTCTCTGATATATTTATGCAACGGAATTAAGAGTTTTGTATTCCTACAATTTTTTTTTATCTTATAGACAGTTTCCTGACCAAAGCATTCTCTTTTATTCTTTAAAGGTTAAATTACAACTACCTTCTTTGAGATTTGATATAATTACGAATACCCACTTATTATTTGAAAAATTACAAATACCTCCCTAATTTTAATGGTCATCTAACAATTAGCCGAATTCGTTAGATTTAATCCATCATTTGAGTTGAACTGACAAAAATGCCCTTGTGGATTAAAAATTATAATTTTATTTATATTTTATTTTTTTTTATTTTTTATGAATTAAGTGGATAATTTTTTTTTATAATTTTTAAAAATTTTCCATTCACCCCTTTTGAGTTTTTTATAAGTTTTTATTTTTTTTTAAAAAATAAAAAAAATACTGTAAGGCTAAGTTGACAATTTCATACCTTCATCCAAGAATTACATAATTTCAACAAATATCAAGGGGGTATTTATAATTTTTCAAACAATAATGGTGTATTTGCAATTCTGTCAAATATCAGGGGAGATTGTTGTAATTTACCCTTATTTAAAAGACATTTCCCGACCCCCCCCTCTCTCTCTGTTATATATATATATATATATATATATTATATATATATATATATATATATATATATATATATAGGGTGGCAGGCGAGTCGAGCCGGATATATATATATATATATATATATATATATATATATTATATATATATAGGGGTGGCAGGCGAGTCGAGCCGGCTCGCGAGTTTCGCGAGCCGGCTCGACTTTTAGCTCGACTGGAGCTCGAGCTCGAGCCAATTTTCCTCTGTTCGCTCAGCTCGCGAGCTGAAGCGTTTTTTTATTTTTTATTTTTTTATTTTTTTATATATAGTTATATTTTAAAAAAAATTATATTTCATGTAATATTCAATACTTTATCAATTTTATACTCAAAATTGACCATGTATTATAATTATTAATCAATATTATACATTTTATTTTGAATAATAATAAATTATTAAATTATGGTACTTTTATTTATACATTTAATCTTTATACTAAGTTTAATCAATTTTAATTATTTTAATTATTATTTTATTATATATATAATATATAATGAGATCAAAAGCTTAATTAACAATTATAATATCATAAAATTCAGCCCACCGATTCATACCAAATTTTAATATATATAAGTTTGTGTCAATTAGATCATATCAGACGGTACAATTTAAAATTACATGGTCTGATTCAACGATACACCGTCTTGAATGATTACTCTTTTCTTTCGAGTACGATATCTCGACATCCGTCTACCCAATAAATCTAAAACTTTACCAAATGTATTTTTATGTATGTTTGATCATATCTAACGGTTTGATCTGAATTTTGACGGCTCGATTAACCCACATTGTTCAACAATGTAAGATGATAGTTACATCAAAGTAATACTAACGTTTATGAATATACAAATTTATTGCAAATTGTGAATATATATCAATTTCAACTTAAAATATCTAAAGATAATAATAATAATAATAATAATAGTAATTAATGATGTTTTAATAATTTTAATTACTTTTTATTGTTATTTATTATATATATATATATATATATATATAAGATCAATTAATATTTTGTACTTTGAATTAAGAAGTTTATCTCTTATTTATCATCATTATTATTTTTTTTGTATATAATGATATCAGCAATATTTAAAAAATAATTACATTTATAACAATATATTAAAATATTATACCATATATTTAATATTTTTTATAATTATATAATAATATTTAGTATTATTATAACATATAATTTTTATTAAAAAATATAAAAATCAACAATTTTATTATAACAATATACATAATACAATCTCCATTCACCCCCAAAATCAATCCCAACCCTAACCCCAAATTCAAATCAAAATCCACCACTCACCATCACCATTCTCCCCCAAACCCAAACCCCAACCCCAAATCCAAATCCACCATGAACGGCGCGGTGGCGAATCGGCGGTAGCCAGCAGCAGCGGCGCGCGGCGGGCCAGCACCAGGATCGCGGTCGCGAATCGCGGTAGCAGCAGCAGCGCGGCAGCGGCGCGGCGGCGGGGCCAGCACCAGGATCGCGGTCGGCGCAGCAGCAGCAGTGGCAGCGGCGTGCGTGCGGCGGCAGCAGCGCGGGGCGGAGGTACGGCTCCCCAATAATGGCTTCTCATCACCATCTCTCCCACCCCTCCACCGTCTCTCCCTACTCAAATCACCACGATTCGCTGCCTCCATAGCTCGAGCTCGAGCTCGAGCTAGAGCTCATTCCATGTAATGCGAGCTCGAGCTCGAGCTCAAATGTTAAAGGTTTCGTCGAGCTCGAGTTCGAGCTCGAGCCAAAGAAAAAAAAATCGAGCTCGAGCTCGAGCTGACAAAAAATGGTCCAGCTCGACTCGTTGCCACCCCTATATATATTAGTAAAGCCGTATGTACCTAGACAGAGAGTTTGGCATGGACCCCTACTATTTATTGCAAAGATGAAAAAGACTCAGATACAATGTTAAAATTGTAAATAACCCTATATATATTAGTAAAGCCGTATGTACCTAGATAGAGAGTTTGGCATGGACCCCTACTGTTTATTGCAAAGATGAAAAAGACTCAAATACAATGTTAAAATTGTAAATAACGAGTACTCACTCCCTTTACAATAAAACCAATAAGACCAAAATCGAAAATTAGGAAATTGCCAATCTAAAGTGATCAAATTGAGTGCAAGACCTTGAAAATCCCATTGCTCTAGTATTTTGTTTTGTCCCATTTCACAAGCCATATTTGCAAGGAAATCAACCACTTTGTTTCCCTCACTGTAGATGTGGGAAAAATGCACCTCCATTTTGGTGAGAACGAGCCTCAGTCTGGTTATCAAGCATTGTAGCGTCCACCTTCCACTACCCTCACGAATAATATGCAGGATATATGGCTTGAGAGTCCACCTCTACCCAAACATGACGAAATCCTCTATCCCATGCTAGCTCGAGACCCCTGACTACTACAGCTAACTCAAGTTATTAGTAGCCATCCCAAAAAATAGATGCAAAGATTCCACGCTCTAAATCATCGCGAAAAACTCCTCCACCCCCAGCCGGGCCTGGGTTTCCTTTTGAAGCCCCATCTGAATTTAATTTAACCCAACCTCTGATATGCGGGATCCATCTGACAAGTTTTGGAGGAGGCGTCAGAACCTTCTTGTAGAAAAAACCAAGCTTAGCTGCCACTGTCAAGTCCCCTTCTAACGGTTCATGGGTTGCGCCTTATTTTTATACATCTACAAATAGGTAGCTGAGCACATTCCGCCTTATTTCCAATGTTGTAAAATGCTTATCACAATGTTTTGCTTTGTTCCTGATCATATCCCATGTGTACCACAGAATCAGTAAAGGAGTAAGGCATCGAATGTGATCTTTAGAATAAAAAGGAGTTGAAATTTTCCAATGTTGCAACATAAGCATAACTCAGCAAGTATCTCGAGTTGTGATAATGTAAAATATCACCAAAAATTCCAACCTCCCATATTTTTTTAAGGAACATGTGATCTAATATTTCCTTGCCTGCAGCATGTACATTTAGACACATATCCCTTTACTCCTCAAGCTTGCGTCAACTGGCAGGAGATGCACAATTTTCCATCCAAAAATTAAAATTGTGGGGCGGATGTTAGCACCCCAAAAGTCTGCCAATAAGGGCCCATTCACTG
Organism: Sesamum angolense; assembly: GCA_034509725.1. Lineage (NCBI taxonomy): Eukaryota > Viridiplantae > Streptophyta > Magnoliopsida > Lamiales > Pedaliaceae > Sesamum > Sesamum angolense. The sequence goes on from JACGWL010000010.1 coordinate 11,639,853, forward strand.
GCAGACGGCATTCCAAGCTGATTTGAGCGTGAAGGTTTCCATTAGGTCGAGGTTCCACGAAGCCATAGCATCGTGAGAAGAATCAAAGAGGCTGAGAGCAAGTTGCTGTACTACTGAGAGGGGAACAATTGTAATAATCTCCATAAATCCAAAAGGCATGAACCTTTTCGTGATTGGAAGAAGGGGGGGGGGGGGGGGTTCTGCATAAGGGCTAGACTCACACCTCCAAACCAATCATCATGCCAAAAGCACAAGTCTCCTTTTCTCAACGACCACATGAATGTTACTTTCAGCAAGCACCTTCACGGAACACATCCGTTTCCAAGTACTTGAGCTGTTTTGTTGGCTTATTGTGGAGGCCGTAGATGATTGCTTGCAATATTTGGACCACAGTATTTCATTCCAAAATGACGCCCCTGCCTAAACCTCCACCACAATTTTATAGAAAAAGCCAAGCTCACTGTTGGGTTTTTACACCCTCAACGGTGAGCCCAAAATCAACATAGAGAACTCAAAATTTACAGTAGAATATCACAACTGAAATTACAGAATAAAAACCGAACAATGACAGAAATAGAAGGAGAGAAAGTAAGGCTTAGGTAGCCAATCCGGGGGATCACCCACACCATTGCCAATCGCCACATTCGGTTACACAACCCAAACCCGCCACAAGGTACAACACGCCATCAAAGCTAAACAACCAGCTCGACCGCACCAAGGGTCGCCACCTAGGTGTCAGTCACAAAGACCACCGAACACCACTCATGATTTTCTTCCTTGGTTCATAGGCAAGAGATGAATGGATGCTTATATAGACGGTAAGGCATTGGGGAAAGAGGATGAAAAAGATGATGATGATAGTTTCCGAAACATGGGGATGACGAAGAGAGAAAACCAGTGATCGAGAGAGAGAGAGTCATTAAGAGATCAGCTGGTGGTGAAAGGGAAAGGTTGGGAATTAGGATTAGGGTTTTGGATAAAACAATCGGGTTGGGTAGTGGGACGGGTCAGGCTGGTCATCCAAAGATATGGGCTTGGCCTACCAAATTTGGTCCTAGGCCAAAAATCCAACACTCACGTCCTCAGTCGCCGCACACCAAGACCGCCCTCTATAACTGGGAAACAAAGACGGCTCCATTCCGTCCAGTGCATCTTTTTAGTTGAGTCGTTGGTGCCCCAAAAAATCTGTTAAACATCCTTTCTATGCATGTGAGCACCCCTTTTGGCTGTACTATTATATATATATATATATATATATATATATATATATATGTATTGTAATTATATATATAAATATCATTTTTACTTTTATTTATTTTTTTTTTTATATTTAAAAATTGATTAATATAAATTTGATTTATCTTATTCAAATTATGTCCAATGATTCTTAATTAAAAATTACAAAAGAAAAAAAAAAGCATGAGAACTATACGAAATCATGTGATGGGGTAAATAGCACTATTTTTAAAAATATAAAATGAATTGTTATTTTTTTTATAGTGGGATAATTTGTTCATTTTCAATATCACATATAATTAATTGCATTAAACGATGCCAAATAATTTAAAAGCGGCCAGCCCAACTGCAAGTAAACAAGTGATTTCAAGTGATGCTTCGGTACATAAAGGGACTTTGGATTTTTTTTGTTATTTTCAAGAATTCAAGTATGATCAAATCGATATATCAAATTCTACAATACAAAGACAATTTATATTTTTTTTTGTTTTAAAAAATTATATTTCCAATTAAAAACAAACGAAAAGGGGTTTTTAATTTCAACTTTGCGAAATTTCCACTTTTCTATATATGACCATTTTTATTAATTTTTTCGCTAGAAAAACATCACATGTTGTACTTATGTGAAAAATATCGTATCACATAACCCTTAAATATCATATGTACACTGCATGTGATGTGTTTGATAAAAAATTTGGTTAAAAAATAGTTATATAAAAGGCAAAGTGTAAAATTTTATAAAGATGAGATGATAATTTGATACCAAAAAAAGTTTAAATGCCAAAATGTGAAAACGATCATAGTTTGGATGGCAACATGTAATTAACCCTAAAATAAAATATCATTAAAATATTAAATAATGTGAATTATACCATATAACTATGGGTTGGCAAGTAGTAGTTTCTTAATCCAAGGCGAAAGGGATGACTTTTCTATACTATCCAAATTTGTCTTTCTCTATTTATTCTTCATATTTGAAAATTCAGAGTTGATAGCTCTCACATAGTTTGAATCATCTAAAATTATTAAAATTTGTTGATTCACAATTTTATACTTTCATATTTTTTTGGCTACATCATTTGATATTATTCCTAGTATAGAAAAATTAATTTGAATATTTAAGATGTTGTGTCTTGTAATTTACTTATTGTAAATGGCGAACAATAAATTTAGTTATTGTCTAATACAATTAGCAAGTAATGAGATAATTAGCAAGTAAAACCTCTCATTACTAATTGAGATTATCTAATACAATAAATTTTAATTGTTAATGAATTTAGCAAGAGAAATTAACTTGCTACAATTTAGCAACGAACTATTTAAAAAAAATTTAAGAAATGAGATAGCAATAAAAGTTTTACTGGTTAATTAACTCGATGTTGATTTTAGCATTAAATTTTTTCGTAGCTATTGATTATTATTTTTTTGCAGTGTATAACGGCTTGGTTCAATTTATAAATCGAATTAGCTTCAAAATTATTTTATTTATTTGAAAATTTCTCAAATTGTTGATTGAACCGATGACTCATTCGTCTCGGTCCTGAATCAAGTGAACCAATTGATTCATGAACTTTTCTAGAACTTTTAAAAGTTGAGACAATTTGAAATTGAACCAATGACATTTTGTATAAATATTAAAAACAACCCAATAAATCAACACCTACATAATAAATATTATTTAAATTATATATTAACTAGTACAACACTCGTGCCGAGGCACGGAGAATATTTTCAATCGTGATTATAATAGCAAATATTCAAGAACACATGCTTATAAGATTGAAAAAAAAGTTATATATACATATAATAAAAAATAAAACTATCTTTATATAGTAGTTCTAATAAAAGTAATATAAAATATCAGTTTTCTTGAATTGAATGAATTATCATTAATTATTTAAAAAACTTTCAGAAAATTGTAAATTCTTATATGTATATTTCTAATTTGGATCATGGGTTTTCATGCTATACAATTATTGGTGGAATATAGTCGCAGTTCACTTTATCTTTTTTTGTCTCGTATGAGTATTAATACTTTGATATGGGCTACTAGCTTCATGTCTCTCTGACTCAAATAGAGAATATCATGAATTTTGAAGTATGTGCTATTGGCACTAACGTGAAAGCCATCTTATCTATAATAACGTACTGGGTGTGGCAAACTCCATCAGTGTGCATAATTTAATAAAAAAAATTTAAAAATAATTTACACTTTCTATGAAATTATTTTAATTGAAAAATTAAAAATATTAAAAAATAAAGAAGAAGTTATACATAGTTAGTAGAAGTTGAAAAGAAAGGTATAGATATGTCATTAATTATTTTTATTTTGCTCCCACTTCAATGAGTGCCAAGAATCAATACTGCACACATTTAGTCTTTTTTTTTTTCCTCATTTCATGCTTTAATTAGTGTGAAGAATAAGAACCAAACACAGCCTTATAGTAAAATCAATCACGTAAAGCATTTAAACAAACACAGAATCCAAAATAAAATGTGGTGTGGATGAAACTCAGGAGTCACCATTGAGAAGAGACTAATCGTAAACAGAAATGAAAGAAAGTTTTAAAAGAAAATTATTCTTGTAAGAAATTAAATCAATTGTCCCTCGTCAAAATTATGAAAAAACGGGATATCTAACTTTTTGCTCTTAATTGTGTATCAAATTGCACTTAATTCCTTTAACATATATATACACAAAATGAAATAATTACATGAAATTTATAATCAAAGCAACCAAACGGGAAAAATGTTAATATTAAACGTATTAAATACTTTAATTCATATATTTCATAAAAACACTTGGCGCATATTTTTTTTTTTTTTTGTTGGAGATTTTTCATCAAAGAGGTTATTTCTAATTAAAACATCTTTACTTGAGCTAGACGCATAAATACTTGTCAAATGCAATTAAGAAAGCTCTTTAATCTTCACAAATATTATACGAATTATACTATTTTTTAAATAATACTACATACATGGAATAACTTATATGTGTTAATAATTTATATATGAATTATAGTATTTAATAAAAAGTACTATAAAATATGTTTTTATTTCTCAATAGTGAAATATTATTGTTGCTAGTAGCATTCGTGCGTGTAAATTTACGATGTATTGCTACACATATATAAAATTTACTTGTTTTTTCCTACAAATCACAAAATTCAAGAAATATAAAAGTAATCTCATTAGATCTTCAAGTGGAAGAAAAAAAATTTAAAAAATTCGTACTCAATCAATAAATGATTTTCATAAGACCATGATAAATTATTTAAACCACTTAAATTTATCTTTAAAAGGAAAGAAAGGAAAAAAACAGAGGGATTATTCATTATTGAAATGCCATGACAATATCCTGGATTACCAATTTGTTTAATGCATTTATTTAGTGCAATACCTGACAAAGCAAATTAGTAAAGTTAGAATTCCAGAAAAAAAATCATAATAAAAATAGAGAAATTACTATAAATTGCATGAGACATAAAAGAAAAAAAAGAAAGAAAAAAAAAAAAAAAAGACAGAATAAACACTGAACTTATCAATAAATTGTAAACTATTGGCATTATCGTTGATATAACATACATCCACGTAAATACACATTTCACCTACAAATTGTGAAACTCCATCAAACTTTAAAAACCCTCATTTTTGCCAATTTAAAATATAAGTATAGAGAGAAAATGTGATGGTGGCAAGAAAATTTCCATTCTGGGTTAGAGATTTTATAGTTTTGTGGGCTTTTTTTTTATGCTGTTTCTAAAGAGCAAAATAGCAGAGTAACAGCAAGAAATTCGGAGTTAGAGGGTGTCCCTGCTGGGGGACTTGACCTATATTTATAGGGGTGTTGCCCTGTCAAAGTGGAACTCTTGAATCAGCCCTCAACTGCGAGAAAATCGAATAAGGGTTGTTGGGATAAGCTTATATGACGTTTACTGTTGATGGGCTTTCATTCTTGAGCCGAAAAAATGGAGTCTTTGTTTTGATAGGACTCCTAGCCGAGAGGGAGTCCTCCTAGGTCATGAGTTTGAGGTGATGGGGGAATCTTCTTAGGTTGCACTCTCTCGAAGGGCATATTTGGAAGCTTACAAGTCTGCCACGTGGGAGGGGGGGGGGGTGTCTTGACGTGGACAACCCACGTGAATGCCACGGGAGGGGGGGGGGGGGTGCTTTTTCACAAGTTTTTGATCCGGCCTTCTTTGTTGGGCTTCTCTCTTCTAAATAAAAAAGAGCCTTTTGTGTTGGCATAGAGTTTTGTTTCTTAGGCTAAAGGTTTTTGGGCCATACACATCATTCAGTCCCCCCCACTCTAGGGAGGAGAGGACCTTGAACTTCTTCTTAGAGTAGAACTTTTTTATCACAAGATAGGGGGGGTGTCGTCTCCTTTTTCAGCACAGGGCATCCTTCTTCTTTCCTACCTGCTTATTTTCCCGCCTTTAGGTTTCCTAGGGCGACGTACTCTGATATGGGTCTGCATGAAAATGACGGCTAGGTTCCAGCCATCATCATCGCACTCATTCTACAAAAAGACAAAGAGAGGGGGCGGGTTGTTAACCGCCCCTCCCTACATTCCCTTTTCACTGGGTAACCGCCCAATCGTGGGTGGTAATGAGGCGGACGTGGGTTTAACCTCCCCTTGCACGTACTAGAACACGAACCGCTTTCATTCTCTCCCTTCCTATCTCTCCGCTTTTCTTGAAGAACAAGAGCGTCATTTACAGAAAGTCCTGTAAGTATCCTTCCCTTCTTCTTCTTCATGTTTATTCTCTTTTAGGGTTTTAATTCCTTTTTTAGAAATGGCTTCTTCCGACGAATCCGTCCAATTTGTTGGAGAAGTTCATTCAGATGATGATCCCTCTAAGGCCACTTTGAAGAAGGCGAGGAGCCATTCGACGGGGCCTTCTAGTGGCCGGAGGTGGAGTCAGCGGTAGGCAGCGGCGGCCTCTCGTAGGTTAATGGATGAGGAGGACGACAAGGGAGGTGAGGAGGAAGAGGCATCTTCTCCTGGGGAAGAGGAACAGAGGGTTAAGGGAGAGGGGAAAGAGTTGTGGGTCGTTGCCTTGTATTGAACTAGCATATTGATTAACTCATGAATCGTCTTCTCAAGCCCGTTCATGTTATAGTTAATAATAAACGGGTCGTAGGATGAAGGAAGTGACTGAAGGATCACATAATGTACGTGTCATTGTCAAACCCAGTTTTGAGGTCTTCGAACTTCTCCACAAGCGGTAGCATCTTAACCCCATGACTTTGTACAGATGAACCTTCGGTCATGTTGGTCCCCAAGAATGCTATCTTTTATATTATATTAGTTATCGTTGCACGCGGTTGCTGTATATAGAAAATATGAAAAAAATATACTTGTGTGATTTTTAAAAAATATTGAAATTACTAATTTAACCAAATTTTTTTAAGGAAGAAAAGAAATGAAGGGTAAATTTGGGTTTCAAAAAGTTGGTACGCCAAAATATTTTCTTTTATAATAGTACTAGTTATCTTCGCACGCGATTCCCGTGAGTATATATAAAAAGAATTTTTTTGTGAGATGATAATAAAATAAATTTGTGAAAAGAATAAATTATAATTACAAATTATAACAAATATGAAGAAATAAGATAATAAATAAATCTGGAATAATGGACAACTAAGAGATAAAAAAATTTATTAAAAAATATTCAAATTACTTATCTGATCAAATATTTTAAAAAAAAAATAAATGAACGATTAATTGAAACAATCTAAAAGTTATACTATTAAAGAATTTTTTAAAAAATAATATAGATATAGATTACGTAACTTGAATTACTTGTCCTTCATTCCCTTAACTTTTTAAATGCTAAAAAATCACATTACACACGTGCAAACATAAATATATGTAGCCGGCTTCTTTGATTTGTTCAATCTTCCAATATTGCACACTCACGTAGAACATATATATAAATTGGTTTATCACATTTTCACGGTTTTTGTACTAAATATATTTAACTTAGATTAAATTTGATTTATAGACATAAATTCAAAATATATAGAAATATGTTTAAAAGTCTCGATATTGAAATTTTATAGATAGTTTAATTTATTTTTTCTTTATTTTATTCCATATCTATCAAAATAGATATTAATATACATGTTTTTATATACTTAAGAAAAAGATAAAAAATTAATATTCATCAGATTTGTTGGTATAAATATTAATATTCTTTATCATTTATTAAAAAAAAATTGTTAGATAATAATGATAAATGCTACATAATATTATCAAAATAGATTTTGATTATATATATATATTAGTGGTAGGTAGACACCACAACTTGAAAGGTGTGTTGGGTGGGTTTTCCGAAGATGACATTATATGTAGAGGGCATGTCTACTATGAAGAAACAAATCATGTTTGTTTTTCGATTGGGCTTTAGAGCAAGGTATTTACCGGCTCTAGTGGGGTATCACTAAGGTCCATCTACCGACATACCTCATAAATAATATATCAGCTAAGCTACCAGAATCCAACAAATATAAGTTGAATAGTATAATTAGCAAGAGTAGTAGAAATGACAAGTACATCATTATGAGCTAAGTGAACTCATGTGTATCAATAGGTCCAAAGTGGATCATGGATCCCTTGCTGGTGCTTTATGGTCAATCTTTATTACCGTTCTGGCAACACAAACATGTACACATCTAGCACTCCATCCTCTCTTATCATTACAAAATTTTTTTGGCTTTGCTCCTTAGCATAAAGCCTTTTCCTTTCTGCGTTCCCTCCAGGGGTGTCATCAACCCACTCTTGCTCTTACAAGAATCTCGATGGTGGCAATGCTCGCCAATCTTTGTCAACATAATTTTTTAGGTAGCCGGCCTGGATATGTCGTTCTATCTCGTGTCTTAGCTGGTGGTAACTATTAGTATCATGCATATATTCCTTGTGGTACCTACAAAATATTTAGATTTAGAAAGTTGAGGGCCTTCCTCGGAGCCTTTGGGCTACTGCACAATAGGGTGCCTCTCAATGGCCGTGAGCATTTGTGTTGGACTGGTGATAATAACATGTTGTAATGCTTGTTCTTTACGTTGAGGGGATTGAACTATCCCCAGGGTTCTTCGCTGCTCTTTTGGGAGGCAATCTCGTTGTCCCTTATTTTGTTGAGGTTGTCGCCCCTCTTCACCAGTCGGGCGTCTTTTAAGTTCATGTATTATTCTACTCAAGCCAGCACGTCATAGAAGCTGGTTGCAGGCTTCTTTGCCAGAGACTCGAAGAGAGGTCTTACTCGAAGTCCCTATGTGAGAGCTCTAATCAACAACTTATGACAAGTAGTTGGAACCACTAGGACGACATTGTTGAAACATTGGACGTATGCCCTCAGGGTCTCATCTTGTTCTTATTTCACTCCAAAAAGGCTGATAGCCAATTTTCGATGTTCATTGTTGCTGGCTAATTAGTATAGAAAAAGAGAACTGAATTTTGCAACAAATTGTATTGATCCAGCTAGAAGTTGGTCAAATCATTGTTAGGTAGAATCGGTCAGTGTAGTAAAAATACATGACACCTAATACTATCAGTATACCAGTGTAACATGACTATGTTTTTGAACTTACGAATGTGCTCAACAGGTCGGTAGTGCCAGGGGCTGTGAAATGAGTAGGGAGCTATGCTTCCATGATGTCAGCACTCAAAGGAATACCGCGCTCCAAGAGCAAGGTTTCCCACCTTACCTCCTGACCTGATTTCACCATTCTTTACATGAGAGAGTGCCAGCTTTGGGGAGGCTCCTGCACAACTACGTCATTGCTATCGAGCTCAATAGGTATAGGTTTGTCCTGCAGGAGAACAACAGAAATATATCCGTTGGTTACTTGATAACTTGGATTTCCACCTTTATCTACTGGGAGGATTGTCCCGTTCCCCCGGCAAGGGCCCAAGAAGGCTAAGTTGATGGTTTCAACAATGAACTAATAGAGCTGCTCACAGAAGATTGGGTTGACGAAAGCAGGCATAGCTATTCGATATAGAGCGGGAGCAAGGTCTTTGAGACCCCCTAGTACTTGTTCTGGACGTGGGACAGCAGAACCTGCTGCAGTAGGGAAGGAAGCATTTCCCTCAAAAGAGTCATTGTCACCTCTATTGTTTTAGCTAACAATTTGTCACGCCGTTAGCTCAAGTGTTCTCACATACAACACTAATGATGTGTAATGGATTTCAATAGCACCACAAGGGTCGATGAATCTTCATTAAAATCCTGAGATTAACAGTGGACTAACCTGTAAAACAAAGGTTAGCACTTGAATGCTTAAATCAGTAATAGTTTACTGATGTAAATAAAGGAAAACCTTGAAAGAATGCGAGAATAAGGAGGGAGTTTGCTTATAAAATGAAGAAATTTATGTAGAGTGCAAAAAGAGAGCTAAAAATAGCTAAAAAAATTGAGAGGCAATTGAATGTGAGTAAGAGATACTTGGTTACCAAATGACTACAAAAATGCCTCTATTTATAGGCTAGCGTATAGAAAGATTCGAGAATTAATTGTTAGAATAGATAACTCGGAAGCCAATTAGATTGGCTATTTTGTAATCTATATAAGCAATTTCTCTTAATTTTGTAATATTGAATTAAATAAATGAGAGTAAGTATTCATTTGGCCATACATTGTTGCTCTTTCTTATGTAATTTTCATACATTGCAATAAAGCCCACAAATCACTAATGAACCAGAAGTTGGGTTGCGCATTTGATGGCAACTATGAAACCAACTTTCAAGGGTTGGATTTGAAATATTCCAAGTGGAGAACTTTGAGAATAGGAATCGGGAGTTCTATTGAGACTTGCACGAAATATTGCATCTATATGTTAGTGTCGTATTTCATAGGGCAACAGACATATGATGTCTATGCAATTTTAGTGGGTGGTTGACAAAGGTTGGCAAAACGGCTGAACTGACTCGTAGAGAGTTGTCATATGGAATTCTGTGAGGCTTGGTCAATATGACTTGAATTCCTCAGCTCCGACAATATAGATTTAGTCCTCAAACTTGAGGATCCACGCGGTCTCATATCTGGGACAACTGTATCTAGGGCCTGATAAAAGATGACCATGTTATGATTTGGTTATTATAAGTCATGTCCCAGTGCAGTCAAAATGTGTATGAAGATTGATGAATTCCAAGAGAGGATCTGTCGCTATCATGAGATGATATTGATCTCTTATGCATTCTAATGTGTGTTGTGCTCCAGGGAGTTTGTGGCCACAGCGGGTGATCAAATGGGAAAGTGCTTTTCTCTATATTGATCAAGTGGAGAAACATAATTAGAATATTAAGCATAAATGTCTAGTTTAGGATGGAAATCGATGATCAATTCCAAGCCCTAGACTAAGACCGGGAGATGACCGATGGAAGGATCGTACTCGTATAGCACTCGGTAGCCTTAAGGTTGCCATGGACCATTGCTAAATAGTCACCCATAGTGACGGGTGCTTTCGTATCTTTCGATTAATTAAATATAATTTAATTAATCTACCGCTAAATATTTATTAATTAAATTGTGTGTTGACACAAGCCCAAATCTAACTGAGGGTGAACCTACAGAGTCACACAACACGCCACTCAAGGAAGTAGTACAATTAATTATGAATTAATTCTAGAAGGAATGAATTATAATTTAAAGAGTTTAAATTAATACAAGAGATTAAATGATATGATCATTTAAATAGGAGAACCCATGTGATGGGAAGCCCAAGATTTAACTATTGAGATTAATTAAATTTAGCTTAGATTTAATTAATTTGATAAGATAAATTTTAATTGAAACGGATGGATTAATTAATAGGATCAATTAATTAGAGTTTTGACTTGGTAATTTAATGAGATTAAATAAATCGAGTTAGGCTCAATTATTTGATGGATTAATTAATTGGGCTATAGGCTAGGATTTATTTGATGAGATCAAATAAATTTCATTTGGGCTTTTAAGAATTGATTGGATTAGTTATATGGAGGCCCAAGCATATCGATTTAATTTATTTTTTGAATTAAGCCCAATGGGATATATATATATATATATATATATGTGTGTGTGAAGTTGTAAGGATGAGGGATTTTATTGTTTGAGTACTTGTGGTACTAATAGGTAGTGTACTATGGAGACACACATTGTACCTGTTTTTAACTTGACATGCAATTGCAGGCTGCAACTTTTATCCTAAACTTCCATCCTACAATATAAACAACATATTAGCTTAGATAAACAATCTCATACAACTTAATAACCCAAAGTAAATGTAGATTTTTCTGGATGGTTTTCTTGTTTTCTCGCTCAAAATCTGCAATCTTAGATACCATTTTTCATAAAGCTTCATCATTAGTGATTTCCAATCCACTATCCGATCATCAAGAATAGGGTTTGAGGTTTTAGTGGTAGAAAGCGAAAATGATTTCTCGATTGAATGGCAATCGCATAAAGAAAACCAAAATATTTGAGGTGAAAAAAATATGGAAAAGTGTGTCAGACAAATTTTGGCACACATATTTTAATGAGTGGATAGGATATTACCCTACTCATATCCAATATATAACTTTCATATCCATACTCATATTCTACCCAATGAGTAGAAGGCCCTACCCTACCCTAGATCCATGAAATTAAATGAGTGGGTATGATAGAGTCTAATAACCTAAAATACCCATGGGTATGGGTAAAAATTAATACCCTAAAATATATATAGGTAATGACGATAAGACACAAAGCTAAGGCTTAATTGAAGAAGATAATCACAATCCAAATCAAGCTATCAACCAAGGCTCAATATGAGGGTATGATTACATCCTAGATCAAAGGCAACAATCTCATCTCAAAATCATACGCCAGATGAAATAGATTTGTCTCAATAACTATTGCAAAATTATAGCATTCTATTAGGTATTTTCCTATTCAACATTACTGTTGAATCACTTGTACAATATATATATATATATATATATATATATGTATATGTATTATTGTTATATTTTAAAAATGTATTCATTGCTTTTCTTCACTATCTAGTTCCTCAAATTCTCTTTTTGTAGCCCTAGCTTAAATATATATATTTATATGTGATATACATATATATATAATATATATATATATATATATATGAAGTTGTAAGTATGAGGACCTATGGTACTAGTAGGTTGTGTACTATGGGGACACACATTGTACCTATTTTTAACTCGACATGCAATGTATACATGTATACATATAACAAGTACAGGGATGTCTCTTGTGTGTGTGTATAATGTATAGATTTGTGTATATATTTTGTATATGATACGAAAGACAACACTATTCATACACTTATCATTCTTACCTCTCTTTTCTCTATATTCTTGTTCTTCTTGAACTCGTTTCAAGTTAGAGTAAGGTCCTCTTGAGTTTGATATACTAAGTTAATAGTATAATCAAATCTCTTATACTGCATACACTTTACCTATGGCAAGGTTTGGTGTAGACCATCTTCTGGTGTAGTGTGTTTGACGTAGAGGAGATCTTGTTGGTCTTTGTGTGAGCACAAGGTTGGAGGAGAAAAGCTTGAAGAAAGTCTTTAAATTAAAAAGGTAAAATTTCATGATTACATTTCTGTCAATCTATGTTACAGTAGCCACTTGTGTATTTTAAACTTGTTGAGTGCCGAATGCCCGGGATTGAGGGACTAGTTCCCTTTAGATTTAGAATTTAAATATGCTTATTTTTAAATAGACTTGGATAGTTGAGCGTGTTAGCTACGTAACAAAAAAAATATCAGGATTTGCACTTACCTAGACGAAAATATGACCAACCCACCAAGTCTTGCCCAGTCCACCTGTGTATCAAGGGATGTAGTTACTTGCTGATTGAATAGTCAATTCCAACATGGTCTCTTGGAGTTGATGCGAGATTTTTTACTATTACGTGCCTTAAGGTGTTGGCCACCTGTCTGATGTGGCCTCCCCACTATATGATGACTCAGCTTGTTAGATTGAGCTCATTTTGTTCCTGCCGGATTAGGAAAAGAAGCAGTTTATGGGTTTTATACCTTACTAAACTAGGCTTTATACTTTACTCTTGACCCAACAGGGCTTGACTTGCTAGGCTGTTCGATAGGGGCCCACCTCTTTATCTTTGAGCTTTAAAAAAAGTATTTGAGTGGACGACAATAGTCAAAAGAAAAAATTATAGTGAATACAAATTAATTTCAGCCCACAATGGCTATTACCCCTTTTTTGGACAAGGGAAAACAAAACATCAGCGAAATATTGATTAACCATCGTAAAAAATTAATTCTGCATTAATTTGGTTTCATCTTAATTATTAATAGTGATTTACCACAAAATTTTAAGTTGTGATCATTTATAGTGTAGGAAAAAATTGTTTCCTTTTGTAGTAAGTCTGGAGAGCCCAGAATGTCCTAATATAAACAACTGATGACACTATAAAAAATATAACATTTAACTCATTGCCATGATTAATAAATTAATAATACAATTTATAGACATATTTTATTTTGATGTATTTTTAAAAATTATGCACATACATAGGATGTGCACACTTACTACAAATAAATAACCGTGACAAATATGAAGAAAGTGGATCGGCCTGGGAAGCGAGACGGAAGCACGAAAAATAAAAAAAATACGATAAATTAAACGATTAAGTGCCGATCAAGGAGGGCACCCTTGATCTTTTTTCGGGCATTCGGTGTATAAATTGCAGATCTAATCATGCAAAGGCTAATGAATCTAAAGAAAAATATGAGAGCATAATGTAAATAAAAATTACCTTTCATTTTCTCCTCCATCCGGCAATGCGTGATTTTCTCCTCTGTGGCGTTCATCCATACAAGACTCCAATGTAGGAGCCCTCTAATATCGTCCACACCACACCTAAAGGTTAGATTTATCATTATGCCGGCAAGGATTAATCCGTGGGAAGAGGAATCAAAATCACACTATGAATTAGTGCGTTTTGATCTCATTTGTTCTTCACTTGGTTCTAAATCAAGAAGAACTTCAAGAGATGGCAGAAAGAAAGTTTTTCACTGTTGATTCTTGGGAGAGAACCACGAAATTTGGTGAAAAAAAATCAAGAAAGAATGGCTAGGCTTAGTCAATCCAAAAGATGGAATCAAGAGATTGAGATATGAAATGAAGACCTAGTCTTCTAACTTCCACATGTCTCTCCCACTTCTCAAAACATCTCTACCACTTTTCCTAACTCCTTTGCACGAAATTTTCTCTTATTTTTCATCCAAAATTCAGATATTTTTTACCTGAGAAAGGTCAACATGGGCTAGGGCTTGATGCATTTTGGACTTATCCAACAAGTTAAATAGAGCCCATATACTATTTCTGTTTGACTTAATACCTAATCTAATTAAATAAAATACCCAACAAAAAAAATCCATGTGAATATTGAATCCAATCAAATATTCACAAGCCCAAAAGATAATTAATTATTTAAATGAATCTAATCCACTTAATTAATCAAGGCCAATCAAACATAACTAGTCCAACTATTTTTTATTAGCCCATTTATATTAGGGTAAATTTTATTTTTCCCTCCGAACTATAGCCATTTTTACACTTTACCACCTAAACTTTTTTTTGTTACAAAATGCCATCTCAAGTTTGCGAATTTTACACTTACCCATATTTCACCGGTTTTCGGCCACTTTTGCCACCGAAAAATTGGCACATGCACAGCACATGTCTTATTTAAGAGCATTATCGTCATTTTTTTTGTCAGCCTATTTCTAAAAATAAATCTTTCTCTCTAAAACATATTTTTTCACTCTTCCTGTCTAAAATCTATCTCAAACGGTATCCTTCTCTCTAAATTGGCATGGATGAAATCTGTCATTGTGGAAGAAATACAACACGAAGGACATCATGGACTGAATTGAATCCCGGAGAAGGTACACGGCTTGTGCAAAATTCCGGGTAATTTCTAGCTTATAAATCTTTGAAGACTAAATTTATAAATCTTCTTTATTTCTAAATGGGTTTGTAAAATTTTAAACTGAATTTCATTTTTTTACTAAAAAAGTGATGTATTTCTCAAAAGCATAAACCAAATTGAAGAATTTGTGGCAAAATTTGATTTTCAACAATGTAGCTAAAAACCTAAAATTTCTAATTTTGCACTTTAAATTCTTGAAAGGTTTGAAATTTTTTAATTGTGTGTCTGTTTTTACGTTGTAGGAAAGTGGAGGTTGCAATTATTTTGTATGGATTGATCCCCCATGTGCACCAGGGCCCGTCAGATTATACCAGGGTTGCTTCGAAGAGTTAATCAGCTTGAAGATGAGGTGAAAAAGGCAAAATCTGGATCTATGTTTGAGTCAAACATTATATCATCATCAGACAATTCAAACTCACTATCAACTAGTCTGTCAGAAAAATCAGAATCCTCCCAACTGATTGCTCATCCCCATCATCACTACTTTGTTTGTTATCAATTGAGGGTTGTTCTACACTGTGTTCTTCCTCCCCTTCATTGTTATCAATATGTTCTGGTTCTCCCACAGATTCATTTTCAATTAGATTTTCATTCACTTTTTGCTTTTCTACAAACACCCCAACCATTCTGTTTTCATCAACAAAATTTACCAATTTATAGTATCTAAGTCATTATGCATTTGATGTAAATTTTGGCAATCATTCAACCCACCAACGCTGTAATGAAAAACCAACACCCCTTCTGCTCCTACCTCGGTAGCCATATTGTTTATTTCAATCATTGATATTTCATCTGGATCACAAAAGTCTATATGGTTTATCTTTCCACCTAAGTAAACTGTAGACCCTAAATTAATAAACTCTCCAGAATGATGCATTCTTATAGTGAATTTCTCGTTTCCAGGACCTGGTAGGATAGAAAAAACAATAAACAAAATTTCTTTTACTACAGTATTATATACATCAAACACATGGGAAAATGACAGGGGACAAGCACAAAGCACAACCTCATAAAGCGAATAAAAAATTCATCAAACATAACAAATAATTCAAAGTGGGACAACATATGTTCACACTGTCTACAAACAAAATACGACAACATAATGGGACCAATGGTGGTCCACTCAATATTTAATCACAAACAACAACACCCAGTACATATTCACACGAAATTTCAGAAAACAAGCAAGCTTTTAGTTCGCATTTTAAGAAAGCAACAAACTTTAAGCTTTGTAATTTCAGAAAATAACTTACCGTAGTCGGGACAAGGTCTCCCATATGCCAAACCAGAGCCATCCTCATCTCGAACCTTCCACACCATTCTTCGCAGCCTAAATCTAGCAACAATCGATGCAAGCTTTCAGGGATTTAAGGGTTTAGGGTTGTGTGAGATTTAGGGATTTTTGGGGAAGAAGAAGACTTCTCTCTCTGTTGTCGATTTAGGGCTGAGAACTCATCACTTTTCTCCACCAGAAAAAAAAAATCCAAATCGTTATTCTAAAACACGACTTTTAGAGGCTTTAACACACTTTTGTGATGTTCAATTTTAGCTGCAATTTAAATTCATTTTTTTTCTTTTTAAATGACGATAATGCCCTTAAATAAGACATGTGCTGTGCATGTGCCAATTTTCCGGTGGCAAAAGTGGCCGAAAACTGTGAAATATGGGTAAGTGTAAAATTCGCAAACTTGAGATGGCATTTTGTAAGAAGTTTAGGTGGTAAAGTGTAAAAATGGCTATAGTTCGGAGGGCAAAATAAAATTTACCTTTATATTAATCCAATCAATTTAAAAGGCTAAGTCCAAAATTCAATTAATCCAATTAATAAAATTTCAAACTATCTATCTAATGGATTATTCCTCATAAATCATCAAATCATTTACATTCCCCAAGAATTAATTTAATCTATTAAATTAATTCACGTCTTGTGGAATTAATTACAAATTAATTTTCTTACCTTTCGTGATTTGTGTGACTCTTTAGGTTCACCCTTAGCTAAATTTGAGCGTGCAACCAACACAATTAATTAAATTAAATTAATTATTTCTAATTATCCCATAACTAGAAATAACCCATTACTATAGGTGGCCATCTAGCAACAGGCCATGGCACTAAAAACTATCTGAATAATGACGTGAACATTTAGGCTCTGAGTCAATCGTCTCCTGACCATAGTATAAGGTATGAAATTGGGCATGGGTTCCCATCCTTGACTAGGCATATGCTTCATATTAAAGATGTATTTACTCTACTGATCATCATAGGAAATTTCTTCCCGCTCGATCAATTGCTACGACCATAGACTTGAAGAGTCAAAACCATCTTACAGTGCATAGGACATCTCGCTGTCACAATGTTGACATGGGACAAATCTTTCTTGGAATCTACTATCCCGCTACATACTCCGACTGCACTGGATAAGGCTTATGATGACCATCCTCATGACACAGCCACCTCTTGCTATATCCAAGATACAATGTTCGAAAGCACATGAGTGTCATGATTCCTCAAGTCTGAGGAATAATCTCATACCATCAAAACAGGGAATCCCAGTCATACCGATCAAGTCTTAAGAGGCCTCCACATAATGATTACCGCGAGTTAGTTCAGTCTATCGACTACTTTACCAACTAACCCACTAAAACTGCATAGACGACTTACATCTCCTGCCGACTTACTTAGTGCAAGTCTCTATAGGACCCTCGATGCCCTATCTTGAGGTCTTCAACTTGGAACATTTCACGCTGACCTCAGGAATTGGTTCCACAGCTACCAAGCCTATGCGTAGCCCAACTCCATGGGTTTAACCTTTCGATTTGGGGCGTTTCATTGTGACATTGAAACTCCATTCAATATCAGTGGTAAAAATAACGAAATATATTGCCAACTCGATAAATTCTTACCGTATTCATCAATCTAATATTATTTGATAAAGATTGACGAATGACAAATAACCAATCCAATTGGCTTTTGGTTACCCATTTCAATAATGTAGTCATTGACCACGACCACGTAACGATTGTTAGTCGTGGTTTTTGGGAGCATGGCTAAAATAATTGCCATGTATGACTTTGCAACAAAAGCTAATTTTTTGCATCTATTTTATTTTACCGTGGTTAATAACAATTAATTACACAATTTTCAACTATACCCATTAATATTGTACACAATAATAATTTTTTTCTAGTGTGATTGTTTTTTTTAATCAATTCCTTAAAATTATAATATTGAAATACATATTTATTACAATTACCCATTTAATATGTATTGCAATTACTTTCTTTTTTCATTTTATATGATCCAGTATGAATGAATAGTTGCATTTTTTTTAACACCAAAAGATAAATTTTATTCATTTATAATATTATAGCTTCTAATACATTAGGCCGAGAGACTTTACGTTTGAAAGAGTTACATAGATCGTAATACAAAATTGGCGCCAAAATATTTGGGCAACTACTGTATCCGTTGCTTCATGAATCTTCTGATTGCAAAATTTAATGTGCAGGCCTTGAAAGCTAGTAATGGGTTGAACTCCATTTTTTGTTGGTTGTCTCCTGACAATAATATAAAACACATTTTGAGAATCATTTTCAATTATTAAATTCCTAAATTCTTATGCTTTTGCTAGTTTAGTTCCATTTTGTATTGCCCATATTTCAGCCATATTGTTACCGTGGAGTGTTATTATTATTTTTTTTAGAGAATAGCGATGATATTTCCATAGCACAACCATAAGACAAATTACAAAGTACCTGAACTTGTAAAGAAGAAAACAGGAAAATGATAGAGTCATGACACCAACTACTAACATAAACTGAATCGAAAACCAACCAAAGACACAAAAATAGAGATCATTAGACATACCTAAATAAAATTGATACTGGAAAGCATTTTCGACTACTATCATTTGAGTAGGCCCAGTTTCAATTTACTTCGAGCATGCACATACCTCAGTAGGAATATCATGGCGATCATACTCTCTTCCCTCCATACGCATCTTGTTCCTATTTTTTCAGAGTGCCCAACATAGAGTGAGAAATCGAGCCCCATCCTTTTATCCAATTTCTACATTGCCATTGAAATCCATGTTGTTGCACCTTTCCTCCAATATGCAACATAACACCATGTAATATTAGACAATGCCCAAACCATCTTCAAAAAGGGACATTCCAAGAGAGTGTGTTGCAAAGTTTCCTCATCCACTTCACATATATGTCATTGAGTATCCACCCCCATCTGTCACTTAGTTAAATTCACCATTATAGGAACAACTTCATAACAGAACCGCCATATTTGTACACGAACTGGAGGGGGCACCTTTATAGATCACAATTTTTTCCAAAAGAGCTCACAACCCTCGGCTATAGATGGGAACGGCCTAGAGGAAGATGCCAGCATCCGAATCCCCAAACCTAATGAAATTTCATAAGCACTTCTAACCAAAAATATCCCCTTACTTGGTTTCCATGTTTGTCAAAACTCCCCCAAAGCAACTGAGACTGGTTGTTCGTCATACCCAACCTCTAACAACCCCCTTTCCATCAAGATACTCCTCCATGTCAATGACGGCCTTGTAGCTACCTCGACCTCCCAAAATGAACACTGAGGAAACTAACTAGCTTTTAATACTTGGTTGAGTAGTGAGTTCGGATTCGTAAGAAGAATCCATCCCTGCTTTGCTAAGAGTGCATTATTGAAAGCTTTTAATTCATGAAAACCTAGCCCTCCTTCCATCGTCGGTTGGCGCACCTTCCTCCACACAACCCAATGTACCCGCTTCTCGTCTTTATTGTGCCACCAGAAATCCCGCACCGCTTTCTCTAGCTCAATGATTAGGTGGTCTGGAAAACGAAAGCATAACATGGCATAAGTTGGTAGCGACTGCAAAACATATTTGATAAGCACCCCTTTTTCCGCTTGTGATAACAACTTGCTATTCCATCCATTTATCCTGCTCCAGAATCAATCACGATTGTTCTGGAATAGCACACTTGGTGATCGACCCGCCACTATCGGGAGACCGAGGTATCTATCATGAGAATTCACCAACCACATTCCTAAACGGGTTGCCAATCTCCTCTTAACTTCTCATTGTAAGCCTCCACTAACTACCATAGTAAATTATGAAAAATTTACCGCCTGCCCTGATGCCCTCGCATATACATTCAATATTCTCCTTATCTCATCAATTTGTTCGTCAACCGCCTCACAAAATAATAGGGTGTCATCAGCGAATAGTAGGTGTGGAACTCTTGGCTCCCCTGGATAGATTCTCACCGCCATCAACCTATTTCTCCTTTTTGCTTCCCGAACCATATAGGATAGAGTCTCTGCATAGAAAATAAACAAGTATGGAGATAATAGGTCCCCTTAACGGATACCCCGCTCCGGTCATAAATAACCAAACTGTACACCACTCAAAGTTAGAGAGTAAGACACCAAAGTCACGAGTAACATGACTAAATTGATAACATCACTCTTAAAGCCTAATATAACAAGAACATGTCTCAGAAATGGTAATTCAACTTGGTCATAGGTTTTGATCATATCTAATTTTAAGGCGGCAAATTCCTTCTTAGCTTGAGAGGATACCTTAAGATAATGATTAAGTTCAAACGCGAGAAGGACATTATCAGTGATTAGCCTGCCGGGAATAAAGCTGATTGAGAAGATGTAATATTGCAATCCAATAAATTCTTCAATCGATTAGCAATGCATTTGGAAGCTATTTTGTTGACTACATTACATAAACTAATTGGTCATAATTGGGAAACAACTTCTGGAGTACTAACTTTGGGAATAAGAACAGCATGTGTATAGTTCATCTTACGCAATAGGAGGTGATCGATCAAAATCCTAAGCTAAAATTTTGTCACATCAGAGCTTTTAATGTGCCAGAACTTTTGAAAAAAGAGGGGAGACATGTTGTCAAACCTAGATATTTAAATGGCAACATACCAGATGTAGCTTGTTTAACCTTAACTGACGTGGATAGTTGGACTAGTTGGGAGTTCCTTCTGGGGTTACATGATGTGGGACCACCGACAACACCTCTTCCATGACTGCATTTGACGGTCGATTGGATTCAAAAATCGATCGAAGTGCGTAGTAGTATCGCCTGTGCGTCCTCCTCCTTATCCTTCGAACTTCATTTGAATCCTTAAGGCGTGATATAGAATTGTATCACTTTCGAGCTGATGCTCGAGCATGGAAAAACTGCGTGTTCCCATCCCCATTAGCCAACCAATGTTCCTTACTCCTTTGTTGCCACCTTAGCATCTCCCTAGCCTCATATTCATCCAACTGAGCCCGGATATTTTTAAGTTCCTGATAATTTTCTTCCCTCGACACTCCTCCCTCAAGCTGTAGATACCTTTCTTTCAATTTTTTAACCTCATGGTGGCTCGTTCGAGTTATGTTCTATTCCACCTCAAAAGATTAACTCTGCAATTTTCTATTTTTTCCCCCATAATACTGTATGTGCATCCTACTCTTTCTCTCCAAACTTGCTCAATAACTCTCTTACACCCTTCAGACTGCACCTATTTTGCTTTAAATTGGAGTTGCTGTTTGATATTCTGTTTCTGAATTGGTTGTTGTGTTCCCATGTTCACCATCACCATTTTGTGGTCTGATTAACAAACTGATAAATATGTTACTACATACCGTGGAAATCGATTTACCCAAGTTTGATTAGCACATGCCCTATCGAGTTTAGCCTGTACTAATTCTTGTCGTCTACCTTCAATTAGACGATGTGTATTTTGACCATAAGTAACCAAGGTCAGTCAGTTCACATGCCTCCAATGATCGCCTAAAATCCAATATCTGCCGTAGTGGTCTTAGCACTCCTATTTTGTCATGCTGAAAAAGGACCTCGTTGAAATCACCAACACATAACCACGATGCATCTAATTGATTTCCCAAAGTCATTAGAGTATCCTAACCTTGCTTCTTTGTTGTCAAACGTCGGATGCCCCATAGAAAACCATCTCCAACTTGACGCCACATCTGACTGCAAAACCTCTACATCAATATTTGCAAAAAAGAGCGTAGCTGAACTATTACCCAAAGTAAAGCTATACCCCAGACTTCCCCTCCGCTAGAACACATACCCCAAACATTTTCAGTCTTTGTTTCGCCATCCTGAACCGACGGTGTCCACATTTTGTTTCCGCTAGAAACACCACCATGAGACATTATTCTCGAAGCATTTCTCCAAATTTTCAAACTATCGAGGCTGACCCGGGACCTCGACAATTCCACACGAGGGTGATCATAATGCTTGGCGGGGCTGCCTCGCAGCCTCAGCTATTTCAGATACCGACTCCTCCACATCTGTGTTTGCTACACCAAGATCATGATGGACTCCTCTCACTTCCGACAGATCAGAGAACTTTGATGACCCTGTTTCCACTAGGATTCTTTTTGCCGGTATGAGTTCACCTCCTCCTTCACTTTTACACATGAGTGACCCTCTTTACTGAAAATTAGGTTTACCTTGGCTAGCTCTGCCCCTTCCCCTAGCTTGTCCCCGCAAGCCCTCCGTAAATACTACAGAAATAGAAATTAATTTACCAAGCTCAAACCCTTTTGGATTGAGAGTTCTCCGAGACTGGCCACGAGATGTTAAATGATGCTCTTTTGCGGTCATTCCCACCGACATTTGATGCTATGTACACCACCTCAACTTCCTCACCCTACTGTTGTACTGATTTGGGTTTTGGGTGTGAATCTACTATTTGTCTGGGGCTCAATCAATGTGATGACTTTAACAAAGAAGATGAATTACAATCAGACTTACTTGGTTGAGTTGGGTCATAGGTTGATTCATTTGGGTTGGGTTTGGGTTGGATGCCCAGGTTTGATCGTGGCTCTAGGTTTGGATTCACTTGTTGGGTTGGACTCTCTTCGCTCGCTGCTGGATTATGTTTTGGGCTATATAGAGATTTTGGGTTGGTTACCTAGTTAAGTAGACCTGTTTTTTAGTAAGGTTAGGGCCTAGGTAATCATTGAGTCGGACCAAGATCGAGTAAGGTTGGTCAGCTGATAGGCTTAGGTTTTAGCTTGAAGGGAGTTGACCACTTGTATTTTTAGGTTTCGCTTTAACCGTTTGGCCAATTTCTCTATCAAAATTTGATTCAGTCATAGTACCCCTCCACTCCACGTCTGTATTTGCTTCCTCAACCCATTTTCTCAGCATGATTTCTCACTAGCGACTTTTCTTGCAGAATCGGTGTCCTGTCACTAATCCATTGACGTTCCACTACCCGATCAATGCTGCCAGCTACCCTAACGTTCATGGCAGTTCTTTACCCTCTCACCACTCACTACATTCCACCACCCACCTCGTCGGAAATGAGAAAAATTGAAGATATCCATTCCTCTTCTTCCCGTCGGCCGACCCCAAGGCCCACTAGATAGCCCATTGAATTAAGTACCCTTTGTGCCCCCCATTCTACGATTCAGTGCTTGGAAAGATAGGCTAACTGACTGTGACTCACGTAGCCAAGACCCTTATGGAAGCTCCATCTCTTTTATCATACTGGTGTCATCCAATCCCTGCGGACAATCTCGAATAGTATGACCTAGCATACCTGTAACAAAAATTAGGTAACCTTTTGTAAGTTAGAGTCACCCTGAATTGATTACCAGCAATCCATAACCACATTACTCATTGTAAAGGTTGTCGTATATCTAAGGATACACGAACTCGGACAGATGCCCCAAATCCTTGTGCATAATCAGAGTCTAAGAACCAGCCCAACCTATTTCTGATAAACTCAGCAATCTCTCTTGTCATCGGCTGAATTGGTAACCCATGGACATGTATATAAAAAGAGCACCAGTTCAGTTCCACCACCGCCGGATTGTCGTCTTTGATTACCTCATTCAACATTATCAAGTTTCTATCAAAAGTCCAAAGGCAGCCCCTTAGAACCGTATCTCGATCAACCGCATGCTTGACCAGCAATAAGAAACGGTGATCAGCTAAGATTTGCACCGCCATACCCCGCATCGGCCAAAGTACAGACATGAGTGTACTTGTCAAATCATCATAACGAAAAGTTTGCGGCATAAGTAGTTGCCCAACCAGCATATAACGCATGTCCTCCTCAGACCCAGTTCCAACCACTGAAGGAATATCCACTCCCTCCTCCTCAACCTTGTTAGCACTAACGGTCAATCCAAGCGTTCCATATTTGGTTCCATTAGTGACAGACCCGGATAGGATGTTGCCGATAACCTTGTGTATGTAACCCCCAAAAGAACCGTGCCTAGTCGCCGCTCACCTGTACCGTGAAGAAAAAACAGCCACAGGAACCAGAGGGGAACCAAATTACTAAGACGAATTAAAGGAATAAACAAAGAGAAGATCACAGGAATAAACAAAAAGAAGGAACACAAAGGTAAGATCTAGTGCGTGAATTTCGCTATGATGATGACAAAATAACATGCAGCAAACTCTATAGCATTAGGAGAGAAATCGCCAATTGACATAGCAAGATCAATGACAGAAAGAATTCCACTTCATAGGCAAGACAACAAAATCTCTCTCAATAGAGAGAGACAAACTCTTCTCATACGAGATATTAGAACAACGTCGTGTGGAATGCTATTATGAACTTACCATAATTATTTCGAATAATGCCTCCACAACCAGCTATACTAGTGTTGCCAAGAGAAGAACCATAAATGTTTAATTTATAATAGCTTTGGGGTGGGGGAATCCAACTAATGATAATTTCTTCTCGAGTATTTTGAAAATCTTTTTTTGGTTAAAGAATTGATTGTCCAAACTTGTAACAGATTAATTGGTTTATTTGCCATATTTTCCATTAGGTTAAATTAATTGACAAAAAATTATCCTATTGAAATACATATTTGATGCACATAAAAACTTTGTATCACTACTTTTTTTTACATATATTTTGCACACATTCACAATTTAATTCTTAGGATTGATATGATTTATATGGTCCATACTAGAAAAAAATTACTATTGGCTACAATTTAAAAAGTTATGAACTAAAAATCATGATAAATAATTTTTATTGACCACAGTAAATAAAATCGATTCAAAAACATAGATTTTCCACCAAGAAAAAGTTATTTACCATAGTTAAGAGTCATAATAAATATTTTTACCATGGTATTTTAGCCATGAAAATACTTAACTATCCTCGTAGATACCACGGGCAACAACTATTGCATAACAGTGACTAATGATTATTTGCTATAATTTTTATTTTTAACCATGATAGATAAGCATAATTAAATATTTATTTTTTGTACTGCCAGCATTTATATGATTTGTACGATGCAATATGAATGAAAAATTGTTGGTAAACTAAAATTTCAAATGCTATAAGTAAAGGGTCCATAAAATATAATTCAAGAAAAAATAATTAATGATGATTTCAGATCCCAAGGGAATTAATTAAATAATAAAAAAATAATTAAAAGGGTGTGATTTTAAATTTGTTAATAAAGTAGGCAGAACAACTGGAAAAAATAGCGGTCCTACAAATAAATATTTTAAAAGACAATTACAGAACCACCGGAAAAAATGGCAGTTCTGCATTTATTTATATATATATATATATATATATATATATTATATATATAAAACGACAACAATCTGCAAAAAATAGGCTGTTGTCGTTGGTACTTGTCAGAGCCGTTGGCAAGGCAAGCGGCATTACGAAAAAATTGAGTATTCGCTACATTATAAATGACCACTGTTTAAAAATTATGGTAAATCACTACTATTGACCACAATTAAAATAAGCCAAAACAGAAAATTAATTTTTTACCACTTTTAATCCATATTCACATGGCTTCTAGCGATAGCCAAAATATTTGCTTTGGCTATGTCTAATGTTTTAGCCACACTTGCAGAAACAACAGCTAATGGTCGTTGCGAAGCCGTGGTTAATTCATATTTGTCATAATTTTTTTCTTTTGGTTATGATAATTGGCCATTGTGAAAAATTAATTTTTTTTCTGGTGCGGCTCTGACACATTTTTTTTTTTTTAAAAAAAAAAGATTTAACTCATGCAGTCAAGGGTGGTGTTATTATTGCTGCTAACTCTAATAACAACTTTCTCAACCACAGCCACAACCACTCGCTCAAATTCAGAATTTTAAGGAATTACGCATTTTAAATAGGGATGATTATATTTACACCTTTTGATCTATGACCTATTTCTATAAATCACCTCTATTTTTTAGATAATTACACATAAACCCATCAAAATATCATAATCACTTGCACAAATCACCCTTTACTTTTTTGAAATATTACACACACCTCCCTAAAATTGTTAGCATTATTACACAAACTACCCTATTTTTTGGTTGTCATGGGTAGTTTCTGTAATTATACAAAAGACTAGGGTGGTTTGTGTAAATAGACCATAAATCATGGGGTGTAAATTGTAATTATCATTCTTTTAAAAAAATATATTATCAGTAAAATCATGGAAAATTTTGGTCCAATTAATGCAAGTGTGTTGTATGGAAAGGCAAATCATCGATTCGAAGATGTGCTTGGAGCTTTGAACACAACTTTATATGTGTGAAGCGGTGATACATCATTTTTTGTGTCCTTCAACTGGTCCTACAACACGTTCGTGTTCTATAGGTGTTACAGAAGTTGGATTTTCTTAGGAATTTTACAATGTGGTCACATTAAAATTGATGCACACCTTATTACTGCATTAGTCGAGAGATGGCGTCCCGAGACGCACACTTTTTATTTCTCGATTGGTGAAAAATGCACAACAATGTTATACATATGTTAATATATCTAGCTGTTAGATGTAAAATCACATTGTCTGAAGGATAGTTGTATTGTTTTAAATCTCGTTGATTGTGAATCAGATAAGATATCTCACCATCTGTAAAAAAATATCCAAAACTTCATCGAATATAGTATTTTGTCGATTTAATAATATACAACGGTTTGATTAAAATCTTAACGGTCTGATTAGGCGATTTAGTATAATAGTATAAGATGTTACTTACATCTATGTAAGACAAACAATCTTATATATACAAATATACTTGATCTTATGAACATGTATCAATTTAATTCAAAAAATTATATGATTGCGATGGTCTTAATTAATTTATGTGTACTTCTCTCTGATCATTAACATGTTTGGAACGAAATTTCTTTTATTTTTTATTTTTTTTATTTAAATGGAAAAAAATTTTGACACAATATTACGAATGATTTTTTAAATATTGGAGACAGTTATCTAAATATCTAGTGAAAACAACGTCGTTTTCGAATTAAACGACGTCGTTTTTTGAAGTTAGGAACAGATTTAGAAACACTATAATAAATTGTTGATAAATAAATCAAGAATCTGACTAATGCAATTTTTGTTACGAACGGACTTTGGAACAGTTTTTTTAAAAAATTAATCATTGCAAATAAATTAATTTTCGCGCCTAAATAAAAAGTGGAGGAAAAATCACATCTAGGAACGGTTTTAAATATTTGATCGTTCCTAGACGAATATCTGACCAATGCACATCAACTAGAATGATGTCGTTTTTCTTATTAGGAATGGACTTTGGAACGATTTTTTAAAAATTTGACCGTTCCAAAGCCAGTTCTAAATTTAAGTATATAAACAACACTTGACAGATTTTTTCTGTCTCTTCCTCCTCTGCCTCCCTCACTCGCTCGCACTGTCTCTCTCTCTGCAACCTTTCTCGTGCCACTTCGCCTTCTCCTCCGCCAACCGCCGTTCGTCGTTCCCCCTGTGTTCCTCCACCTCCCTACCTCTCTATCCAACGGTTAGTTCTCTCTCTCTCTTCCCCATTTATGAAAATTCCACCCCCCCCCTCATTTTTGAATTTTTTTTCGAAAATATTGGTGAAAATGTTCTGAAGCAACAACGGTTTCAAAAATTGTGTTGTGATTTTCTGTAAATTTTGTAAAATTGTATTGTGATTTTTATGATTTTTTTTGAAATTTTATGATTTTCTATATTTAAAAATGCATTTATGAAATATTAAAATTTTCGGAAATTTTCATAAATATTATGAAATATTTTGAATATTTCTGAGATTTTAATAAAATTCTCAAATAGTATGAAACATTTTGAAATTTTTTTCTGAAAAATTTTGAAATACTAAAATATTTAATATTTTTATGAAATAATAATATTTTCTGATATTTTCAGAAATTGCATTCAGAAATATTATATTTTCTCAATTTTCTGCAATTTTTCAGTTTTTTTGAAATAATAATTTTTTCCAGTTTTCAGAAATATTCTGAAAAATATTTTCTGTAATTTTTCTGTTTTTTCTTATATTTTAATTAGTAGAAATACATTTGTAATTTCTGCAATTTTGTGTTTCTTTTCTCGATTTTAATTAGTAGAACATTTGTTGGGTATTCTTTTATTATATTCTTGGGTTTATAATGTTGTTGATGATGATATTATTATTTGTAGGGTTTATATTTTTTATTGTTATGATTAAAAAGTATGTATGTTGTATGTTAATTGCAATTTTCTGAGAATTTCTGTGTATTTACTGAAAATTTTTATGTAAATTTTCTGAAGTTAAAATACTTTTCTATAATTAAATTATATTTTTCTGAAACTAAAAATATTTTTCTAAAATTGAAAAAGTTTCTGAAAGTAAAATATTTTTTCTGAAATTAAAATATTTTTCTGAAATTAAAAAGATTCTGAAATTAAAATATATGTTTTCTGAAATTTAAATATTTTTTGGAAATAGTTTTCAGAATATAAATAATTTTTCAAAAATTAAAATAAGTTTTCCCTGAAATTAAATTATTTTTCCTGAAAATATTTTCAGAAATGATTTTTGAAAATACTTTCAGAAAATATCTTTCATTTTCAGAAAGTTCTGCATAATTTTTTTACAGAATTTAAATTTTTCCCTGAAATTAAAATATTTTCAGAATTTTTTTCACAAATTTAAATTTGCATATTATTGTGTAATTTAGGGCATGTTGTGTAATTTTGTGTAATTAGGCAATTATTAAAAAATATTGTTTTATGATTATTGTATAATTGTGTAATTTAGATCATAATACGTACTTTTTATAATTATTGTGTAATTGTGTAATTTTTGAAAATACGGGTAATTTAGATCATGTTGTGTAATTTTGGTAATTATCGTACGATTATGTAATTTCTGTAATTTATTGTGAAATTTGTGTAATTGTCACAGCCGACCGCCTTCACTACCGCCCAACACAGTCTCCGACAGAACCCTAGCGCGGAACAATGATGAAATGAAGGACGCTAATGAGGAGGCTTTAGGTTAGGTTTTAATTTTTTTTTAATTTTTGTAATCAAATAATAATTTCTATTAATATTTTTTTCTAATTATTATGTTTATTCACAATGACACTCCATTATTTCATATTTATTCAATTAATTAAATTTATAAATATAATTAATTAAACTTTTATTAATTAATTCAACAAACGATTTTGAAAGAAAGAAATTCTCTTCTTTTTTTTTTAAGTTCAACATTTGTTGGAAGTGATACTTTAAATGCAGATAAATCATATCTTGTAAATTATTTCCTTTTGTCAATCAACCTTTTTTAATCCTTCATTTGTGTTCTTTACTAACTAATAAGGGGATAATAAGCTCATGAGCTTGGTCTTACTTCACCGTCGAGAAATGAAAGAAGACTTCCATCTCCAAGTTTAACTCAGTCGTAGCACCCTTCTTTTTGTTTTGGGTGTGAAGCAGTGCCAAACCACAATACCTTTATTAAAATACATCAATTAAATTATTTTTTAAAATTTATAAAACATATAAATTAAATAATTTATAAAAATATTATTGTAAAAATAAAATATTAGGAACTGTTTTTGTAATTGTAAAGAAAACGTCACAAATCTAACCAAAAAATTATTAATGGTTGTTGCTAAATATATCACTAACAAATAAATACATTTACAAAAATTCAGGCATGAGTGTTACAAAGACCGTTCCAAATATCATCCAATCCGTTCCAATTATAAAAAGAATTTTTTTTACACAAATTCAATATTAGGAACGACCACTGATAATTTTTTATAGAGACCATGCCAAATTGGAACGGTCATTCATTAACTGTTCATAAATATTTGTAACGCCGTCTATAAGGCCGGAAGGTGAACCGCTCTAAAACTGTTCCTAAAACTGCTCCAAATTAATTCCGTCAAATCCAAACCGTTCCAAATAAAAAAAAAAAAAATCGTTCCTAAATCTGCCCCAAATTCTACTCTTTTTTTTTTAGTGCATGCTTACATGCTTCTCATTCTATCTGATTCATGCATGTTGGTCAGAGCCATTTTTATCGAAGCGGCTCTGACATAATATTTTTCTTGAAAGGTTGACAAAATTATTATTTTCAAAGCAGGCTGCTAACAAGTTTTTTTTTTAATACAAAATGCAGGCTGTTTTTCAAATTTTTTTTTTTTTTTTTTGAAGAAAAATGATTGAGAGGACCGCATTTAGCCTACTTTATTAACAATTTCAAAATTACACTATTTAAATAATTTATTTATTCTTTTACTTTATTTAAATAATTTTCCCTGATCCCAACTACAAGTTGGCGATGGAAGTCAAATTTTTCGTTCACGAGATATGGCTTTGGATTCCTCCCATGTCCATCATCATTTATTATGCCTTGAATTTAGCTACATTTTCTTATTATTATAACAAACGTACAGCTAATTTTGTCCTTTTCTGCCACTCTCTCATTTTCCTTTTCAGACAAAATAAAGAGATATTTTTGTCCTTATAAATGCTGATAAACCCTTTTTTATCGACAACAATTAAATAAAATCAATACAAAAACATAGATTTTTCACAGAAAAAACTATTTGTCATGGGTAAGAGTAATGGTAAACATTTTTACCATGATAAATATTTTAACCATCCTCATAAATACCACGACTAACAACCATTGCATGACCATGATCGATAACTATTTACTATAATTATTTTATTTTTAATCATAACAATAGTTATAATTAAACATTATATTTTTTTAGTCCAGGCATATAAATGATTTATTTGATCCAGTATGAATGAATAATTGTTGGTAAAGTAAAATTGCAAATACCATAAGTAAAGAGTCCCTAAAAATTAATTCAAGAAATCATAAATACTGATAATTTTGATCTTTTCTGCCACTCTCGTTCCCCTTTTCAGACACAGTACATAGATATTTTTCTCTTTATTAAATGCTGATAAACCCCTTATTACATTCCCTACATATATTTGCTCTTCTTCTCCATCTATATTGGTAAAGGAGGGAAAGAAAGTAGAGAAAGGCATACTGTAATCTGAAAATGGCGTGGATTTGGACAACAGCCGTATCAGTGATTGTATTTTTTTATCTCCTTCAACAATTTGCAAACCTGGGAAAGAAGAAAAAACTGCCCCCAGGCCCGACAGGCCTTCCAATTTTAGGCCATTTCCACCTCTTGGGGAAGAATCCCCACCAAGATTTGCATCGTTTGGCACGAAAACACGGCCCTATTATGTACATGCGCTTCGGCACCGTGCACACGATCATCGTCTCATCACCGGCCGCAGCTGAGCTCTTCCTGAAGAAGCATGATCTCGTTTTCGCCAACAAGCCTCATCACGAGGCCTCGAATCATCTTGGTTACGAGCAGAGAAACATAGTCTTCGGAAGGTACGGGCCGTACTGGCGCAACATGCGAAAACTTGCCACCTTGGAGCTGCTGAGCAATCTCAAGATCAACCAGTTTCAGCCCATGAGGAAGGCTGAGATTGACATTTTGGTGAGCTCACTCAAAAGCGCTGCTGAAATTGGTGAAACAGTCGATATGAGCGTCAGAATTGCGTCAGTCAGTGCTGATATGACGTGTCTGATGGTGTTTGGGAGGAAGTATGCTGACAAAGATTTGAATGAGGAAGGGTTAAAGGAAGTGATGAAGGAGACAATGGAGGAGGCCGCGGCTTTTAATCTTGGAGACTATTTTCCCTATCTTCGGGGGCTTGATCTTCAGGGCTCGACCCGACGGCTGAAGAAACTTAGCAAGATTTTTGACAGGTTTCTGGAGAGGATCATTGATGATCATATTCAGAACAAGAAAGAAAAGCAGCAGAGCTCTCAAGACTTTGTGGACACCATGATGGGAATTTTGGAGTCCGGAGAGGCTGGATTCGACTTCGATCGTCGTCATGTCAAAGCTGTGCTATTGGTAATCTATTACTTTATATGTACCTTCTAATCCATGGTTTATTTTTACAAATTATCTTGTCTTTTTTTGTAACTACACGTACATCCATCATAAACTTCAACATTATTTAAACAAAACATCCATATTTTTAAAAAAATTATATATATATCCCCCGAAAAATATAAATGTCATTACATAAACTACTCTTGTTTTTAGAGGCAAAATCCTTTTCTGGTCCCATTAAAAAAGGTCAGTTTCGTTTTGATACCACAATTTTTAGAAGTTCGGGTTTTGGTACCATTAAACCCGAAAATAAACTTTTTGTAGTTTGTGCTCAAATATTAATATATTTTTAGATCAAATAATAATTTAATTTCAAAAATCATAAAAAAGATTTTAAAGAATATCTGAAATACAAATAATTAAAATTTTAGGGCTATTTTATTATATATATTAAAATAAAATTTTCCTAATCTTTTCATTTTTGAAAAAAATAAAAAAAATTCTTATAGTTTGTATTAAAATTTATCAACATATTTTTTTTCTTTTAATGGTACCAAAAGAGCACTTTTTTTTATTGTTTTGATACCATTAAAAGTGGCCTTTGAAGTCAAAGTCATGTGCAACGGCCGTTAACGTCCATGTGATCCGTGGGCAACCAATGAGGGACGGTCATAATAAAGTTTACAAGTCATTTTCCCATCTGTCGTTAAGTCGGGATAAAAAAGTTTATTTTCGGGTTTAATGGTATCAAAAGCCGAACTCCTAAAAATTGTGGTACTAAAAACAAAACTGGCCCTTTTTAATGGGACCAAAAAAAAATTTTGCCCTGTTTTTGGCTATTAAGAAGGATAGTTTTTATAATTATGCAAAACAAGGTGGAGTGATTGTGTAAATATACCATAGATTAGGTAGTTTAAATGTAATTATCCTTACTATATAATATACAAGAACTATTAAATGTTTGTTTTATTAACAATTTAAATGAAAGTTGAACTAGGTAAATAAAGGGTTTGAGTTTGACATCCATAAAAATAAAATTTCAACGTGATAATTGGAGAAAAGATATTGTCCCTCAATATTAAATGACTTTTAAGCTGCAATAGATGAGTTGATATTTATAATTCTTGACATGGAGTGACTTTCTCTTTTTTTTGCAGGATATGCTGCTAGCAGGAATGGATACGTCAGCAGCAGCAGTGGAATGGGCATTGTCAGAAGTCATCAGGCATCCAGCCGTAACAAAGAAGCTCCAAAAAGAACTAGAAGACATCGTCGGCTTGGACGAAATGGTGAACGAATCACATCTCTCCCGTCTCAAATACCTCGATTACGTCATTAGGGAATCAATGAGGCTCCACCCCGTCGGCCCACTGCTAATCCATGAAGGCATGGAAGATTGTGAAGTCAACGGGTTCTACATACAGAAGAAATCGCGGGTTCTCGTGAACGTTTGGGCTATTGGGAGAGATCCCGATGCCTGGACGGACCCTGAGACGTTTTCCCCTGAGAGGTTTCTTGGCAGCAATGTGGACGTTCGAGGACGGGATTTCCAGCTTATACCTTTCGGGACTGGAAGAAGAGGGTGCCCTGGATTGCAGTTGGGACTGACAATTGTCCAATTAATGGTGGCACAATTGGTTCATTGCTTTGATTGGGAGCTTGCTGATGGAATGCAGCCTGGTGAGCTGGATATGTCTGAGAACTTTGGCTTGGTCACTGCCAGGGCTAAGCATCTCATGGCCATCCCCAAGTACAGATTGCATCAGTAGAAGAATAATGATTCATAATTAATCACATGACAAATATATACGTCGTTGATATATTTGTAGTGTGATTGACCATTCTTGCTAAATGATACACCAATCATATGCAAGTATATTGTACTTGTATAATTAATCCAAAATTTCACTACAAGAAAATTAGCATATAGCTACGAAAATTAGTAACAAGAGTAAATTTGTTGGAGATCAGCAATGAATTTAGCAAGGGATAAGGATTTTAAGTTTTTATAATTTTAAAATCAATAATAGAAACAAAATATTTGATTGCTAAAATTAGAAAGAAATTTTCATGTTACAAAATTTCGCAGCTGGCTTTGGTAAAAACTTTGAAACTTTCTTGTATGAAATTTTTGTTGCAGATTCGTAGCTAAAAAATTTGAAAAAATAAGTAAAATATAACAAATTTAGCAATAAATGAAATCATTGCAAAATATAATTAATTAATTAAAAAATCTTTATTGTGACATTATAGATTATATTTTAGTATATATATATATATATATATATAAATTTTAATTATTTCAATTTCATTAATTGGAATCAAACTAAAGAAAATGACCTTTTATTAAGAATATTTTTATTATAATAAAAAATTCAAACTGGTAATATATAATAAGTTAAAATCGAATTTGGCCTCCAAAAAATAAATTAAGTGGACTACTTTTTTTTTTTTTTTTTTTAAAGTTGATTAACCATTATGGAAAATTTTACCTAGAGAAAAAAGAAAACATATCCCCAAGTTATCTCCATCATGCACCAATCTAATTAGAGTCTGTGTACCATACATCTCCGCAACATGCCCAAACTCAAAAGGTACTATTTGGAGTTTCCATTGAAGAAGAAAAGCTCCTTCTTCTTCGCCGTATTTGAACTTCTCTTAAATCTCGCTTAGAAAATCTAGGGTTTAAAGGATTTCAATTCTAATTGTCGAGTAACTCAAAGCTTCAAGTGCAGTTAGATAAGCTTCGAGTTTCTCCCTCTCTTTCACTACCACTATCAACTCCCTCTCTTTCCACTATTCTGCTCTCTCCCGCCTCCCCATTGATCTCCCGCCGATAACCATTGTCGGTACGATTAACTTGTGAAAATAATTTAATGTAGGGCAAAATTCTTTTTTGGTCCCATTAAAAAAGGTCAGTTTCGTTTTTGGTACCACAATTTTTGGGAGTTCTGCTTTTGGTACCATTAAACCCGAAAATAATATTTTTTGGTCCCGACTTAACGACAGACAGTACATGGACATTAACGGCCGTTAAATGTGACTTTGACTCATATTTAATGGTACCAAAACAATAAAAAAACGTATTTTTTTGGTACCATTAAAAAAAAAAAATATTTTGATCAATTTTAACACAAACTATAAGAATTTTTTTTATTTTTTTTCAAAAATAAAAATATTAGGAAATTTTATTTTATTATATATAATAAAATAACTCTAAAATTATAACTATTTTATATTTCAGATCTTTTTTAAGATCTTTTTTACTATTTTTGAAATTAAAATATTATTTGGTCTAAAAATATATTAATATTTGAGCACAAACTACAAAATGTAAAATTTATTTTTTGAGTGAAAATTTTAGATAATTTTTTTTTATTAAATAGTAAATTAATTTTTTTAAATTAAAATTATTTACACTCGAGATATATCATAGCAACTATTATTTTTTTAAATTGAATTTTTATTTTGTTTGAAAATATTTTAATAAACTTTGACCATAAATTATAAGTGATGCGTGTTGGCCTCGAGTATCTAAGTCCAAAACTGTTGCATCCGTGCTAAAATCCCACGCATCAATAAGAAATAAAATTTTATTTTTTAAAAATTAAAAAAATAAAGAAAAATTATTTTAATTTAACTAATAAAATACTTTATAATTTATAATTATATTTATTTCAAATAAATTCTAGCATATTTTAGTTATATTTAAAATTAAATTATTATTTTAAAAATATTTCAATAATCTTTAACCGAAAAATGTAAGAAATAAATTTTAATTTTATTTCTTCAATTTATCTCAAATGTAAATAATTTAATTTATTATTATTTAATAAAATGAAATTTATCTAATACTTTCACTCAAAAAATAAATTTTTTTTTATAGTTTATGCTCAAATATTAATATATTTTTAGATCAAATAATAATTTAATTTTAAAAATAGTAAAAAAGATCTTAAAAAATATTTGAAATACAAACAATTATAATTTTTAGAGCTATTTTATTATATATATTAAAATAAAAATTTACTAATATTTTCATTTCTGGAAAAAATAAAAAAAAAAATCTTATAGTTTGAGTTAAAATTGGTCAAAATATATATCTTTTTTACTGGGACCAAAAAAACACATTTTTTTGTTGTTTTGGTACCATTAAACATTAGTCAAAGTGACGCGTAACGGTCGTTAAAGTCCATGTGCCGTCTGCCGTTAAGTTGGGATAAAAAAAGCTTAATTTCGGGTTTAATGGTACCAAAAGTCGAACTCCAAGAATTGTGGTACCAAAAATGAAACTGACTCTTTTTAATGGGACAAAAAAATGATTTTGCCCATTTAATGTATCTTCGGTTATTGTGTGTTCAAATGCAGGGATCTTCTCTTAAACCTCATCATTTGTGTGACTCATCTTTCATGTGAATGGAGTATGGATATTTTAGTCTAAGTGTTTGATGGAACCTCTTTTCATTTTTTTATTTTGTATTTTAATTTTATTTCCTGCTTGATTAGCAATCACCAGTAACAGATAGATCTTCCTGATTTGGTTGCAAACATTGTTGTTGGATGCTCTTAACAGGTCAAATCAATTGTTTTGTTTAAAGAAATAGAACTTAGAACATTTTTACCTAGGATAATAAAACTATCAATTTTAGGCTATGTCTGTTGATTTTGGATTAACTTATATTGGCTTGGTATATTTCTAGTAGAGCATATTTTAAATTCCTATAGAAACGTCGTGCAGTGAAGGAAAATTAACTAGAACAACATGATCTCCACAGTGGAGGTCATAAAACAAATACCAGATTTACTTACTATTTCACATACAGTTCTTGGAACATCTACTTCAATTGCCATTTCTGGTGCACCACTCGGAATTTGCTGGAACTTTTAGCACATCTAAAATTTGGAGGTAAGTATTCTCATATGGTATTTAAGTTGAGTTTTTCTCATCATAGGTTTAAATAGAGAGCTTTCAGAAGTTCTGATTACACATGGTAGATGTGTATAATAATGTTTCGATTGAAACATTGCTAAAATTGAATCTTTACAAGCATATAATCGAAATAGATTACTAAGGATTGTTCTCTTAAAGGGCACATTCATTTTTCCCTTGGTTATGCCACTGGAAGATCATGTTTTTTATGTTCCTCTTCATGCAGCAAAGTGCTGGTTCAAGCGTGTTCTGTGTCTTAAGATTTAGTCTATTACCATCTGCAATGGCCTTACAAAAAAATGCAGTTGCTGCTGAAAAACGCCTGAGGTTCAAAACAACAACAGATGCCTCTGAAAAACAATTGAGGCCATGCAAAAAAAAAGCTTCACATATAAAAAATCCATCGAAATTCAATGAGGCATCAAAGCTTACATACAGCTAATTGAGGTTGATAGTATCAAGGAAGCGACCTATGATCATTTCTTTGCGCTACTTGAAGCTGCCATGTTCTCCTTGACTACTTGTAATGAGCCCTCTATATGTGCTGACTATCATGCACTGTTCTAAGCAGCTGAACATGTAGCTTATGTAAGTACTCAAGTTTCTGTTGTCTGTATTATCTCTTTACACTTTACGAGGCCACATAAGAGCATAGTTAATTCTATGTCCTGCAACACCTTAGCAAGAAGCAGCAGAATCTGTTGCGTTCGTGGACGAGATGTGAATATGACGAAATAATTAAATATATTTCCAGGAGTTTTCATTCCCGACTCAGAGATAATGTGACGTCGCATAATGATATAGGCATGTAACCTACTTTCCACACAAGTAAATCCTGTGAGAATTTTATCTTTTGT
Source organism: Sesamum angolense (assembly GCA_034509725.1). NCBI lineage: Eukaryota > Viridiplantae > Streptophyta > Magnoliopsida > Lamiales > Pedaliaceae > Sesamum > Sesamum angolense. The sequence continues at coordinate 11,678,056 of JACGWL010000010.1, forward strand.
AATTTTGGAAATTCACAGATTTGATAATCAATATGTTTTAGGCGGGTGTCAATGGGTAGGGTCTTACCCTACCCAAATCCATAGATTACACTAAAAAAAATGTGCAATTTTTTGTAACGCTTTTTTGTAACGGCCAGGAGCCGTTCCAATAATAACGGTTTTTTTAACTATTTTGTAAAGGTTCGCGCGGGCTGACGACATATGGGGAGAATTAATTTTCTTTTTTTGTAATGGCCGAAAACTGTGCGTAAGGCCGTTACAAATCGTGTGTTGTGCATAAAATCGTTATAAATTTTCGGTCGTTACAATATTGTACCGATGTTCGTAACGGCCGGGGTATTGTAACGAATTTTTCGATAGAAATACAGGCTGTTACAACAGCTGTTACAATGACCGTTCCAAAATTCATTACCAAAATAAGGCCATTACTACAACCGTTATAACACAACGGCTATTTTTTAAAACGGCTATATTAGGAGTTCCAAAAGCCATTACAAAAGCCGCTACAAATTATCTTATATATATATATATATATATATATATATATATATATATATATGTGCAAGTTGCTTTTATTTCATTACAATTCATATTTTATAAAATCTTACTAACTACAAATACTCTCAATACTCGAATTTTCTCGCATATTTACTTGAGTGACTTTGGATTAATATTTAATAATATAGCTCGAATTCTTGGACCGTCGATCAGCTAGCTAGTGGTGATCGTCTTTTGAGTTGGTCGACCAGGTAATTAACGTACGACTAATTTAGTACTGTATTGTATTTAATTAAATTAATTGTATTTTGTTACGTACGTAGTGATTTAATTAGATTTTATAATTAATTTTTAATTTTTAATTATATATATTAGTTAATATATTATTAATATGCATGTATATATTCACCTAATTAAGTAGTGTAATGCATTTAATATTTTTAAATTTATAAGTCGTGATCAAATTAACTAGAAAGTAGCTTAATTATATGTTACATACGTGTGAATTTGCAGTATTTATATAATTAATATCATCATGTTACGAGAATTAAGGAAATGAATGTATAATAATAACCTTTCGGGGAGGGCAGCTCTTACACCAAAATTTGAGGATGGGGTTAAGACTTTCAAAAAATGGGCTAAGGGTCAACATAGACATATTGATGGAGACAAAACTAGGTGCTCTTTCCGAAAATGTAAAAACAGAAAGTTTGAAACACCGGACGAAGTCAGTTATCATTTGTGTATGCGAGGGTTTATGTCAGAATATTATAATTGGATTTCAAGTCAGTTATCAATATAGTGCATACTGCAGACCAACCTTTGTGGGACGGTTGCACCCAATTTCAATTGGGTGCTATTGCTGAGTTGGTGGATATCAAGACGGATGATCATTTCTGAGCGAATATATAATAGAATATCCCAGTGGGCTAATAGAAATTTTCCTTCCAATCACACTCTATTGGGAGATTACTACATCACAAAAAAATTCATAAAGGATTTGGGTTTTCCTATTTAGAAGATTCATACGTGTAAGAATGGTTGCATGTTGTACTGGAAGGACAACGTCGATTTATAGTACAGCAAATTTTATGGGGACGCTAGGTACAAGCCTTTTCGATGACGAGACCCACACCAGAATAAGTCCCCATATGCTGTCCTTAGGTACCTGCCGATAACTCCCCATCTGCAGAGGTTGGATTCTTCGAGGGCGACTGCCGAACACATGACGTGGCATGCCACACATCAGACAGAGGAGGGGTCGATGTGTCATCCATCTGATGCCGAGGCATGGAATCATTTTGACCGAATGCATCCTGATTTTGCAGAAGAGCCGTGTAATCAAGGCCGTTACAAATTACAAAATTAAATATTTGAATTCAAAATTAAAAAATTGGTGGGAATTTTACATTTGAAAGGCCATTACAAATACCATTACAAAGGCTGTTACAAACTTCAATTACAGGAGCAGTTAAAAAGCAGTTCCAAAAGATGAGCTATTTTGAAAATTCTGATTGTAAAGTACGATATCTTTACATCCGGTCGTCCGATCCATACTAAATTTAAATACATACAAATATGTGTCCATTAAATTATATCAGACGGTTTGATTTTGACTTACATGGTCTGATTTAAAAATACACGAAGTTGAATGATTGCTATTACGTTCCGGGAACAATATTTCGATATCCGTATGCCCGATAAGACTACAAATTTTCCAAATGAATTATTTGTAAGTGTGATCGTATCTAACTGTTGGATCTTAATTTTGATTGGCCGATTAACCTATGTAGTGAAACACTGTGATTCTCCGTTACATCAACGTAATACTAACATTAATGAATATGGTTAAATGCAATATACCTCCCTGTGTTATGGAAAAAGAGCAATTAACCCCCCTGTGAAAAAAAACCCAACAATTTACCCCCTGTGTTATTAAAATAGAGCAAATTACCTCCCGACGCGTTTTCATGTATCACATGCGCCTTTTTCTATTTTTTTTAATTTTTTAATTTAAAATTTAAAATAATTTTTTATTTTTATTTGATAACCGTTGGATCTGATTAATCTATGGTCCAAAATTAGCTAACAAATCAACAGTGTAGATTCTATCTATTTTAAATCAACGATTTAAATTAAATAAATAAAAATAAAAAATTAAATATTATTATAATTAATTTGAATATAAATTTCTATTTTTATAATAAACCTATTTACATATATATATATATATATATATATATATATTGTAGAGAGAGAGAGATACGCCGGCGGGAGGGGGGGAGGGAGGAGGAGGAGGAGGAGACGACTAAGACCAATGGGAGGACGGATCTGGGTGGGAGGAGAAGGAGGCGAAGAGGGAGGGGGAGGGAGGAGGAAGAGGATGAGGCGGAGGAGGATGGCAGATCTGGGCGCCGGGGGGTGGGGGGCGAATCTCGGCACGTGAGTGGGAAGAGGTGCGGCCATGAGAGGGAAGAGCTGCGGCGGCGGTCGAAGCGTGAGGAAGAGGAAAGGGGTCGCGACGGGGAGGAGGAAGGGGGAGGCAACAACGCTAGGGGAGGTGGTTGGGGTCGGTGGTGGAGCGAGGGGAGGAAGATGGTGGCTTGGGGGGGGGGGGCGCGGCTGTGGTCCGGTGAGTTGAGGAAGAAGAGGGAATCTTCCTATATTATATATCTATAATATATATAATATTATATTTAATATATTAATATTATTTTATAAATATATATGTATTAATATAATATTTGAATGGTTAAAAATATACCCAGATGCATTTCGAGCGCGTGTATTGCACCGCTGGACGAAGGGGGTTAATTTGGAAAACACAGGAGGGTAAATTGAGGGGTTAAATTGCTCTTTCTCATAAACAAGGGGGTAAATTGCATTTTTCCTAATGAATATATACTTGCAAACTTTGAATATATATCCTTTGGTTGGTGTTTTGTATTTTTTTGTATTCCATAATGTAATTTTTTAAATGACAAGGGGTAAATTGCATAATGTACTTTTATTGCAAACTTTGAATATATATCAGCATAATGTTTTTGATTATATTGCAATAATACGTTTCCACAACATTAAATCATCGAGAATGATATATTTTTTTTCAAAAAAATTTTCAAAAAAAATAACGATATATTTGGAACTCTCTTTGTAAGGCTTTTGTAATGGCGCTGAATAAAACGACATCGTATGTTTATTTTGTAATACACTTTGTAACGATTTTTTACACGGCCTCCATAAACAACATATGTAGTAACGACTGTTGTAATAGCCGTGCAGTTTTATAACTCTCGTTGTCACGGTATCTGGAACGGCCATGGCCGTTCAAAAAAAGTATATATAAACAACACTTGGCCGATTTTTTTCCTCTCTTCTTCTTCTCCTCTCTCTCTCTTCTCTCTCTCCCCACCGCTAGCGACTCCACCGCCCATTGCGACCCACTGCGTAGCGCCCAATCGCCCCCGCCAGCGACCACCTCCCCCCCCCCCCTTTGCGACACCCACCGCCCCACAGGTACAATTTTTTTTTTATTTTGGTCTGTTTTTTTTATTTTTGAAAAATATTGCCCTGAAAATTTTAGGTTAATTTCTGCCATTTTAGGTTTAAAATAAATTTCTGAAATTAAAAAAAATCCCCAACTAAAGTGTAATTTTTGGAATTTAAAAAAAAAATCTGAAATAAAATACTGATTTTCTGAAATTAAAAATAAATCTCTAAAAATTTCTCAAAATAATTTCTAAAACTTTTACAAATTTATTTCTGTTTTTTTTTTTTTAAATTTTAAAACTTTATTTATTAAAATAATTTTTGTGATTTTCTCTTAAAAAAATCTGAAACTTATTTCGATTTTTATAAAAAAAATTCTGTAATTTTTTGAGATTTTTATGTAATTTTCTATAATTAATTATATTTTTTTATAATTTTGTGAAATTAAACTTTAATCAATTTTCTAAATAATAATGAATTTTATAGCAAACTTTTAAGAACATTTTGGACTTTAGATGCACATTTTAGGGACTTTTGAACTTTAATGAAATTTTAGGAACATATGAACTTTATTGCAAAATTTAAGAAGTTATGAACTACAATGCAATTTTTAAGAAAATTATGCACGTAATTGCAATTTTTAGAAATTAAAGGACCTTTAGATAATTTTAGAGAAATAGGTTAATTTAGAAAATTATGGACTACAATGCAATTTTTAGAGAAATTAAACACTATTGTATTTTTTATCGAATTAGAGGGCCTTTAGGTAATTTTAAAAAAATAGGATAATATTACAAAAATTATGCACCTAATTTTGATTTTAAGAAAATTAGAGGACTTTAATATAATATAATTTTAGGGAAATACAAGATTTACAAAAATATTAGAAAAATAGGAAAATGTGATTTTAATGTTATATTTTTTTAAAATTGTAGATAATGAGGACTGGTGCTCCGCCTCCCATGGACAAGGACATCGGGAATAGGCCGCAGTCGTGGCCTCCTCGGGTTGAGCCAGCGGATCTCCCTTCATCGGAGGCTGTGTCCCGCCCCGGAGATTCCTGCTGACTCTGGTGCAGTGGGGTCATATGCGGTGGGGGCTAGCAGTTCACAGCCCCACACCGCCCATGGAATGCACCACCACCACCACCAATGCCACTACTCCAGGATGCTAGGTACGATGGTGACTTTTATTTATTTTTTATATAACTTGTATTTTTTCATATTTTTATTGATTTCAATATTTTCAATGTTATTTTTAGGTCTGACCGCGATTTTCGCTCTGTCATCAATATTGTGGTCAAAGGGCATTATCCGCATCCCCCATCTCACAGATCACACAGGAGCACTATTTTGGTTTCCAGAGTTGAAGGTAAGTAATTATAATATTATTTATTTTTAATTAAAATTTATGTTTTTTATTAAAATACTATTTTTTTTTGTGTTCAACAGGTTTACACTTAGGTGCTGCGACGATGAGAGCATGTTCAAGGTCGTCAAGTCGCAGGCCGGGAAGTTCCTGCAGAAGCGGTTTGCCGACGCTTGCAACCAGTTGGCCAGACCACTGTGGCTGGCCGAGGAGATCTGGCGCTAGCTTCTGGAGTTTTGAGCGAGCCTAGAATTTCAGGCACAGTCGGCCAGGAATAAGGTCAACCGGGCGGTCAATCCAGAAGCAGCAACGACCGTCTACCGCGGCGGGTCATCATCTGTTGGGCGCACAAGCACAAGCACAAGCTGGTAAGTGCATTACTTTTTATTAATGATTAAATTTTATTTAATTTTATTTCCAATCAGTTTTAACAATGATTTTTTGAATAGGAGACACAACTCAGACGCCCAATCAATCAAATAGAGGTGTTCGAGAAAGTGTACAAGAAAAAAACGATGGCTAGTCGAGCGGTCCGAGGGCGGAGGAAGTCACAATTGGTATTAATTTTTTTAAAGTTTTAAATTTAGAATTTTGTTTAATCTAATTATTTAACATGTTTGTAGGAGGCGTTCTTGAGGCTGTTGAGGGAATGCCAGGGAGAACAGAACTACAGCGAGAAACCGACACCATCGTCTCAAGCCTCCGTGACTCTAAAAGAGCAGCAATTGTGGATGTCAGCAGCTGGCGGTCGGAAAAGGGGCCGAATATTCGATCTCAGCTCCGTGGCCCACCACACGATTGCTGGACCATCATAGCTCATCAGCTCTACTGCTCCTACACCCTCGCTGCTACAGCCGTAGAGTGACGACCTGCGTGATCTGGTGCAGATGATCGAGCGCTACATCAGAAGCCGCGATCCGGACTACCCCGTGTAGTGCCCCAGCCTCCAGCTGATGCTCCCGCATCCGACAACGATGGCGAGCATGCGCCCACAAATGGCCATGATTTATACTAGAATTTTTTTCTAATTTTGTAAAAAAATACAATTTTAAAATAATATTTCTATTTTATAATGATTTTATTATTATTTTTTAATATTATGTTTTTTAAAATATTATGTTGCAAAAACATAATTAAATTAAATAAATCAAATATAAAAATAATTAGATTAAATAAGATTAAAATAAATTAATATGCAATTATATTAGAAAATAAAAAAATTATTTTTTTGCAATTGCATTTGTAACGGCTTTTGTAACATAGAAAATTTGATGAGTTTTAAAAAGCGATTACAAATACTGTACCAAAAGTAGTTATAATGCTCAATACAACTTTTACAACAACAGCTAAAAGAGCCGTTATAACATAAATAATGAAAGCAATTACAAAATCCGTTAGACAGGCCGTTACAAATAATGTGCCAAAATAAGTTACCAAAATATTCCAAATCGTTACAAAAACTATTGCAAAAGTTGTGCCAACTTATAAGCAAAACCATACCAAAAAGTATTACAAAGGCAGTTGCAAATTTAATTTAATGCAGCCGTTACAAAAGCAATTACAAACTATTTTTTATAAATCGACTTAATTTGTAATTGCTGAGGAAAGGAATTACAACGACCGTTACAATTTGTAACGGTTTTTCATCTGGCTGTTACAAATTATTTGTAACGACTGCAAAAGCCGTGGTAGATCAAGCCGTTACAAACACCATTATAAATAGAAAAGTCGTTCCAATAAACTAAATAAGCCGTTCCAAAAGCCGTTATAATAAATTGTTTTTTTTGTAGTGATAGTACCCAAACCTAGACCCAGACCCAACAAATATTATTAGACCCAGGCCAAGACCCGGACCCATTATAAAATATAAATTGGATTTGGGTAGGGTCTTACCCATCGGTACCTATGGGTGTATGTACCCAATTTGGATAAAAAAAATATATTTATCTTTCCTCGTTATTCAATCGGATTATTATTTACCAATCAATCTAACTTCAATTGAACAAATTCAAAAAATGATACATTATTTAAAAAAATTATATGAAAAGAATTATTTGTAAATTAGTCTCAACAATGTTGAATTTATTGATAAATTATCAGGGATGTTACAATTTTGGTTAACCGATCGAAAATCGGTAAAACCGAAATTTTGATTCGTACAATAAACATGCATATTTGTTTTTTCTTATGAATTTGGAAATTCGGTTATTAACTGAAATGAATCAAAAAAATATTCGGTTATAACTAAACTGCATCGATTAGTTTGGCTATGACCGAACTGAACCGATTAGTTTGGTTTGATTTTTGGTACACCGAAACTTTTGATTAACAAAAAAATGGATTAGTTTGGTTCAGTTTTTAGTACACCAAAACTTTTGATTAATCAAAAAATCAATTAGTTCATTTCAATTTTGGTATGCCGAAACTTTTAATTAACAGAAAAATTGGTTTGATTTGGTTAATCGAATTGAATACCCCTATAAATTTTGGGTAGAAAGAAAAAAATAATTTAATTAGTATGATTTGCAGAAAAAATAAGTTGGAAAAGAGACCCAAACACTGGGTCTAGTTTGGGTCTTGAGTGAGATAAATGAGTTGGGTAGGGTCTGGGTCAAAGGTAATTTGCTTGGGCCTTTTCTGAGTCTGGGGTTCAGTAGGGTGAAACCTTACCCATTGACAGGCGTATGACAAAACCCAGTCCATTAAATCTTGGCCCAAAATGGATATTAATTCCATTTTTGAAATTAGGAGAAGTTGGACTTTTTCTAAAAGTGGGAGGACCAATTTTTTCTCTTTTGGAAGAGCAAAAATCGGCCACATGGAAGACATGTTGGAGGGGTTGACTTGTTCCTTATGATAAGAGACAATTCAACCCTAATCAATCTTCTCTTACATAGTATGATTTGATCATACCTTGTAAGGTGGTAGGCTTGATTGCTAACTAATGAGAATGGATTGGGATGTATCTAATCATCTGTTAGATGAACCTAGACACATTCCAACAATTACATTAGTTATGTATATATAGGACTATATACATATCCAACATATAATAATTCATAATTCATTATCTTTTTTAGGAAAAAAAAGTAAAATCTCTCCCTCTCTTACACAAACTCTCGACCGCCACCTTCCCTCTTTCTAGGTCCATTTTTCTCTAGCAAGAAAAACGACACTTTTCTCGGTGTGGTGTGGACTACGTTAGAGGATTTATCATTTGAATCTAAATGAACGTTTTGGCGCTGTCAGAAAAGGGAATAACGCTAGTAGCCGTTGAAGAGAAACTACAAAGGTAGCTATATATTTTATAGTATTGTATTCTGTTTCATTTATCTATGTGCTCTGTATACGTTGTCATATTCTACATCAAACAACCCGTTGAGCATTCAAGGGTACACCCTGTGGAACGTCTTATTACGCTATTTTATTTTAATATTGTGTATGTTTAGCTCTCTCGCTTCCACTCGCGCTCCCAGGTGGATCCGCTTGTCCCTTCAGACATGATGACCATGATAATGTCGATGCTGGCCAACACCTTGACTACAGTCTCGTCACAGCCTTCGGCGGACCGTGGTGCCCCAGAAAATGAGGAGACAGACAATGTAGACGAGGGGGCCGAAGTGTAGATTATTTTTTTTAATTTGTAAAGATACAATTATATTAATATAATATTTCTATAATTGTCCATTTTTAATATTAAATGTATTCCATAATTCAATTATTTTTTTAATTAATCAAATTAAAACAAAATAATTAATTTACTAAATTCAATAATCATTATTATTATAAAAATATTATTGCAAAATTTAGAAAAATATAATTTTTAATAAATAATATAAATTATGAACGGGCTTTTTAAATGATTAGTGAATGTATCCAAACAAAATAAATATCGTTCTAGAACTAATGACGTTATCGGCGGAATTGTTCCAAAAGTGTATTCAATCTAGTGGAAAATGATTGTGCATATACTGTTCCAATATATTTTCTACAACATAGACACGATTGTTCCAATATGTATCCCAAATTAAGAATCAATTAAAGTTCCAAATACCGTTCCTATATGTATAACAAACACCAGGATAACAGTTCCACAATATGTCTTAAACATTGATGGAAATAGTGATGCAAACACCGTTCTAATTCACATTCTACAACATCGACTCAATAGTTCTAACATGTATTCCAAATGAATGGCCAAGTTGTACCACAATACATTCCAAATGTAGGATCAAATAGGGTTCCAATGCCCTTTCCAAAATATATAACTCGCACAATCAAAATCATGCCAAAATGTAATTCTAAATGAGTTAGAACATGTGTCTTTCTCACATTCAAATTTATGTAGATAGTGTTATAACGATCATTCCAAAATATGTACAAATTTAAAAAAACAACATTCCAAATAGAAAAAGAAAACCGAAAAAAGAATTAAATTATATTTTTAGGTAGTCAGACATAGTTAAGAACAGATATCTGAACAAGTGGTACAAAAGTCGCTGCTGTGGGAGCGAATCAGCTCATAAAATAAGGTGGAAGTGCGAAAAATCAAAATAACAAAATTAAAGCAACAGTAAACCCGATCAAGGGGCGTACCCTTGATCTATACCAAGCATTCCGTGTATAAAATAAAACAAAGGCTATACATTATAATGGTAAAAATTTCTTCGATCGGCTTCATATGTCGTCCCTCGTTTCCAACTGGATCCTTCTCCTCAAGATGTCAACCTTGAGATCCTCCAAAGTAGTCCATTCCAAACACTGGGGATCACCCCCTTCTCGTGCTAACAAGATAAGAAACGGAAAAGGGAGAATCAAACACACATTATGAATTAACGACTTTGATTTTCTCCTCATTTCTTTGATTTAAATGAATCGAGAGAAACAAGATTGGAGAGAGTTGATAGAGAGAGAGAAACCATAAGTAATGTTTGAAAAAACTTGTTAGTATGTGTTGTTGGGATATATATCAGAGTAGATTGTGACCTAGTCCCAATACACTAGGAGAATGACTAACTTATTCAACCTCTCATCTCCCGTAACCCCAACACACATGGCCGAACTTTACGACAAAATGAGGTCAAACCAGGTCATGGGCTTGGTTTAAATGGACTAAGCTTGATTTAAATAAGTCAAGCCAAAGTCCAATAGACTTAAATTAAATTCAATTTAATCCTATGCCCATCATTCAAATCCAAGTCTTCTAATCCAAATAAAAAACCAAACCCACTCTTTCTTCATTAATTTATAAATTAAATCAAGCCCAACAAAATTAATCCAATTAATTTTGAAAGGCCAAAACCCAAAATTAACTAATTCAATTATTTAATCTTTAAAAAAAATAAACCCATGGATTTTTGTATAAATGATCTAATAATTTATTCTCTCCAAGAAATTAATTTAATCCAATTAAATTGATCTCTTCCTTCAGGAGATAATATAAATTAATGCTATCACATTCTGGTGATTAGAGTGTGACACTTTAAGTTCAACCTCAGCTAGACTTGGGCATATGTGAACAATACAATTAATTAAAGCCAATGTTATTAATTATTTTAGATTAATTGATAATAAAAATAGTCTGTTACCATGATGGACGTCTAGTAATAGTCATGGCACTAGAACTAGGTAAATAGTAGCGTGAAAATTTAGGCTTTGGGTTTGCATACGAGTGCAGTCCTTCCATGAACCGTCCCCTTGCCTTAGTCTAGGGCATGAAATTGGTAAGAGAATCCATATGATTCAGGACTTGGCAAGAACGCAATGAAAGTATGAAAATAATCATATTTTAATTCTAAATCGAAAGGGAACTAATCCCTTATTCCCGAGCATTCGGCACTCAACAAGTGTAAAACAAGCTTGAAATAAAACAAGTGGCTATTGTAATAAAGATTGACGGAAACGTAATCACGAAATTTACCTTTCCGATTTGAAGATTTTCTTTAAGTTTTTCTCCTCCAACCATATACTCACGCAAAGATCAACGAGATCTCCTCTACGTCAAACACACAGTACACCACAAGGTGGTCTACTTCAAACCTTGCTAGAGGTAAAGTGTATGTAGTATATGAGACTTGACTATACTATTAACTTAGTATATCAAACTCAAGAGGACCTTGCTCTAATCTTGAAACTATTCAAGAAGAACAAGAATAGAGAGGAAAAAGAGGGAGAAGAGAGTTGTGAAGATGATAAATCTGTGAGGAGTAGTGTTGTCTTTTTGTATCATATACAAAATGACATATACACAAGCCTATACACTATACACACACACAGGAGATATCTCATGTACTTGTTGTATGTATACATATATACATTGCATGTCAAGTCAAAAATAGGTACAATGTGTATTTCCATAATATACAACCTGCTAGTACCATAACTACTCAAACAATAACTCCCTCATCCTTACAACTTCATATATATATATATATATGCATATCACATATAAATATATATATTCAAGTTAGGGCTACATATATATATATATATATATATATATATATATATATCCTATTGGGATTAATTAAAAAATAAATTAAACCCATAGGCTTGGGCCTCCATAGAATTAATTCCATCAATTCTTAAAAGCCCTAATAGACTTTATTAGATCTTGTCAAACCCATAGCCCAATTAATTAATCCATCAAATAATTGAGCCTAACCCTGTTTATTTAATCTAATTAAGTTATCAAGTCAAAACCTTAATTAATTGATCATATCAATTAATTCATCCGGTTCAATTAAAATTGATCTCATCAAATTAATTAAACCTAATCCAAATTTAATTAACCTCATTAATTAAATCTTGAGCTTCCCATCACATGGGTTCTCCCATTTAAATGATCATATCATTTAATCTCTCATTTAATCTCAAACTCTTTCATTCTCCTTCTTTTCATCTTGTTCTGTGGTAGTATTTTGTGTGATTCTGTAGGTTCACCCTAAGCTAGACTTGGGTTGTGTCAACACATAATTTAATTGACAAAAATTTTTGCGTTAGATTAATTAAATTATTAACATTTTATCCGAAAGCACCTGTCACCATGGTGACCGTCTGGCAACAGTCCATGGAACTAGAGAATAGGTAAAAGTAGCGTGAACCTTAAGGCTACTGAGTACCACACGAGTGCAGTCCTTCCATCAGCCATCTCCTGATCTTAGTCTAGGTTATGAAATTTGTCATCGGTTCCCATCCTAGACTAGACATTTATGCTTAACATTCTAATTATGTTTCTCCATTTGATCAAAATAGAAAAACACTTTCCTATTTGATCACCCGTTGTGGCCACAAACTCGTGGGAGCACAACACACATTAGAACACATAGGAGATCGCTATCAGATCATCATTGGTGATGGATCCTCTCTTGAAACTCACCAGTCTTCATACATGTTTTGACTGCGTTGGAATAAGGCTTATAATAACCACATCAAAACATAGTCATCTTTTACCAGGCCCTCGATACAGTCGTCCCATATATGAGACTACATAGATCCTCAAGTCTGAGGACTAAATCCTATATTGGAGCTGAGGGTTCAAGTCATACCGGCCAAGCCTCATGCGTTTCCATCTGATGACTCTCTGGGAGTCAGTTCAATCCGCTTGACAACGTTTGTCAACCATCCACTAAAATTTCATAGACGCCATATGTCTGTCTCCTATGAAACACAACACCCATCATATGGATGCAATATTTAGTGCAGGCCTCAATAGAACTCTCGATGCCATTGTCGACGCTCTTGACTTGGAATATTTCAGATCCAACCCTCGGAAGTTGGTTTCATAGTTGCCATCAAATGCACAATCCAAATTCATTGGTTGATTAGTGATATGTGGGTTTTCTTGCAATGTATGAAAATTACAAGAGTAAGAGCAACAAGTAAGGTCAAATGAATACTTACTCTCATTAATTTAATTCAATATTATAAAATAAAAAAAATTGCTTAAATAAATTACAAAATAGCCAATCTAATTGACTTTTTTCTCACCTACTCTAACAATTGGGGGTCGGTTCTCATCATTGACTAGGCATCAATACTCATAGCTCAAGTCCACGTTTACCCTACTGATTGACACGGGAAACCTATCCCAGTCATTCAGTCGTTATGGGCACATATTCTAAGGGTTTAAACGGGTCTTAGAGCGTATAGACGACATTACCATCATAATATAAAAAGCGGACGAATCTATCGTAGGGTCCACTGTCCTCGCTACACACTCCAACTGCATATTACGGTCACCGCTTGCCAATCAAAGATACAATCTCCGTATGCACGTGACTGTCATGAACCGTCAAGTTTGAGGACTAGTCCTGTACTACCGGAATCAGGAATATCAGTCATACCAACCAAGCCCTCAAGGCTTCTTTATGACGATTTATGCGTGTTAGTTCAGTTTTGTCGATTACATTGCCAAGTAACCCACTAAAATTGCATGGATGACCTGCGTCTTATGTCGATGAAATACTACTGCAATACATAGTACAAGTCTTTATAGATACTCAATGCCCCGTCCCAAGGCCCATGACTGGAACATTTCAAACCGACCTTTAGCAGTTGATTTCATAACTCCCAAACCTATGCACATCCCAACTCCATAAGTTTAACCTTTTGGTCTGTTGGCATTTTACTGTGATACTAAAACACTATTCAATGTGAATAGTAAGCACAATAAAATACTAATGGCAGGTTCATGAACTCTTACTATATCCATCATTAAAATATTATCTTGATAAAGATTGGCGAATAGAAAACAACCAATCCAATTAACTTTCTAGTCACCTATTCTAAGAGTTGCTAAGTAGGAACGGGTTTGTTCCAACCGTTCTAAATAATTTGAAATACCGTCTATTACGAGGAAAGGACACATGTTCCGTGACTATTCCAAAATTTGGTCCAACAATGTTCAACTATTAATTTTTCGTCTAAAAAAAAAAAAAAAAAAACTGTACCTAAAATCCCTCCAAGTCCCGCATTTTTTTGTAGTGGTTGTTATTAATCATATTTATATCTTAGTTGAATTGAGGTATTACATTATATCAAGATGAATTATTGTAATTTATTTAATATTATTAGTGTAAAAAAAGAAAAAAATAATTAAAAAATATAAAAATGACTGATTGCTTGAAAAATGATTAGTTAGAACTTCTCGTCTCCAATTAACCAAGTCTAACAATGTGTATTTAAGTGGTTTAATTGTATTTTTAGTTATGTAATTATAATTTTGTAGCATTTTAATTTTTTAGGATTATACAATAGTTCTTCACATTTTTTTTTTTTTCGCGTTTTAAGATAAAATTGGCCGACATTTGCAAAGTTGGTTAGAAAGTGACATCATAATTCTAACTAACTAATTTTGAAAATTTCAATTAATTTTATCCTAAAATCCTAAAATTAAAAAACGAAAAAGAACATTTGATAATCATGACAAATTACACGATTAAAGTGACAAACAGTTGTTAACACAGCACTAAAAGTGCAATAAGCCTATTTGAGCCAAGGAATCATTATGTTTTTGTATAAAACAAAATGAAAATTTGTATTTAAAATGATGTCTAACATTGTTGATATTATTATGACTTGGAACGTATAATTGATTCAATCAATACGTACATGCATCATAGAGCACTAACGTCCATATATGTCGGAATAACTTGGCCCTAATATTTTGGCCAAATTGCATATTATTCTCTATATTTTTAAAATTCAATTAAAAATTCTTTTATATTTTAAAAATAAATTAAAAAATTCATTTATTTTCTTAAATATAACACGCTTGACCCTCACATTTAATTGAAGATAATGGCGTTAATTCAAAAAGACCGTTATGCCTAATCTGTTATACATATTTTTTTATTTTCATAACCGTTATATCTTTTTTGATTGCATAATAATAGTAGGGTTTAATCAATCTATCTCAATTTTTAAATCAGAAATTATTAAGGATCAAGATTTAATTCATTTTGATATATATTTTTTATTTATAAATTATAAAAATATAAAATATAAATTAAGATTTATAAAACTAATAAAATTAACCCCATCCCCATCCCCCTCCCCCCTCCACCCACTACCAACCCAACCCCCTGGCTCCGCCCGCTGTCGTCCCCCAACTCAGGCGTGTTGCGGTCACCCACGGTAGATATGAGCGACTGCGGTCGCCATCGCCCAAAGAACTTCGGGCCACCGCCTTGTTGCGATCGCCTATGGAGCTTCTTTATGTTTTTAATATATTAAAATTTTTATTAGGAAAAAGCAAAATTTTAAAAATAATAAGAAAATTTGATTTTCTAAAATATTAAAAGAAAGTATTAAAATTTTCATTCTAAATACATATACTAGTAACTTAGATATAAAGATTATTATAGTAAATAAATTATTAAAATATATTTAAATTAAATTCATTGATATAAATATTGAAATTTTAAATATTGAATTTAGTATATTATTTTTCATATTATGATTTTAATTGAATTTTTTAAATTAAATTATACAAAAAAATATATACAATTTTTTGTATTTTGATATTTAAATAAATATATCTAAGAACAAAATTATTTAATTTTTAGTGGGATGAAAATGCAAAAAAAAAAATTATTAAAAAATAAGTACAATTGATTATTGTAATTTTAGACACAATATAAGGATTTTTGTAAATACACAATTTGCAAAAACATTATGCCCACCCGCACCACCTGCGAGTGCACTTCACCTTCCGTTAGAACTAATGAAAGGAGGGTTTTGCGCAGGGCTTTAAAAATTACAAAAATAAAAATTGCTTATTTTTAAAATATAGGAGAGTTTTTAGCTATTTTCATAAAATACAGGGATAATATATCCAATTTGGCCTAATATTTACATACTTCTGCTCTACACAGCCAGTTCACAATGCAATAAAATATTTTGTGATTCGTCATCAACAACAAGCAGATGAAGTTAAATATTTGTTCAAGAGAAGCCGTTTGGCACAAAATATTTAACTTCATCTGCTATTGATATTCCATATTCCAGGATTAATACAAGTGTAACCCATTTGTCATCGTCAATTACTAAGGCCTGAATTCAGCTAATTTGTTATTTTCTATTCATAATTTTTAACTGGTTAATGTAAATTTGAATCCACATAAATTGTGAATTGTTAAATTAATACACGATGATAGCTTATGTGGGTACACACTTACATGAACGGCTCGTCTTCCTTTTTATTTCCGTACAAACTAATGGTGATACACCTCTTATTCCTTCCCTGGATTTGTTCTTTCATTCCATCGATTTGGTAAAGAGGGGAAAAAAGGTAAGAGGAACCATACTATGAACTGTAAATGGCCTGGATTTGGACAACCGGACTGGCACTGATTGTGTTCATTCATCTCCTTCAAAAATTGCTAAACCTGGGAAAGAAGAAAAAACTGCCTCCAGGGCCAACAGGATTTCCAATAATAGGCCATTTCCACCTGTTGGGAAAGAATCCCCACCAAGATTTGCGTCGTTTAGCCTTAAAACATGGACCGATCATGTACATGCGCTTTGGCTCCGTGCCCACGATCATCATCTCCTCACCCAGGGCATCTGAGCTCTTCCTGAAGACACACAGTCTCGCTTTTGCCAACAGGCCTGATCACGAGGCCTCCAGTTATCTTAGCTATGAGCAAAGAAACTTAGTCTTTGCAAGATACAGACCGTATTGGCACAACATGCGGAAACTTTGCACCTTGGAGCTGCTGAGTAGTGTCAAGATCAGCCAGTTTCAGCCCATGAGACAGGCTGAGATTGGTCTTATGGTGGGCTCACTCAAAAAGGCTGCTGAAGTTCGTCAAACTGTTGATGTGAGCATGAGAATTTCATCGCTCACTGCTAATATGATGTGTTTGATGTTGTTCGAAAGGAAGTTTGCTGACAAAGATTTAGGCGAGAAAGGGTTTAAGGAAGTGGTTGACGAGACGATGGAGGAGGCCGCGGCTTTTAATCTTGGAGACTATTTTCCCTATCTCCGGGGGCTTGATCTTCAGGGCTCAGCCCGACGGTTGAAGAAACTGAGCAAGATATTTGACGGGTTTCTAGAGAGGATCATTGATGATCATGTTCAGAACAAGAAAGAAACGAAGCAGAGTTCTCAAGACTTTGTTGGCACCATGATGGCTATCATGGAGTCCGGAGAAGCTGGTTTTGACTTTGATCGCAGCCATATCAAGGCTGTGCTATTGGTATCCAATACTATAAGAGTTATCAGCTGTTTTTTTCTTTTTAATAATTTAAATTTTTAAATGAAATAGTCGTTCATCTCTTATAACTATCTATTCATACAAAAAGTTTCAGGCACTAACCTTATTCAAAAACACTCCCCGAAAGTGAGAGGCGCATCACAATTAATATCAAATGACTATTTCTCTAAGTAGTTTAAGTTTTTAAATGAGGCGGCTATCAATATTATTTTCAACTCCAAACACGGCGTACAAAATAATTGAGAGTGACTATTAATTTTAAGCAGGATATGATATTTGGAGGACCAGGCTCCATAGCAGCAGCAGTGGAATGGACACTATCAGAACTCATCAATCATCCAGTAGTAACAAAGAAACTCGAGAAAGAATTAGAAGAAATCGTCGGCCTGGACCAAACCGTGGAGGAATCACATCTCTCCAGCCTCAAGTACCTGGATTGCGTCGTCAGGGAGTCAATGAGACTCCATCCCGTCCCACTAGTGATCCGTGAATGCATGGAAGATTGTGAAGTTGACGGGTTCCATATACCGAAGAAATCGCGGGTCCTGGTGAGTCTATGGGCCATCGGGAGAGACCCCGATGCCTGGACGGACCCTGAGACGTTTTATCCAGACAGGTTCCTTGACAGCAATATTGATGTCCGAGGGAAAGATTTCCAGCTCATACCTTTCGGGGCTGGAAGAAGAATGTGCCCTGCACTGCAGTTGGGCCTCACGACTATCCAGTTAACGGTGGCACAATTGGTCCATTGCTTTGATTGGGAGCTTCCTGATGGAATGCAGCCTGGTGAGCTGGATATGTTTGAAAACTCTGGTCTGGTGACTTCCAGGGCTAACCATCTCATGGCGATTCCAAATTACAGATTGGTTAAATGAAATTATACTAAATGTAGAATGAGTATTGGTGGCTGCTTTCGAGAGGGTCGTGCACCATAGTTCCGTTACTAGTATGAATAACCGGCTGGAGTAACTTGTAATGGACCATGGAAAGTTCTTACAAAATCAAGTTTGGCGGAACCTAATCAATTACAGAATAAGTGTAATACGCTTGTCATGTGATCAATCATTTTTCTTAAACTGTATATGAATGAGTAATACACTTGTCATACAATTAGTTTAGATTTAACTAAATCTAATTTGAATTAGAAACCAAAAATCCGTCAACACATTGCGGAAAAAATAATACTCAACAACCGTTCAGTCCTAATAGTGTTGGTCGTTCCTGTCTGGACTTGTCGATGCGCTTTCATCTGAGTCTCTGGCCGCTATGGGATCAGTAGCGCTGTACTAATCCGATTGTAATATGAGTAGACTTTTACCTGGATTTATGCAAATGTATCTTGAAAGTTTTCAGAGTCCATTATCTCTTTAGCATTTAGGAAAAAAAAAAAATTAAGGACTAGAAAAAATGAAGCACCATAAGATAATAGAAAATAAGGATAAAAAATAATTAGTGGCAATTTTAATATTATCATTAATTATATATATTTAGTCACAAATCTTTTATTTTATAACTGACGAATTTCAAAGTTTTATTAGTGATAATGATTTGTTAAAATTGTAATTAGCAAGAACATAGTGACAAAATATTGTGCATTAAATTGTCATTATAAATAATTAATGACGCATATATAATGACAATTATTTTAGAGATAATTCTATGTATAATTTTTGTCAATAGTAATTATATAGTGACAAGATTAAAATTGTTGTCACTCAATATATATTTTTTTTGATAATTTTGAAATTGCAACTTGATATTTTGTCACTAATAGTTTCTCTTCAAGACATAATGGTTTTTAATCAATTAATCTTTTTTTAAAAGTGTTTTCTTTCTCAAACACTTCACAATTTAGCTATTATTTGTTTTTTCATTTTCTTTACAAATACTATTTACTTCTAATTCTACCACAACTTTCAACTTTGAAAAAATCACATTATTGGTCCCACATGTTAGAATCTTTTTCAATTTAGTTTCATTTGTTATGATTTTATGACATTATATATCCCATAAGTTAGAATTTCTTTTATTCTTAGTCTTCACATGACTTTTTCGTCCAATAATTAAAAGAGAAGTCATGGGGCTGTTAGTTCAAACACATACAAGACTAACAGTCCCCGTGATTTTTTCGTGAATTATTGGACGAAAAAGTCACGTCATGACTGAAAATGAGAAATTTTTTAGCTTATTGGATACAATGTGAGAAAATCATAACTGATGGAATTAAATTAAAACCAATACAAGAAAAATGAATCAATAGCCACATAATATTTGATGCTAAAATCAGTGTCGAGCTAATTAGTAAGTAAAACTTTCGATTCTAATCTATATTATTTAAAATATCTTTAAAATAGTTCGTTGCTAAATTTATAGCAAATTATTTTCCATACTAAATTTATTAGCAAGTAACTTTTTCGTATTAAATAATATAGATTAGTAATGAAAGTTCTACGTACTAAATATGTCAAAGCTAATTTTTTTTTTATTGTTGTTGAACAATTTTGTTATAGTGAACGAGTGTAATTTATAGGAGTAAAAGTACGATTTTCCCTTCAATTTTTTTTTCCATACAAATCACTTCTTGATAAGATAAATAATCTTGACTAAGATAAAGTGATGATGCAAAATTCGTGGCATCTTGATCTTAATATTAATAATTGATTGAACTACCTAATATAGTTGAGTTTACCAAATATTTTTATATAGGGATAATTATATTCTTTTTTTATTTAAATTTGGTGTACACTACAAAAAAATATGGAATTTGGAACGAGTTTAAAAATGATTTTTTTGTCATTTGGCACAGTTCAAATTGGAAATTATTTTGGATTGGGTTTTGGAATGGTTTACGTTCATCACTGCAGAAAGCGTTACTAATATTTCGGAACGATTGGTGAAGGACCATTTCAATTTGGCATGGTCACTGTAACACATTTATAGTGACCGTTCCTAATATTGTATTTGAATATAAATTATTTATTTATTTATTTTTAATTGGAACACATTGAATAACATTTGGAACGGTTATATAATTATTTTGAATTATTTTTTAAATGGTGTTTATAATACTTATGCCTAAATTTTGGAACTGTATTTATTTGTATTGGGTGATATAGTTAGGAACGGTCTTTGGAATAGAATGTGGTGCATACATTAGTTTGAGTTGCAATACATTTAGAAACCATCAATCTTATACAGGAGCACTTATTTAGAATTGTTTTAACAATGATTTTTGGAATGGTCCTATTTTTTAGATTTGTAACATTTTCTTCACAATTACTAAAATCGTTCCTAATTTTTATTTAATGCTAAAATTTTAATAGATAATTTTATTTATTTAATTAATTATTAAATTTAATTATATTTATGAGTTTAATTAATTGAATAAATATGAAATAATGCAATGTAATAAATATTATAAAACACGAATAATTAGAAAAAAAATATTATATTAATATAAAGTATTATCCAATTACAAAATGGAAAAAATAAAAAATAAAATCTAATATAAACCCTCCTCATCAGCAATGTCGAAATCGTACTCGTTCGGGGCAGGGGGACCTCGCACTACCGAATTGATGCACTCGTGGAATTTGACGGTCAGACTGAAAGGGCATGCTAATTAATGATTTTTAAATTAAAATAATATTAAAACAAAAGGACATTGTTATTCGTGTACTAAATATGTTCTAAATTACAAAAATAATTACACAAATTTCAGAATGTTACCGAATAATTATAGGAATTGACACAATAATTTCATAATATTACCGAATAATTATAGAAAATGATACATTAATTAAAGGAAAATACCAAATGATTACAGAAGATTACAGAAATAATTTTAAAAAATTACACTAAAACTATATATAGAGAATTACACAATAATTACAGAAAATTACAGAAAATGACACAATAATTGCATAAAATTAGAAAAAATCTAAAATATTAAAAAAATGTAAATTATATGATAATTAATCATTTAAAAAAATTTCCTTCAATCTCTCAAACCAAGTCTAGGAGGAGGTGGGCTACCACTAGATATAATCAATAAAATTACAGTACATATTAATTTTTGAATTACAGAATATTTATAAAATTATAGAATTTACACAAAGATTCATAAAATTATAGAATTTACACAAACATTTATAAAATTACAGGAAAATAATTTTATAAATTACACAAACAGTTTTTATTAATAAACAGAAAACAAATTAAATTTTTAATAAATAGAAAAAAAACATAAAATTTCAAAAAATTGCAGCAAATTATTGAAAACCCACATAATTATAGAAAAATGTAATTTTCACAATAATTACGTTTGTTTTCATTATAAATAATATATATTTATACATTTGCTAAGAAACTCAAAACAAATTTACAAAATACAGAGAATAAGAAAAAATTTCTGAGTGTATTCATAAAATTTTGGAAAAATCAGAAAAATTATTAAAAAAGTTTTTAATAATTTCCATCAATGTTTTACATCAAAATTTCGAGGAAAAAAATTGTCAAACAGTTGTTAATAAATTTTTTAATTTTTATTAATTAGAGAATATTTAATAAAAAACATATTAAAAATAGTTTTGAATCACAAATGAAACAGAAAAATAAAAAATTCTGAAAAAATAAACATAGATTTTTTAAAATAATTTCAACAACATCATCAAATTCTAATGAACTTCAATATCATCATTGATAATTTTATCACATACTAACTAAATATCATCATCATCAAACTACAAAAAGTTGCGGAAAAAAAACAGAACATTTAAAAAAAAATACAGAAAAATAAGAAAAAAATTCTGAATATTTCCAGATAATTTCAGAAAAATTAGAACATCTATTAAAACAGTTTTTTAATAATTTCATCAATATTTTACATCAAAAATTTCAGGAAAAAACAATGAAACAATTTTGAATAATTTTTTGATTTATTATGAAAAGAAAAAGAAAATTATTAAAAAACAGTTTTCAATCACAAATGAAACAGAAAAATAAAAGAAATTTCTGAAAAATAAAAAGCAAAATTTTAAAATAATTTCATCAAAAAATTCATAAATCTTACATACAAAAATTACACATATTACATACATAAATAAAATTACTAACCTTATTTTAGGTGAAATAAGAAAAAAATATAACAAATATATGTTAACATATATTTTTACATCTACTATCACAAAGATTTACCAAAAGATAACCAAATGTAAAAAAATCAACAAAAAATAACAAGAAAACTGATCTTTAAAAATGACGGGGCTGACGACGGTGGAGGTTGGCGGACAACGGCGACCGGCGGATGAAGAGAGAGAGAGAGAGAGAAAGGTGGAGAAAAAAGGAGAAAAGAGGGAAAGTGAGGAAGATGCTAAATAGTGCTTATATACTAAAATTTTGGACGGTAGTTGGAACGGTCATGTATTAAAAAATTGTTCCAAAGATCATTCCTAAATAATACGATATTGTTTTATGTAGTGTGGACTGGACACATTTTGGACTTATTTTGGAACAGTCATGTATTAAAATAACAGTTCCTACAACCATTCCTAAAGATACAAAACGCTATTGTTTTGTTCGAAGACGATGTCGTTTAGAGAGGGCATTTAAATGACCGTTCCTATATTTAATAAACCATTACAATTTATGTACCAAATATATTTTTCTTTTCAAGCAAAAAAAATTAATAATGAAGAAAAAAAAGTTTCGAACATGTTAATGATCAAAGAAAAATAGACCAAAAACTAATTAAGACCATTGAAAATATATATCTTTTTTTTTTGTAAAATTGAAACATGTTCATATGGCCAATAATTTGTGATGAAATTGATTGATGATTTGAACATTTTTGTACACAGATATTGAGATATCGTATCTGATTTGTAATAAGCAAGATTCAAAATGGTGCAACCTTCAATCAACCCATGTGATTTTAAATCAGATTGTTAGATATATTCAAATAGACAAAATCTTAAACGTTTGTAAGTTTGGGATTCATCCAGAAAGTGGATATTGAGATATTGTAATTGAAACATACACTAGACATTTTGTATTCATATTTTGGCACGGTTGTAAGCAATCTTTTGGAACAGTTAATGATAATTTATAATTAGGAACGATAACAAATATAGTTAAGAATGATTTTTTAAATATATAATTAGGAACGATTATTTAATATATAACCATTCGAAGTTTTATTTTTCCCATTTTTTATTTTTTTTTTTGCAAGAGACGCCAAATAAAATTATATTGGAACATATTTTGGAACGGTCAAATTGAAAAAATCGCCCCAACGTTTGAATTTCCCTCCTTTTTTTTTTTTTGGGAGTGGGACGTATTGGCCGGTAAAATTGGAAATAAACCATTCGAAATTAAAATTTCGTTAATGTACTGTACAGATTGGAACTGTTTATGGTGGAATGATAATTTAAAAAAACAAACAGTTCCTAGTGGAAAAAACTACAAAATTTTATAAGTGAGGATAAATGAAATGAAGGTACATATATAAAAAAAAAAATTGGAACGGGAATTGGAATGATGTTGAGAACTCCAAAAATGAGACTTATAATATAGCCGTTGCAACATATTTAGGAACGGGTCCTGGAACGTGTGTAGGAACGGCAGAGTTGTAATGCCGTTGGAACGGTTATTGTAATACCATATTTTCTATCCATCAAGACTATGCCAAATTGTAACTCACTTTGAAATGGTTCTTGGGACACATACAATTTTCCACAAATACTATATTTAGGAAGGAATATCGTAATAAAAAAATTTCTAAGCACTTAAATCATCTTAAACTATGGCTCATTTTGGAATAGTTTTTTTCAACTGTCTATTTTTCAATGGACATTGGACCTCATTTTGGAATGGTAACTATTTACAATTGGTGGGCCTTTCTAATGTCTACGAAATCGTTCAAAAATATTTTGCAATATATTACCGTTCCAATATTGGTACGGCCGTAGGAACACAACTTATAACACTAAATTTGGTACGGTTTTAGTATTGATTTGGCCGTTCCAAATAAAGAATGGAATTTAATAGGATCCTGATGTCAACAAACTGATTCCGTTCCGCAAGAGTTCCAATGGCTGTTCCAATTAGGAATGGTTTTTGGAACAGTCGCGTCCCAAATCCTGTATTTTTTTGTAGTGGTAATTACGCCTAAACTCTATGAGGTTTGAAAAGTTATATCTAACACTCCGATGTTTGCTTATGTCTAACAAATAAGTCTCTCTGTTAGTCAAAATTTATCGAATTTGTTGATATTAACACTCAGAAAAAAAAAACTATATTTACCCCCAATTAAGTTATCACTGATTTATCGCAGGTCAGATAAGTCTTTCTATGACCAAACTATTCTCATATATTTTCACGGATTAATGCATATGAAGAGGTATATTTTTCACCATTATAAGTGTAGTTTGGACAAAAAAAAAATTATTTGACCTGCAATAAGTCAATCAAAGGTTTTTATTCGGTTTTGTGATCAATATAAGCAAATTCAGTGAATTTTGACTAACAGATGGACTTATTTGTTGAACACAAGCAAATCTCAGAGGTGTTAGACATAATTTTTCAAATCACAAGAAATTAGATGTAATTAAACCAGATTTCAAGGGAAGGGAGTGTAATTATCCCTTTTATTTAATTAGCTAATCGAATCAATGATTATTGATCAGACTGAATATTCAATGTATATATTCCGCCAATGAGACTTAGCTCAATTGGCCAAATTGAGGCCCCATAATTTTAGATGTCATTGGTTCAAATTCTGCCATGTGCATGGGATGCTATCTACTGGACGACGTTAATCTTTTAACTAAATGGTCCGTTATGCCTTTTTTATCATTTAAGTTATTTATTTTTTTATGGTAGTTGGAATTTGATGGATAAATGAGAACGGTTAGATGTAATTAATCTATAACAATTATTGGATCTTAATGTTTGAAGATGGATGGTCCAGATTTTAACAAATTTTAAAATGACTAGCAACCGACGCACGCGATCCGTGCAAATAAGTTTTAAGAATAAATAAAAAAGATATAATATTTTTTTTAATTGTAACCACTGAAATATAAATTTGATTAATAACTTATAATATTAAAAGCCTTTTTTAAATAACTAAATAAAAGATTCAGTCATCTACGAAAATATAAATATATTAATAAACAACTAAAACCACATTTAGATATTGTCCATGTAAAAGTATAAATTCAAAGGAAAATAATGTGCATACACATCGCTGCAACAGAGAAAATAACAACGTTAGAAAGCCAAATTGATTTTTTTACAATGAAAAAACATAGAAGAACATGTACAAAATCTTGCAGTATTCAAATATCAAATGAACTCAATAAAATCTTAATTTTCTCCTAGAATTATGTTCTTTCACTTAACTTCTTCAGTTTTGCTTCGTAGAGAAGCTTTAGAGTTGCAAGGCTGGTCATTCAAGTATTACTGTTTTTCCCTGTTCACAATATTGGTTGAGAAAGAAATCCAAATCAAGAACACCAAGTGAAATCAATAATTTCATAGATAAAGCACTTAAAGGAATAAGATACAATAGTACAAATTATCACCCTAACAAAGAAACATGAAGAAAATAAAAAAGACAATATGATCCTTTCAAACTTAAAACTCAATGAAACTTCGAAAGAATTCAAAGAAAGCTAGTAATCCCTGGTACTTTTGTTGTTCAACTCTCGATCACTTAACTGAAAAAATCAATAAAGTATAAGCATTTTCTCTATCTCTTTTCACAAATGTGCATATATTGAATATATCCTCAAACATAATAAGTTAAAAACTATGACCAAAATATCTCAAATAATGACGTACAAACAATGACAAAGGTTGAACAATAATAAAGCTTATGAAGTTGATTTTTGTGTATGCATTCTGTTATAGATGAAACATCTACATTAAAGAGAAAAAAAAATATACTAATTCAATTATGGAACATCCTCAATCACTTCAATAAACAGCAATAATGCAGAGTGTAAAACTTTAAAGTTTAAAAGAGAATCATATTAACGCCTTTAGTTAAAACACCTTTTTTTCTAGCCTCGAGAGGAGCGAATTTTTCATAAAAATTTGGATTTAATTCTACTATTGAAACCAAGAAATAAAGAAATGGAGAAATTGGAAAGAAAGAATAAAATCATGGGTTTACATACACATGGTATATAAAGGGTGGAGCGTGTGGGAGAGAAAGCGAAGGGTTAAGAGACGTTAATATAAAGGGTATTTTTGATAGTTTTATAAAAGGGTATGAGAACTGTCCAAATATGATTAAGTTTCCTTTTTTATCCTCTACAAAACAAAAGTGAGAAATGAATTATAGAAAAACAAAGGGTAGACAGGGTAAAAATCACAAAAAAAAACTGCTACTTTAGACACAAAAGAAGGTTTGTTTTTATAATTAGTATAAATGTTTAAAATACATATATATTTGTTATTATAATATAAAATAATAAAATAATAATTAATAAAATATCAACTATTAGATCTTAAGATTATACAAATTCAGGGCCCTGATTCTACGTTTTGTAAGTTATATTTATAAGTGTATATATTAATGTGTTATATATATATTAAAAAAAATATAATAAATAAATAATAAATGTAATAACAACCATTGGATCAAAAAATTGCACAAGATCAAGGGGCATATTTTAAATTTAAATTTATATATAATATATAAAAAGTAAATAATTAAATAATAAATATTATATATTCATACACACACACACACACACACACACACACACACACACAATATATATATATATATATATATATACACTATACTAATTATAAAAGCAAACCCTCTTTTGTGTCTAAAGTGGAAGTTATTTTGTGAATTTTACAGAATTTGCCCTTTGCTTTAGATAATGCACTTGCTTATTTCTTTTTACAAAATAAAATTAATAAATTGTTAAGGACAAAAATGAAAGTTTTGCATATTATTGGTAGTTCATACCAAATTTTCAAACTATCAAATATACCCCTTGACCAAAGCAGTCCACGTTCTCAATACCAACTTCTTTCTTTTTTTTTCTTTTTTGGGACACAATCTAATCTAAAACCTCTTTTTCTCCCCTGCAAGTTAACTTCTTCTATCCAACCACCAAAAATCCATGGCCTTCATTGTCTTCTTCTCTTTTGAAACAAAAAAGGCCTATGATCATTTCTTATTTTATCTCATTGCTTATTGGGGAAAAAAAAAAAGAATCAATATATTATGATAGAGTAATTTTTTTTTTGAATTAACAATAGATTATTCAAAAAAAAGTATAAAGCGTTTCGATTCATATTTATAAATTTCACATGTATTTTAGCAGTTGATGATTTTTTTTTAAATTCAATTTGCAACTTTTGATGAAGTATTTATGGACATTTGACATATAAGATACACGGAGGGTTACCTAATTACATGAATGAAGTATGAAATTTATTACTTACAATAAAAAAATATATATATATGTGCGCGAAGATCGCGTGCAACAACTACTAGTACATAAAATAGCAATAATAAATTACATATTATACAGGGTAAAATGCAGACACTTCAAAATATAAGGTCATTTGCACTTTGCCCCCACCTATTTTATTTTTTTACACCTCACCACTCAATATTTGTGATTTGTGGCCTTTACGCATATTTTCCCTTTAGGATAAATAAAAATGGCATATTTATTTCACATGAATTTAGTGCGGGATAATTCGTCAATTCACAGTTCAAATTTAATAAAAAATAAAATAAAAAAATCCCCAAAAAATGGGTTTTCTTCTCCATTTTCCCTTGGTCACCACCCATCATCATCTTTCAAACGTTTTAATTTTCTTTTTCTTTTCGTTGAAAGTGAGAGAAAAAAAAAGTGAGAAATTGTTTGGATTTTTTTTTGTTTTCGTTTAAAGGCTGAAGATTTTATTTTATTTCTTTTGGTTTTGCTGAAAAGGGGAGAAAGGGAAGGGTGAGAAGATGAAGGGGAAAAAAGATGGTGGGTTGCGTCGTCGAGGGAAAATTGAGGAGAAGACCTATTTTAAATTTTTGGACTGTGAAATTACGATTTACCCCGCACTAAATTCATGTGAACGAAATTTTTATTAACCAGAAAGTCCAAAAATATGCAAAGTGCTATAAATTACAAAGGTTGGACTGTGAGATGTAAAAAAAAGGTAAATATTATATTTGGTCCTTTAAAATTTTGTTTAGAATTACTTTAGTCCCTCAAATTTATTTTTTGACTTTAACATTATTAAACTTTACTTTTTGTCTCAGTTTGATCCCTCTGACCATTTTTCGGCAAAAATGTGGCCGGATTTTGGCTCTTTGAAGGGTAAAATGATCAATAAATTTGATTTTATCAATTTAATCCTTTAAGTTTGTAATATAATAAAAAATACATTTTTTATATTGTTTTATGTCTATACGTTGTAATTTATCTTATGTGAATAATGAAAATTTTGAACTCTTGTGAACATAATAATAATATATTGCTTAACTTAAAATAAACAATCTCCTTTTTCAGTAGTTAAAAAAATCAAAATTATGAATAAATTTCTAATTTAAGCAATATGTTAATATTATATTCACTAGAGTTCAAAGTTTTCACTTTTCATACAAGATAATTACATCATACTCACAACATAAAAATATAAAAAATGGTTTTCCTTCTAAAAAAAGACTAATTTGATAATTTTATAGACTTAAGGGACTAAAATAATAAAATAAAACTTAAATTGACCACTTTACCCTCCAAAAAGTCAAATTCCGGCCAGATTTTCGCTGGAAATTGGTCAGAGGGACCAAATTGAGACAAAATTGAAGTTTAGGGATGCTAAAGTTAAGAAATAAACTTGGGGGACTAAAGTGATTTTAAACAAAAAATATAAAGGACCAAATATAACATTTACAAAAAAAAAAAAAAAAAAAATGATTAGAAGGCCAAGTTCAAATGACCCCACACGTAGTGGAGGTGCCTGCGTTTTACCCTATTATACAATATATTGATATGGTCAAAATAAGTAAGGCCCATGCTATAAAGCTAAACTTAAAAAAGGCCCAAAACATCTCAAAGACAGAAGGGGCCCAAGAACAAATGAGGCCCTTCAGAGCCTAGAAAGTGCACAGGTCAGCGAGAGATGCTAGATGAGGAACACGTGTTCGCATTGACTGGGAGGACAGATGTCGTCCATCCAAGTGCTCTTCGGCATATATATCCGAGGCATTTACAAAAGTTAAGGTAACTATTCACAAGCCAACTCATATATTATATTACATCGACTCACAACCTAATCTTTTATACGACCTGACTTGAGCGTTGAAGTGCTCACGCCGAGTGCAAATAAGTGGTGCATGCTTAAGAAGTGATATCACACAGTCAAGCTACCCTTAGGAGGACATCCAAAATATAGAGGGGCCAGCATATAGAGGGAGTTTGCGACTTACCCCTCTCAACGTAACAAGGGGAGTGCTTTGATGGCCATCTAAAGATCACAAGCAATTAGATGGTCGGCACCTATGAAAGAAGGGCAAGTTTGGAGGAATACTCATAAGGATTGCCACTTCCATAAGGATGTGGGGCATGACGCTAGGAATGTTTCTAATTGAAGAACAAGATTGAGAGATTGATCCAACAGGGATATTTAAAGCAATTTGTTGAAGGGCACACACATAAGAAACCACCATGGTACAAAGGTAGCCTAAGATTCTCCTTAGGCAAAGGAATCAATCAAGGGAAGGGAACCCCAATTTGATAAACCTTCCAAAAAGAAGAGAGCCAACTGATGAAATCGAGAGGAAAAAGAAAGATTATAAATACCATATTCAAAGGACCCACATTTGGGAATTCTAGAAATGCAAGAAAAGAATATTTCAGGATTCCATGGTCCAGTAGACCTGTGTTTGCAATAGATCAGCCACAGGGGATAAGTTATATAGTTTTTAATGATGATGATCTCCAATGAGTATAGAGCCTCCAGGATGACCCCTCTTTATATCTATGGATGAAGCCAACTTCGAAGTCAAAAAGGTATTGGTGGATATTGGGAGTTTAGTTGACATAATTCTATAAGAAGTGTTGAAAAAGATGGACTTGGACATAGTAACATTAGAATCCGTGTCGATTCCCCTGAGGGTATCTGGAGGCTTGGAAGTGATCTTTTACAGAACTATCGATCTACCAACGTCCTTGGGAGAAATCCTTAAAGGAAGACAACGATGATGAAATATCTGGTAGAGGATGAGTCTTTTTCTTACAACATGATCTTAGGACGGATAGACTTGAATAATTCCAAGATGTGGTATCCACATTCCATTAAAAGCTCAAATTTGCCACCAAAGAAGGAGTAGAGGTAGTCCGAGGGGACCAGAAGATGGCTCGAGAGTGCTACA
Organism: Sesamum angolense; assembly: GCA_034509725.1. Taxonomy (NCBI): domain Eukaryota; kingdom Viridiplantae; phylum Streptophyta; class Magnoliopsida; order Lamiales; family Pedaliaceae; genus Sesamum; species Sesamum angolense. The sequence continues at coordinate 11,709,037 of JACGWL010000010.1, forward strand.
ATATTGTTGCAAGTTCGAAGATTATGACACCTAAAGAAAGCAATATAGCCGCGAAACAAAGAAAAAAGGGTTCGAGCTCGCAGAACGGGCACCCAGAAATGAGAATAGAGCCTAGTGATTATAAAGACATACAATTGGTAGACGAGGATCCAACAAGATCACCATGATCGACACTAAATTGGCGGCGCAATGGGAGGAAGAGATGATAGTTTTTGAAATCTGACGTCGATGTATTTGCTTGGAGTCCATCATATTTCCAAGGAATTAGCCCAAAAGTAATAGTACATCACCTGAATGTTGATCCAAACAGTAGACCAATCAAGCAAAGAAAGAGAAACTTTAGAAATAAAAGGAATTAAATATAGAGCAAGAACTTTAAAAATTGTTAGTAGGAGTGTATGTAGCTGAGGTTCAATACACAAATTGGTTATCAAACATGGTTATTGTACCAAAAAGGGGAGGAAAATGGAGGATGTGAATGGATTTCACAGATTTGAACATAGCATGCCCTAAGGACCTATATCCTTTATCGAGAATAGATTATTTGCATGGTTCGACAGTAGGTTGTGCTTGTATGACGGACGCTTTCCAAGGTTATCACCAAATCTTCATTGTAGAGGAGGATCAAGAGAACACGTCCTTTGTCATCGTAAAAGGAATTTATTGTTACCTAGTCATGCCCTTTAGCCTGAAAATGTCGGAGCCACATATCGGAGGTCAGTCAACAAAATGTTCAAACCCTACATTGGAAAAACAATGGAAGTCTATGTAGATGATATAGTTGCAAAGAGTATAGGAGAGGTGGATCACTTAACCCACTTAGCTGAATGTTTCAAACTAGTAAGACAGTATGACATGAAGCTCAACCCGATGAAGTGCACCTTTGGTGTGAAATGAGGGAAATTTCTAGGATATTTAGTTATGGATAGGCATAGAAGTGAACCCAGAAAAGGCATGAGCGATAATAGAGATGAGGTCGCTGAAGTCAATAAAAGAGGCACAACAATTAACAGGGTGTATTGCTTCATTGGGACGTTTCTATCAAGGTCGGCGGACTGGAGGTTGTTGTTCTTTAAGACATTGAGGAGAATCCAAGATTTTGAATGAACTTCAGAGTATGAGGTCACGTTATAGCAATTTAAGGAATATTTCACGACGTCATCGATCCTAGCAAAACCTACTAGCAGGAGAGACGCCGTTGATTTACATGTCCATATCTAATACAACTTTGAGTTTGGTCTTAGCGAAAGAAGAAAAGGGAAGAAATAGACCAATCTACTATGTAAGCAAGATGTTACAAGGGGCGGATCAGAGATATATGCTCATCGAAAAGTTTGCCTTTGGCCTTGGTAACGACGATAAAGAAATTAAGACCGTACTTCCAAACACATCACATAGTGGTCCTCATCAACCAGCCGATGAAAGAAATAAGTCCAAACTAGAAGCATTGGGAAGGCTTGTGAAATGGACAGTGGAATTTGGGAGAATTTTCTACCGAATTCAAACCAAGAAAAGCTTTGAAAGCACAGGTTCTAGTAGACTTTTGTTCTAAAAAGTACATCAAATTCAGAAGCCAAAGAGATGTCGACTCAAATGCTTAACCTAGAGCTAACCCAAGAGAAGTGGGTGACATATGTGTATGGATCATCATGTCGAGAAATGGGAGAGTACGTATATGCATAACCGCCCCAGAGGGAGATAACCACGACCTTGCAATATAGCTGAACTTCCAAGTCACAAACAACGAAGTAGAGTATAAGGCGTTGATATTAGAGTTGACAATGATGAAGTAATTGGAAGCTAAAGGGTGCACACATTGATAGATCCGCAATTGCTTGCAGGTTATTACTCGGGCACGTATGAAGCAAGAGAATTGTAGATGAATACATACTTGGAAAAGGTTCAGGTGCTATCGCTGACCTTCGAAAGCTTTAAGTCTAGAAAATTCCTTGAGTTGAAAACAGTCGTGTTGATTCGTTAGCAAGAATAGCGAATACAATAAAAGGCACAACAAGTAGGAGAATTACTTTCTTAGTATCATAAGCCTCTAATATTGGAAAAGAGGAGTCTTAGGTGAGCGTAGTGAAGGGGAACGATGACTAGACGATAGAAATTCTAAAGTTTTTGCAAGGAGAGAGTAGGGTTTTGATGAAGATAAGAAAGCCAAACTAGAAAGCTATGCAATCAGGTTCATAGTAATGGATGGTAAATTATATAAGGGCTAAAATGCATAAAACCCTCCTGTATTTTTAAAAAGTCCGCTAAAAACCTCCCTCTATTTTAAAAATAGGTTAAAAACCCTCTTGTATTTTTTTAAACGTAGCTCAATCGCCCCTTTCCATTAAATATAACTAACGGCGTTAACTTTTTTTCAAAATGACCGTTATACCAGAACCGTCAGATCTAATCAATTAATCTTAACCGTTGGATTATACATGTATCAATGGCTAATATTTTATTGATTAAAAATATGTACTATAAAAAAAATTAATCCCCCAACCTATCCCCACCCAGCTGGCTACCACCCCCCTAATCACCGGCAACCCCATTCCTAGCTCGCCGCCTCTCCCTGCGCCCCCCTTCGCAACCCTCCCACCGCCTCTCGCCTCCGCCCTCACCCGAAATCTGGGCGATGCGACGTCGCCCAGAACAAGGAAGATGGTGTTGGAATGGATGACCAAAAGTTAATTAGATTGGCTGTTTTCCATTCGATAATCTTTATCAAATAATATTACATTGATGAACACGGTAAGAATTAATCAAGATGGCAATATATTTCGTTGAGCTTACTACAGATATTGAACGGGGTTTTAATATCACAATGAAATGCCCACGGATCGAAAGGTTAACCCATGGAGTTGGGCTGCGAATAAGTTTGGTAGCTATAAAACCAACTCCTAAAGGTCGGTCTGGAACGTTCCAAGTCGAGGACCTCGAGATTGGACATCGAGGATCCTATGGGGACTTGCACTAAGTACTGTAGCCGTGTTTCATCGGCAGGAGACGTAGGTCGTCTGTGCAGTTTTAGTGGGTTAGTTTGCAAGGTAGTCAACTGACTGAGGTGACTCGTGGGAATCGTCATATGGAAGCCTATTAAGGCTTGATCGGTATGATTGGGATTTTTGATTTTGATAGTACGAGAATTAGTCCTCTGACTTGAGGAATCATGGCAGTCACGTGCATATGCAAACTGTATCTTGGATATGGCAAGCGTGGTTGTGTCATGAGGCATAATCATCACAAGCCTTATCCAGTGCAGTCGGAGTATGTAGCGAGGACGGTGGAATCCAAGAGAGGATCTGTCCCCTGTCATTATATGGCAGAGAGTTCTCCCATGCACCTTGAGATGGTTTAGACTCTAAAAGTCTTTGGTCAAAGCGATTGATCGATGAGGGATAGGTTTCCTAGATCGGATCAGTAGAGTAAAACGCATCTTGAGTGTTGAGCATAGTTTCCTAGTCATGGATGGGAACCGACACCCAATTCTATGCCCTAGACTAAGGCCAGGAGACGGTTGACAGTAGGATCGTACTCGTATGGATTCGGCCCTAAATGTTCACGCCAACATTCACCTAGTCTCTAGTGCCATGGACCGTTGCTAGACGGCCACCCATGGTAACGGGCGATTTTTAATTATGGGATAATTAGAAATAATTAATTAAATTAGATTTAATTAATTGTGTTGGTCACACACGCCCAAGTCTAGTTGAGGGTGAACCTAAAGAGTCACACTCTAATCACCGACATGTGATGGAATTAGTTTAGAATTAATTCTGGAAGAACGAGATTAATTTAATTGGATTAAATTAATATTTAGGAGAGGATAAATGATTATATCATTTATAAATACATCCATAGGTTGGATTTTCCCAAAGATTAATTAATTGGATTAGTTAATTTTGGGCTTGAAGCTATTTGAATTAATTAGATTAATTTAATCTGCTTGATTTAATTTATGGATTGGATTCATAAATTAAATGAGAGAATGGGCTTGGGTCTTTTAATTGGATTAAAGGACTTAAAGTGATCGACTTAAAGATTAAATTGAATTTAATTTAGGGCCATTGGACATGGGCTCAATCTATTGGAGCCTAGTCCACTTTAGACCAAACCCATGACCCGTTTTGACTTTGTATAAGTTAAAGGAAGAGTTGGTTGGTTTTAGAGGATGAGGTGCACGAAATTTTCAGCCAATTTTTATAAAAAAAAAAAGCGGCTAGGGTTTCAAGGAAAAGAGAGGGGAGAGTTTGGATGAGATAGGTCTCACCTAGTGTGGTGTTGTGACTAGGTCAAAAACACTAACACACTCTCCCAACTTCATGAACCCTAAACCCACGAATTTTGCACTTCCAATAATCAGCTTTCTTCGTGGTTTTTTCTCTCCCAAAATACTCCTCTCCTTCTTCGTTTCTTTGGTTCATCGAATCAGAGAAGGAACGAAGAGAAATCGACGCCGTTAACTAATAACGTGTTGTTGATTTCTCCCTTCCCTTTATTTATCTTGCTATTACCAGAAAAGGGAGATCCACGGTGATTATAGTGGACGGATTTAGAGGGTTTTAATGTTGAAACCTCGTGAAAAGAATCGGGTTGAAAGGGATCAATGCTTGTAGCCGTACGAGAAAACAACAAAAGGTAAACTTCATTTTTTGCTCCTTCTGTTTTTCTCATATTATTCTTGGCCTATGTGTCATTTGATACACCGAACGCCCGAGAAAGATCAAGGGTACACACCTTGATCAGAATTAATTTCGTTAATTATCGCTTGTTTTATCGTTTTTTGATTATTCGCGCTTTCGCCGCGCTTCCTAGGCCGATCCGCTTCCTTCAAGTGGTATCAGAGCCCGGTTCGGTGTATAGGCCTAGAATCTAATGTGTATTACGTGTTTCAGCATGTTTACATATTTTTAAATGGCTTTTGAAGCATGTTTTTTTTATTTTAATTATATATCTAGATCTAGGATTTATATGTTTTATTTTCTTTTAATTTTGGGCATAAGAAATTTTATTAAAATTTGAAATTTCTGAAAGTTAATAATTTTCTTGTTGTCTCAGAAATTGCAAGAAAAAAAGTTTCAGAAAATCGAAAAAAAAAAATGGGCAGCGGCCGTCTCTGCCGGCCGTCAGGCTGGCGCGCACGTGCAGGCGAGAGCTGGGGCGCGTGCGGCCTATGGGCGAGGGCGCAGCCTGCGGCCCACAGGCATGGGCGCGGGCGTGGCAGCGCTCAGGCAGCCTACCGGCTGGGCGGGCCGGCCGTCTGACCTGATTTTTTCTGATTTTTTCAGAATTTTTTATATTGATTTTTTGTGATTTTTCTGCATATTTTTCTAAAACAATTAATTTTGGTGAATTTAATTTTTGGTTGAGATTTGGTACTTCCCAAGAGTAAATTACTAAAATTAATTTGGATGGGTTTTTCAAACAAGAATTGATTTTTGCATGGGTTGCACTTATTGTCATTATTAAGTTGCATTATTTTACATATAAATTCTTGAGATTTGATGTGTAATTAATTTATGATTTTGGCTGTCATTAATTATAATGCATGCTTTTGCATTATATTTTGTGTGCATGTTTATTTTGAAAAAAAATGTCCTGTTTTGTTAATTGGATTAACATGGATGATCATGAAGCCCATTGGACCCTGTGTATGGTTTATTTTCTGTTGGGTTGGGGTCTGTGTGCCTCTTATTTCCTTTTTCTCTTCGTTTTTAGCCTAATATGTTTAAGGCTTGCTTTCTCCCTATTAATGTACTCCCCCCAACTGATGATTGGGGTTTCTTTTTAAGTTGTAATGAGAGTAGAATAGGTGGAGAGGTTTTACCTTTATTTTATTTTTTAATAATTGTAAAGAGCAAGCCCAGACGATGGAGGCCCATGAAGGAGGCCATGGGTTGGCCCACGGAGATCCATGGATAAGAGGCTCAAAAGATGGAGCCCACGAAGGAGATGAAGAAATAAAAACAGATTACAAGGCCCATAATGTGTTAATGGGTTAAACATCTTGTAATAGCATAGGCCTACCCTTAGACGGACCATAGATCCACTGCGGGCTCAGTGGGTCGCGTAGGTTTTGGGCTTGTGATCATCCAACAGGGGTGTGCTAGGCTTTTATTTTGCATGCGATGCATTTTATTTAAATGCATTATATATATTGGATATATTTTCATGCAAGATATTAATATGTGATGAGGTCTCGGTCAACTATTAAAATGAACTCTCACTTGGTTGGACCAAGTTAATAATATTAGACCTTTAAAAATGGAAATAAACACAATGGCTTATTATTCCATATATTCCATCCACAGTAATGTAGTGAGGAAGCCAATTTCGTCCATACGTGGTCCACGAGTCGTGGCACGTGTAGACTGAAATGAAGTTGCACTGTTACTGTGAACGAAGTGAATACACATCCATTTCCCTATCTCACGAGTCGTGGGGGCGATAGTGTGTTGTATGATTTGGTTTATGGATTAGGACCAATACCAAGTGATGTAATTTCCATGCCTTCCATCCACAGTAATGTAGTGAGGAAGCTGATTTTAGCCACATGTGGTCTCACGAGTCGTGGCACGTTTGGACTGAAATAAAGCCGCACTATTATTGTGAACGAAAAAACTATGCTTCTATTTCCCTGTCTCACGAGTCATGGGGGGCGATAGTTTGTGGTATGATTCGGTTGATGGATCGGTCTAACACCAAGTAACGTGATTTGCTTGGAGTAATTGGAATCACGTGAAAAGGTGAGATAAAATATCTTGGGGATCTCGTAGGACAAGAATGGTATTGGATACCTCTCACAAGGCTATTTCCATGTGAATCGTAAAAGCGGGGCATGGAGAATTTTGCTTGTGGATCTCAAGCCCACTAGGAAAATGGTTTTTCCGAAACCCCATTTGAGAGTGATGGGCTTTCGTAGAAATAGTGTGAGGGTTAATGACTGAAGTCCAAATCCTTAACTTGAACCTAATATTATAATAATCTGCTTATTTTTCTGTTTATTGTTAATTTCTAAGAATCCACTTAACTATACTTGAGGCTAACATTTAATGGAACAAACTTTTTGGATTGATTGAGAAATCTGAGGATGGTCCTCAATTTCAAGAACCAGACTTACGTTCTGGATAAGTCGCTACCTCGGACTTTGTCGGAAGGGTTCTTGCCTGGAGAACGTTTGACGTTCGAAAAGTTTACTCAGTGGCATGAGAACAATTGAAAAGTACACAGTATCGTACTAGGCTCGATGAGTAACAAGATCCAGAAACAGTACGAAAGGTATGAGGACGTCTTGTCGATAATGCACCGCATGAAAAGAACTTTAATGCTGTACCGGAATGGCATATTAGATATGCCGTGACAAAGGCATTTTTCGGCATGATAATGATTAAGGGATCGTCCGTACGTGAGCATGGAGTGATGATGCTTTCCCTAGTGGAGAAGGTCAAAGACCTCTAGGCTAATTTCAAGGAGGAAGAAACGTACGTTGACTTGATTCTATAATCACTATCTCTCTCCGTTGATCAATTTACTATCAGCTATAACATGAATGAGTTTAAGGAAATCTTTCATGAGTTGATTAATATATTGGTCAAGTACGAGGCAACGATTGAAAAATCAATATATTGGTCAAGTACGAGGCAACGATTGAAAATCTACACGACAGTACTAGTGGGAGAGGCTTCAACCTCTAAAGCGAAGGGCAAGGTTGCCGGAAGCGAGAAGAGGAAGAAGGGTGAGATGTTTTCTACTACTGCTAGCACTTCAAGTATCCTGTTACACCGCTAGGCGGGGGTAAAGGAAAGAGGAAGAGGGTTCGTCAGTTAAGGATTCCGAATGATGTTTGCATTTATTGACGAGAGAAGGGCCATTAGAAGAGGGAGTGTCCTAAGCTCCTCTCTAATGAAGGTATAAATCTTTAATTGAGTATTAACATAATCACCATTCTACTCTTGGTATTGGATACCAACGAATTCATAATTTGCAAAAGGTTTGCAGATTGGTGATGAGGAGTAGAAAAGTCGAAACAAAAGGTCCTAAGGCTTAGCAATAGTGGGGCTGGTGTTATAAAAGCCTAGGGGCTTAGTTAGGCTTAATGGTGATCATGTTAGGATAGTATCTATGTAACCTAGCATGATCGAAATAATGTTTTCAATTATTGTTGGACAATTTCGGTTACATATTTTGATCAATAAAGTCTCTTATTTGACATTGAATGGATTCATGTCTGCTAGGTGAAACATATACTATTTCATAATTGGATTATGAATACTCAAATAAAGAATAAAATGATAATCAAAGAGCCCAAGCTTACAGTCTTGGTAGGTCAATCTATTCTAGTTGAGGAAGAGAGAAATTGATGGATTCAAAGAGCACTAGAAATAGGCGATTTGGATCTATTAGCTTTCAAAACCTTACTGAGAAGGAAAAAGACCGCAAAAGCTCTTTTGTGGGACAAAATGAGTTTACCAGTTACATGTTGGATTGGATCCAGTGTGATATCTGTGAGTTACTAAAATACACAAGATCTGTTTGGGGGTTCACTAGTCTAATTTTATTTGATGAGGTTCAAAGAATTAGACTCTGAGTGGTGAACCAACATGATCACCTTTCGATTGAATCGAGAGGGTGTGTATTTAGTGGGAGTTTTTATGAGAATGTGATTCTCACTCGGTGAAGTTCTTCCTGAAAGGACCACGATTGACCGGTCTCTGATAAGGAAGAAATCGAACTAAGCTGGACTTTGTTTGATTGGTGTTTCACTGAAACAGATTGGCCCTTATTGTATGATGAAACTCTCGTCCCACAAAGTACTTGAGTTAATAGGATAGTCCTATACACGTCAAGGAAATAGTGGGAGTAAGTTTTCATATAACTTCTCAAATGCATCATTCGTAATCAACTACATCTCTAACTGACCATATTCCAGTCCTTATTTGTCCATGGAAATTGGATTTTAATCCAAAAAGGACATAAGGAGGAGCGATGTTGGACATCGTTTAGAATCAATGGCTTGAAGCCTGAAATCACTACGAAGTTCAAACTAGGTTTGAGACTTTGTAAAACTGAAATATTCATTTTTATCTAAAGATCATACTAAGTATGATTTGATAAAATGAGCCCAACGTCAGTGGGAGTTGGTGTGAGTTCCAATGTGTTTAGTGTATAAACGTCTTTCCCATTTGGAATAAGGTTAAAATGTTTGAGAAACACTAAGATACATATAAAGTTGTTCACGAAATTCTCCTTAAAAAGAATTAGATTCCTACATTAGGGTCAAGCTATTCAAAACTCAGTCATGGTTGACTGATGAGAAAGCTCAGATGTCTTGGACATTCCCTATGACTGTGCCGAAGACAACACGAAAGTGTTGGTTTGGTATGTTGGACCTGATATTGTGTATGCTTAGGGCATACCACAACGTATATTGGAAATACACCAATTAGCAATAGACAGTTGTCAAGAACAGTCTTTAATACCTGAACAAGGATTAAAGAAGTGTGTCTGACACATGATTTTGGAGAGTTAATTCTGGAAGGCTAAAGAGTTACTAGCTTCCAGACTCATGTGAACCCTAAACCCACGAATTTTGCACTTCCAATAATCAGCTTTCTTCGTGGTTTTTTCTCTCCTAATATACTCCTCTCCTTCTTCGTTTCTTTGGTTCATCGAATCAGAGAAGGAACGAAGAGAAATTGACGCCGTTAACTAATAACGTGTTGTTGATTTCTCCCTTCTCTTTCTTTATCTTGCTAGCACCAGAAAAAGGGAGATCCATGGTGATTATAGTGGACGGATTTATAGGGTTTCAATGTTGAAACCTCGTGAAAAGAATTGGGTTGAATAGGGATCAATGCTTGTAGCCGTACGAGAAAACAACAAAAGGTAAACTTCATTTTTTGCTCCTTCTATTTTTCTCGTATTATTCTTGGCCTATGTATTATTTGATACACCGAACGCCCGGGAAAGATCAAGGGTACACCCCTTGATCAGAATTAATTTATAATTAATTTTGTTAATTATCGCTTGTTTTACCTTTTTTTTATTATTCGTGCTTCTGCCGCGCTTCCCGGGTCGATCCGCTTCATTTAGATGGCGATGACATCGCGTTCTGCAGGCGACGCCCAGACCCCCATGGTCTGGGCGACGGCGACGCGACGCCAGACTTCCATGGTCTGGGTGACGGCGTCGCCGTCGCTCTTTTTTATGGCCGCCACCTCAGTTTTTTCTCTTTTTTTTTTTAATTTTTTTAATTTTAATTATATATGTGTTAGTTAATTAACACTAGTTTTAAATAATTATAATAATTAATTAAATATATTTAATTATTTAAAAATGTTAATAATTAAATATATATTTTATTTAGTTAAAAATAATTTTACAAAATTATAATAATTATTATACTTAATTAAATTAAATAGATATTTCAAATAATTAAAAAAATTTAACAATTATAATTTTTAAATTTTAATTTTTTACAATTATAAAAATGATTTAAATTTAAATATAATTTGATTTAATATTTCAATTTAAATTATAAATTTTCAAAAACTATATAATTTTTTTCAAGTTTTTAGGTAAATATATTTAAAAAAAATTATTTTTTAATAGATGAAAATGCAAAAGAATCACTCAAAATAAATAAAAATACGTACATGTGAATATATAAATACCATGAGGGTGTTTTAATAAAAAATTCAAAAATAAAGTCAAAATCAGTGAAAAAAACATGCCCAAATGCACAAGGAGCGCGTGTAAAGCACATTCCATTAATTACTAACGGAAAGGGTGTTTTTTGCTGACTTTTACAAAACACAAGGGGGGTTTAGCCTATTTCGAAAACACAGGGCGATTTTTAGTTTTTTAAACAAAACACAGGGGGGTAAAATGCATTTTAGCCTTATATAAAAAGCCCCACGAAAGGCCATTACTTCGATTTTTGGGTAGGGAATAGCACACTTATGTGATGAAGGAGATACAAAGGGAGCCCTACAAACCATTCTTGGGGAGGATCATTAGCAACAAAAGTGGTGACAAGGATCTTTCTAGCCAAACTTGATGAAAGATACCAAAGAGTTCACGAAAGGATGTGAATAGTGCTAGAAATATGCGAACCTAATCCATATTCCTGGTGCCGACATGGAACTAATCAAGGCAGCATACCCTTTTGATAGGTTGCGAATTGATATCATAGGGTCATTTCTTCCAATTGTTGAGTACATTAGCAAGTAGATAGAGATAGAAGCTGTAGCAAGAACCAAAGAAGGTTAAGTGATGAAATTCCTATGAAAGAGCATTGTATACAGTTATTGAGAAGCCAGGGTCTTGGTGTCGGATAATGGAACCGAATTCCAGGGCAACAAAAACATTGGATGGTGTAAAGAAATGTGAATCATGCAGAACTTTACATCCGTGGGGCACCCCCAAGGAAATGACCAAATGGAGGTCAATAAGATCTTGCTAAAAAACTTGAAAACAAGGTTAGACGGAGTAAAAACAGTGTGGGTCGACGAATTACTAGTGGCCCTATGAGCTTATAGGACAACACCCAGAACGACCACTAGGGGAGACCCCCTTTTGCATGTTCTATAGGTCAGAACCAATGATACCTCCAGAGATAGGGGCTATGATATTGAGAGTAGAGAAATACATTGCCGAGGAAAATGAGAGCCAAAGGCACGTAGACCTAACGAATGTAGAAGAAAAAAGACAGAGAATACGTGAGAACAATCCAATTCATTAATGATATCATCAAGGCTTACAACAAGTGAATGATGCACAAAAACTTTCAAGTAGGAGATCTAGTTCTAAAGAAAATTGAGGTATCTAAGCATGTGGGGAAACTCGGCCCAAATTGGAGGGCCTTATAAAGTGGTAAAGATCTACAAGGGGGGATCATACAGGCTGTAGACAATCGAAGGAAATGATCTCCCATGACCATAGAACGTGACACATGAGCAATTGGAAAAAAGATGTCTGAAATTACTTTTTGGTAGGCTACCATCGTAGCACATTTTACACAAAAATTAGGTAACCTAACAACATAGTTGCATAAAATGATAAAAGGAACAAAGTTCACTCCGTAAGAGGCGTGGGAATTGTATGAGCTCTGCTTATAGGTTAATAGTAGAACGAGCAGATAGGTCTTTAGGACGGGTCTCAACAGATAGGGGTAAGGGTGCATTGCTTGTTTCAGAAGCAGTCGACGAACCATTAGATTTCGGAGTCAGAAGAGGACCAGGAATTGGGCTCACCAATTGATATGTTCTAAAGGGAACAACCAACTATAAACTCATTTCTCTCAGGCCCATCGAAGGCAGGAGCAAATGTGTACTTTTGACCCTTGGAATCCTTAAAAAAGCTGAGATGAGTGGTGTTAAAACCTTCCTTGATGCCACCCAAATGCTTTAATTGATCAAGACACTTGAGAGAAGTTTATGAAGCGATCCTCTTTCGCTTGATTAAGGACAACATACTTGAAGTCAAGAGAGTTTATAAAATCACGAGACTCGTCCAAACGAGTCTAACGGAGAATACTAGAGTACTCAGGAAACTGTAGAAAATCCTATTTCCCAATAGTATGTTTTTGCTTCTTATCTCGATGTCAGGCCTCGAGCATATCCTCAGAGAAAGTGATAAATAACTTAGAAGATAGATGAGCATTTTCACTCTCTAGATGGGCTAGGTCAAGTTCGTTGGAAAGATTCTCGTACTTCACTTGAGCATGGCGGTTTTATCCTCTAGGTCTTGGATGTAGACTTTAATTTCTCCCCAATCATATTTTCAATAAGAAAATTGCAAGGAAAGAGAATGCAAGACATTCATGCCCTGTAGAACATCACTAGGTTAGAGAGAAGACCTTGTAATTTAAAGAAAATAGGAGGATATACCTCTTGAAACTTACGAGCACCCATAATCTCCAATATGGCCAATTGGTCACGAGGTAACAAATTGACATTGTATAGTTCAAATGAAGCCTCCTCGGAGCGGCTATGGAAGACAAAACTCTGATCTGATACCTGCCAGTCAGGAACCCTGACTTGCTCATTCGTAGGGAGAGAGATGTTCAAGTCCAAACCCTCTACAATTTCAGCTCGTGCCTTTGCTAGGCGATGGTAGCACACCCCCAACCGAGAGGTAGCATGCTCAACACACTTAGATTGCATTTCAGCTACAGCTTCAATCCCTATAAAGGCAATCCCTAAAGTTGAAGGGGTTGTGCCACGAAAGGACCTTGTGGTGGGTTTGTAGGGTTAGTGGGGCCCATAGGCACATTGCCATGTATCATTTCAGTAAGGTCGAGATCATTTCATATAGTAGGGAAAACTTCAGGGTTAGAGGAATCCCCCATCATTGTATCTGGCTGTGGGGCTCTAGACGACTCGAAGACATGTGAAGTTCTCCTACGTCTAATCAGGCTGCACTTCAACTACCTCCTCTTCGCTTTTGTCCCTTAGTGCCCTCTTCCCATGACATCTGTTCTCAGCCCGAGCAGAAGGTTGGTAATCGGGAGCAATGTCAAGATGGACATTGAAAGGATTCGCAAGGCTAATAGGAATGGTAGAAGTGGGGATCGATGCAAACACAATAGGCTCGATCGGTGGAGGAGCTTCATTGGGCACTATAGAAGAGGAACGATGTGGGGTCGAATGAGCCAAAACAAATTCGAAAGTAGAACCTATACCAACGGTCGAGCCTTAACAAAATTTAGCAATCTAAGTTGGAAGCGGTAGATGTCAGAGTACTATATCTAGCCACTGTTTTCAAATTCCATTGTTCTGGTCTGGGTCAAGGCCATAAAATTGAGGCCTATCAACCCAGTGCAGACTAGTCAAACCCGGTCAAAATCGATCTGGCATGAGCCCAGTCCAATCGATTTTGATAATCTTTTTTAAAAGAACAATAATATAATATAATATGTATTTCACTAAAAAAAATATAGTGAAATATACAAAATGTGAAGCAAATAAATGCCGCAGAAAATAGATAGGCAAGTGTTTCAAGGATAATTATTCAAATAAACTACCACATATTTATAGTGTAAATTGCTTAAACTTGCTTTATACTTTTCAATTGGACAAATGAGAAAGTGTATAATCTTGGCTTACACTTATTCAATGTGGGACAATGATAAAGTAATTAAATTTGGCTTAAACTTTGTGGGACAATGAGTACTTTTAATAGTCAATAGAGTTTTTTTTTTTTTTTATCATAATCTATTTATTCCTCTTTTTTACATGCTTCTCCAATCTTTGTTGATTTTTTTTAAAAAATATATGTAGGCAATGATTGCTAAATATTGTTATAAATTGTATTTATTTTATCAATTCATATATAATGTATTTAGGGGCTTTTCAATTTTAAATTTTTGTTAGTTTGAATTTTAATTTAATTTGCTTCCTCCAAAAGGTTTTTGGCTTTTTATTGTTAAATTATTATAAATTGCATTCATTTATAAATTGTACCTGGTGTGGGGATATCTTTTACATCCCTTGATTAGGACCTTCAATAATTAGGAAAATACCTCCCAAGGTCAGAACAACTAGTATCATTAAAGGTGCACATAATCCGAAGTAGGACCTTAAATGACTTATGGTGTGAAAGTATCTGAAGGTCTCCTAGGACCTCCAGAGACCAAGGATAGAATGTTAGAGAATCACTGCCAGAGCTGCCTACAATACTCTGCCAGCACAGTGTTTGTTCCCTAGACTACCTTATGTCCTTATCAGCTGCCTTGGTATGTTCCATGGCCATCTACTAGATTAAAATACAATCCGAAGGGTCACATCACATCGTACAATTCTACCCTTACATATAAATATGACTCTCCACCTCCACAATCAGGTTCGATTACTCTATCCAACTCACTTACTCTAATTTATTAGAAATTTTACGCACTTGATATTCGGAGAGCCATCATTGGAATCCTCTCCATCTTGGCTCTAACTTGCATCTGTCTTGCAGATTCTTAGTGGGCATTCCTCAAGTAGTGAATTCTCGACCCAGAGACCTTTAGAACACTTCTGCTCACCGTTAGATACCTTCGTATTTCTAGGATACAACATTTTGCACCATTTGTGGAAAACTATAGTTCTTTTTTAGAGCGAAAAAGATGGTAGACACTCCCATCAATCCCAATCTAGGATTCAAAAAGCAAGTAGGCGGAGCGCCGTTGGCCACTCAAACTGTAAATACCCGAGAACTAACGAATAGGATCATTGTATCAAGGGAAGACCTCAAACGGATGTTAAAGTAATGGGAAAGGGAGAGAGGCATGATCTTGAAAGAATCGGTATGGTCTGGGAACGTGGCAGAAGCATATATAAAAAAATTTAAATTTGTTTCAAAAGAGTGTTCCATTTGAAATTCTTAGATGTTTGGTTTTTTCAAATGCATAATAATAGCAAATAAAATATGCATGAGAGTGTGGCTAAAAGAGAAAATAAAAAGTGTAAGAAATTTAAACCGAAACATTATCTTTTCGTTTTCTTATGTAGAACGGTGACAATTGTTGTTTTGTCCACCTAATATTCCAACTTAGGAATCCTCCAAAGATAATCCACACCACACCATGGAAGATTGCTTTCATCTCTTTGCTAGAAGAAATCAAAATCGGTTGGAAGAAATGATCGAAGAGAACTACACTATCAATTAGTGTATTCTCTTCATCAAAAATTCTCTACAACTCTATCTTTGATCCTAGATCAAAGAGAGTTAGAGAATTAGAGGGATGAGAGTTAGAGAAATAGAGAGGGCCAAAAATTACTAGGAGGGAGAAGGGGAGTGTGTGTTCTCTACACTTTTCACTATGTGTTGTTATCTTATGAATGATGAAGATTACACACACATATATATATATATATTGTATGGGAAGGTAAAAATATGTCTAGATATATTCCACCTTCTTACAAGGCAACCTTATTCTTATATAGTATAATCCAATCATGCCATATAAGAAGGGCTCCAAATATGGTCAAATCTACAATCTCCAAACGAGCAATTTTGACCAACCCTTCTTCCATCAATAGAAGTCAACTATTGCTAGCGGGCCTTAATTTAGTGGACCGGGTTTTATTTTAATAAAATTAAAATAAATCCAAGGCCCGTTGAATTTATTTAAATTCAATTTAATAGAATCCAACTAAATTAAGTCCAATGTCATTTAATCTAATTAAAGACATAAGCTCAATTCTCTTTAATTAATAAATCTAGTTTATTAATTAAGACAATCTCAATTAAATTAATCCAATTAATTTAATCTTGGGTATCCATCCAATGAATCACCGCACATGTAAATAATCTAATTATTTATATCTTTTGAAAGTAATTCCAAATTAATTTCTAGTCCTACCATTGTGATTTGTGTGCGACTCTTTATGTTTACCTTTTAGCTACACTTGAGCTAGTGTCCAACACTATCGATTAATTAAATTGGTTTATCAATCATTGATCAAGAAAATCCAATACCATGGGTAGTCGTCTAGCAATGGTTCATGACACTATCCATGTGAACATTTAGGCTCCCGAGTTCATATGGGTACTGTCCTTCTGTCTACTGTCTCCCGGCCTTAGTCTAGGGTATGGAATTTGGTGTCGGTTCACATCCTAAACTAGGCATCTATGCTTTAATACTTGAGATGGCATCACACCAAATTGCCCGACATAGGAACTTCTTTTTCCTATTCCAGTAATGGATGTGGCCATAGGTTTATAGAGCGTGAACGCATCTCCAAGTGCATAGGAGATACCTCTGGTCATGTTTTGATAGGGGACAGGTCCTTTTCTTGAAACTCACCGTCCTCGCTAGACAAGGTTGATGATGAACATGTTTATGACACAATCACCTCTTGCACAAACCCAAGATATAGTCGTTGTATGCACGTGACTGTCGCAATTCCTTAAGTCTGAAGACTACTCCCGTACTATCAGAGTTGAGGATTCAAGTTATACCGACCAAGCCTCGAAGGTTTCTATGTGATGATCCCTGCGAGTCAGTTCAGTTGATTCGATACCTAGCCAAGCGACCCATAAGATTACACAGACGTCCCATGTTTGTCGCCGATGAAATACAACACTCATCAAATGAATGCAAGTCTCTATAGGACACTCGATGCCCAGTCTTAAGGTCCTCGACTTGGATATTTCTAACCCAACCCCTTGCCAGTTGATTTCATGATCGCCATCCAATGTGCGGTCCAATTGCACGGTTGTCTAAGTGGTTAGTGAATATGGTAGGTATTTGTCTTTGGTACATGTGTCTGTTGTGTTTACCAATTACGTTAAGCACTATTCCAATAGATCCCACCGTCTCTTCCGCCTCCGCCACCATTGACTGAGAAGGAACATCATGAACTGTCTACAGAGTCATATTAACAAAGCTGGCTTCATTCCCCTGTGTAAGGAGAATGCTTTTTCCAACAAGGGAGAAAGGTGAACTCCCTGCACCTCCCCTCCAGAGGCACAAGTTGCCTGACCGAGCTTAAAGAGCCCCGTCAGAAGAAGTTAATAGTAGAAGAAACACTGAGCAACTCTGTGAAATCAGTGAGCAAGTAGATTGTATTAGTAGAAAGATGGAGAAGCTCAGAAAATCCAGCTCAGGGGGACCCAAGAGCACCTTTAGAAAATAATAACATCATGTTCCAAGAAAGGTCATCTTTTATCCCTGATATCCTGGCCTAAACTTTGGGACATAATGTGAAGATCCTAGTTGCCCAAATATCATGGTGAAACTAGCCCCAAGGCTTTTCACAATGTATTACTGTTGTATGGACTGCCAGCCGCTCTTTGTTGTCGAATATTCCTCACTACCCTGTATGGGATAACACAAGCATTATTTAGCTCATTAGTCCCCACGACTGTTGTTTCTTATGATCAGCTAGCTCTAAAGGATCAACAATATATTTATTCACTATCAGACATAAATACGATGAGACATTGAGAGCATTTATCGTCATATTCAACACAGAGGTCTTGGAGGTACTTGATCTAAGGGTAGACATGATGATCTCGATAATGATTTATTTGTTAAAGAAAGGAGTCCTGTCATCTACACCAGCCGAAGACCCTCTGGCTAATGTAGAGGAGTTCCTCACGATTATCAAAAAAATGAATCTTAGAGTCAAGACAGATCCATATCCCTTACCTCGCATTCATCAACTAGTCGATTCAACTGTAGACTATGCACTATTAAGCATGATGGATGCCTTCCAAGGATATCATCAGATACGTTTAGCAGAAGAAGATTAGGCAAAGAATTTATTCGTCATCAAGAATGGCATATATTGTTGCAAGGTTATGCCCTTCAGTCTAAATAATGCGGGAACAACTTATCAAAGGTTGGTAAATCGGATGTTCAAAGAATTACTTGAAAAAACAATGGAGGCATATGATGATCACATGTTGGTCAAGAGCATGGAACAAACACTGTACTAGAAGCATTTGGAGGAATCCTTTGCAATTATGAGGAAGTATGGAATGAAACTAAACCCAACTAAGTGCACCTTTGGGGTTAGATGAGGAAAATTCCTCGGACACATGGTCACAGAGAGAGGCATAGAGATGAACCCAGAAAAGATCGAAGCAATTTTGCAGATGCCAACCCCCAACCAGTAAAAGACATCTAGAAATTGGCTGGCAGAATGGCATCACTCAGCTGGTTCATTTTGAAAGATGCAGACAAAGGTTTACCCTTCCTTAAGATTTTGAGAAAGGTGAAAAACTTTTAGTGAATCTTAGAGTGCAATAAGGATTTTACTGATCTGGAAGAGTATATGTCTTCCCCTCCCCTATTAGCAAAACTTGTAGAGGGAGAATCATTATACTTGTACTTAGCCATGACTGAACATGTTGCAAGCTCTATTTTAATAAAACTCCTGGATCGTGATCAACAATTAGTTTATCACATGAGTCGCATGCTCCAAGGAGCAAATAAAAATAATTCATTGATTGAAAAATGTGAATTGGCGCTAATAGTCACGACCAGAAAGTTGAGACCTTACTTTCAGTCTCGTCTATAATTGTGTTAATGGATCAACTCCTCAAACAAGTGTTAACAAAACCTGATGCCTCAGGGAGATTAGTCAAATAGGCAATTGAGTTAGGAGGATTCTATATTAAGTTCCAGCCGCGAACAACTATAAAGGCCCTAGTATTAGCAAACTTCCTGGTCGAAATGAACAATCTAGAAGGAGGAAAAGATTAGGAAAAATGGCTACTTCAGGTAGATGGATCCTCAAACCAACTTAAGGGGAACAAGGATAGTCCTTAAAGATCCTGAAGGTATTGAGTTCGAGGTATAGGTGAAGTTGAAATTTGTTGTAGCAAATAATGAGGTCGAGTATGAGGCCCTGATAGCAGGGATGAAATTGGCATTGTAATTGGGAAGCTAAGGAAGTAATCGCCTACACAAACTCGCAGTTGGTAGCACTACAATTCGGGAAATCTTTTGAAGCAAAGCAAATAGGCATGATCATATACCTCCAAAAGGTACATAATCTTTAACAACCTTTTAAGATATTTGAACTGCATCAAGTTCTAAGCGAGGAAAAGGAGAGGCCATATGGCTATAAAAAAATTTTAGCACAGCTTTCGAGATAAAGTCAAGAAAAATCACCTTGTTAGTGTTAGAACATCCCGAAAGTAGAGATTTCCCTAATGGCGGAGGCCTAATCTAATAAGATGTAGATGTCCTGCTGATGATGAATGTTCAAGGTCCTAATGACGACTGGAAATGTTCAGTCATAACATTTTTCCTAGGGGACAAATCCACAGACAAAGTCCAAAACCATCGAATGAGAATTCAATCAGCTGGATTTATACTGTGAAGGTGAGTTGTACAACAGAATGCCACAAGGAGTGTTGTTGAAATGTGTGGACAAGAACGAGGCTGATTGCATACTTAGAGAAGTGCATGAAGAAAGCTATGGAAATCGCTTTGGAGGAAGAGCACTAGCTCTAAAGAGCCTAAGGCAGGGATTCTTTTGGCCCACATTATATAAAGATGCATTAGAATTCTAGAGAAATGCAAAAGTTCAGTTCCACTCCAACATACCTCACACCCCGAACAAACCCCGTGAGTATCCCAATAACGTATCCTTTCGATTAGTGAGGAATTGATATCTTGGGACCCTTTTCCCCAGCTTCTGGACAATGCAAATTTGTTATTGTGGTTGTAGAACACTTCACCAAGTGGGTAAAAGTAGCGACTGTAGCCAAAATAAATGAAAATGAAGTATGAAGTTCTTTTGAAAAAATGCAGTGTGCAAACTTAAAATTCAAAGGATTCTGATATTAGACAATGGTACTCAATTCCAAGGAAGAAGGATGCAAGAATGGTTCTAAGAAATGAAGATCCAACATAACTTCACCTCAATATCTAACCAGCAAGTAAATGGGCAAGTGGAAGTAGCCAACAGAATCATATTACAACACTTAAGAACTCACCTGGAAGGTCTCAAAGGAAATTGGGCAGAAGAACTATTAGGTGTACCATAGGCATATTGTACCACTACTAGAAACGCTACAGGTGAAACTCCTTTATGCTTGGTATACAACTCAGGTGAAGAATGACGAACAATGTGAAATGGATTTGATACTCCTACCTGAGAAAAGAGAGTTGACCCTACGCTAGGATACAAAAATACAAAAGGTAAGCAGAGAAGATGTATAATAAGAAGGTGAGGCCAAGAACCTTCCAAGTGGGAACTTGGTCTTGCAAAAGCGTGAAAGCCTCCAAACATGTTGGAAAACTAGACCCGATCTGGGAAGGTCCTTTCAAAATCGTAAAATTATCCAAGAATGGAGTCTACTGCCTCAAAGAAATATTAGAAAAAGATCTCCCGCAATTGTGAAATGCACAAGATCACACAAAGTTCTATGCTTAGTTGTAAATTAGAAATACTGCTCTAAATAAAGAGACTTTGATTATGCTGCGCAACATTCTATCTTAGATTCTCAAAGGCTCATGTCCGAAGAGGACCTTTATTTCAAAGTCCAAAAAGTGCTTAAGTCTGTATAGAGAGTTTTATTCTAAGTCCAAAAGGGTTCAGGTCTGATAGACATTTTGCTATTAAGTTCAAAAGGGCTTAGGTCTAAATAGACACCCCTACTATAAGCCTGAAAGGTCATATGTCCAAAGAAGACCTTAATTACTAAGTCCGAGAGGGCTTAGGTCTAAATAGATACTTAATTACTATGTTCGAAAAGGCTAAGGTCTAAATAGACCCTCTATTTCAAAGTTTGAAAAGGCTTAGGCCTAAGGGAATACTTAACTCCAAAAGTTGAAAAGCATAAGTCTAAAAGGACCCCTACTTACTAAGTCTAAGACTATATTGAACAATAGTGTTCAGGCATAACTTTGTTAAGGTTTTACCATTTAGAAAATTGAAATGACATCTAGCGCATGTAAACTATGAAGATCTAAATCAATTAGCTAAACCCATTTATTATATGTAACATATATTGAGAAGTCAACCATCTACTACAAGCAGACTACATATAAACCATCAAATGCAAAGGAATCCATAACATCCGAAGCCATTCAACAAACACGAGCGTTACATAGCCCACAAAGCATCTAGCAGTTCCAGGAAACATCTAAAAATAACAAAAACATTCCAAATATCCAAGGGCACACTCGCCCGACACCAAACAACACAAATATTTCAAACAGGTTCCTTAGCAATATTAGCATCCTTAGAAGCAAGTTCAATACTCGCAGCATTTAAGGGGGAAAGATCAAAGCTTAAACCGACACTTACCTTTGCATCTAGAATAGAAACTTCAATAGGGAATGCAGGGTTATAAACCTCAATAATTATGGGCTCCACAGAAGAAGGCACAGAAGGTGAACCTTCGAGAGTAGTAGCCTCAATTTCGATCCCTTCTCCCTTAGCCACTTCAGTAGCTAGACACTCTTTTGCTTCATCATCCGAGGCATCAAGAAAGGTAAGATACATCAGAGAGTAAAGCTCATCAGACATAGGAACTTCCACCTCAACAGGAACATCTGGATAATCCTTACTGTTCTCGTCCTTTGTAATGCTAATAAGGCTTGTATCGAAACCCTCCACAAAGCCAGCAAGAGATTTGATCTTTTTAATGCACCTAGCCCAGGCAACCACAAGTGCATCGTATACTTTCATATCCACCAATTAATCAAATACTAGAGACTTTGGGAAAGCTCGAGCACCTTGAAGCCTGCTATTTGCCACCACCTCCTCCCTCAAAACCAGGATATCCTTATGTTGAGCTTCGAGCTGCTCGTTCTATTTGAGCAACAAATCCTTTGTTTCGAGCTGGCTCTTTCTCTCCAAACCGCATACTTCCTCATCTTGAGCAACTAATTCCTTATAACTCTAAAATTGAGCACGCAGTTCTTCATTTTATTCCTTCAACTTCCTCACTCGATTCTTTCACACATTTCTCCACGGGGACGGGAACAAAGCTTTCTTTCAATTCAGCAATTGTTTGAGGTTCCAAGTGAGGGGAATCTTAGTTTCATTCCTTTCCAACACCACCCTTCGAGGTCTTTGCATACTTCTTATAGGAGAAGTTGCTTTTGGCTCAAAAATTGAGATTCCCTTGGTAGCTAAAAAGTTAAGGGAAATGTCATCACCATCGTCGTCTGCCTCATTAGAGTTATTAACACCTATCAACTTCCTCTTACGTCTAGTAGAGGGAACAATAGTGGGAGGACATTCACTCTTACCTTTAGCAACAGCCTCGGTACGTGTCGCAATCACAGTAGAAGATACTGGAGGCATTGAATAATATCAAATAAAACTACCATATCATCATAATCACTTACACCATGAGAGGTACCCTCGGAAGAGGAAGGTACCCTTGTAGCGATAGGGGCCATGTAGCAGGATGTGATAGGGCTGGACCTTGGGAAGAAGAGGGCTACAGGCGATGGCGAGCACTCATTTAAAGACTACGGGAAGCCATCAAAATATTCGCTAAAACAAGAAAATCAGAGGTCAGTAAGCAAAATGAAATAATGAGATCAACCTTAGGAAAAACAGAGAAAACATATATCGAGGTATGAGGCATTCAAGCCAAAGGAGGTTGGTGATAGGCCTACTATAAAAAAAATTGCTCAATCATAATAGCCTTATAATCATACTCATATTCCAGGACCCTCTCCTTTAGAAAGCTATCATCCAATGAGACAGGTCCCACAGGTTCTAGAGGAGGTTTGGGCAGGTACTACCTATTAGAACTAACCCATGGCTTATCCGTTGAGAACGAACATGAAAGAAGCGACCCTTCTAGTCCGTGTACGATTTCTTATTATTATGAACTAGCTTCAACCTTCTTCTAGTATTAAGATAGAAAAAACCTTTGATTCTTATATTGAGGTTTAGATGATGAAAGGCGCAAAAATTGTCAACTGAATGATCAATACCTAAGTGGGTCATCAATATTACAAAAGCTGAAATGATCCCAAAGAACTTGGAGTAAGTTGGGTAATACACAAATGTGAACGTTCAAGAATTCCCTTAATCAGAGGATGAAGAGGTAAACGAAGACTGACTTCAAAATCTACAAAGAAAAGGGTCCTCTACTCGAAAGGGGGAAGATGTATACAATCATTAGGCAAAGGTTGAATAATGGAATAACTATCCAAAATATGAAACTTAGAACCCAAAAGAGCTACGTCTACGTCAATCAGGGAAGATGACAATGAAAGAAAAAGATAATCAGAATACTCATTTTCATAGTTCGTGGCAAGAAATACATGCATAGCATCCCTAATCGGTCAAGGCCGAATAAACCTATGGGAGCATTATTAACCGTTCTTTCACTTGAAGAACTAGATTCATACAAAGCAAAGGGACGATTTAAGAATTCAAAAGAAAAAGGGCAAAGGGATGCTAACCTAGTCAGAATAAAGAGAAAGGTTGGCTTCAAAGATGGGAAAACCCTAAAACTTTTTCACGAACAAGAGAGCCTAAAGACAAAAGGTTACTTAATAAAAGTGTCATCATTTAAATAAAATGAAAGGGCACAAACACCGAAAAAACCCTCAATGATTCCTATTGGACGCGACCCTATGAAAAGTAGCATGTGGCAGTAACATGTGTAGATAAACGACTGGCGGGCAGACACAAGTACACATTGGATGATGAAGTTGTGAAGGAAATTTTTGAAATTTCACCATCAAAATTCAAAGTGACAAGTTACATGAAGAGACATGACTATGAGAACAATGGAGTTCGAAGGTCACACGATTCCACTTACCCAAGAGTAGTACAAACACACTTGGTAAGTGGGGGAACTTCTGATGTAGGGGATATTTCCTACATCCCTTGATTGAGACATTCAGCACTCAGGGAAAGACCTCCCAAGGTTAGAACAAGCAGTATCACAGAAGGTGCACATAATCCAAAGTAGGACCTTTGGTGTGAAAGTATCTGAAGGTCGCCCAGGATCTCCGAAGACCAAGAACAAAGTGTCAGAAAATCACTGCTAGAGCCGCCTGCACTACTCTACCAGCACAGTGTTTGTCCCATGGACCACCTCCTGTCCTTATCAGCTGCCTTGGTATAATCCATGGCCATCCACTGGATTAAGATACAATCCAACGGATCATATCAATTTGTACAATTCCACCCTTACATATAAATATGGCTCTTCACCTCCATAATCAGGTTTGAACACTCTATCCAACTCATATACTTACTCTACTTTCTTAGGTATTCTTACTGACTTGATCGTCAGAGAGCTATCGTCGAAATCCCCTCCGATAGTAAATGATGGAAACTAGGCACTGTGCGTATTGACCTCGTGTAGTGTTGTAGAAATGCGTTAAGTATCCCACTTGGGGAGTACATTCGCAAGAATAAAACTCAAAGGAATTGATGGGGACCCGCCCTTGGCTCTAACGTGCATATGTCTTACAAATCTCAGTAGGCATTCCTCAAGCAACAGACTTTCAACCTAGAGATGTTCAGAGCCCTTCCGCTTACTTTTAGATACCTTCGTATTTTTAGGACACAATAGTACCATTTTATAAAATATTATTATAAATTATTTATGTAATCTATTGATATATAATGTATTATAATATGTATATAATAATGTCCAAGTCAATCAATTCTTTTAATCCAATCTGATCGGTCAGACTAGTGACTCAATGACCCAATAGTTTGACTGATTTGATCCCGATCCAGTTATGAAATTACTGTATCTAGCTTTGCCAATTCAGTCTCACGTTGCATAGCGTTAATGGCCGGAAAATGATAGAGTTTACTGGATAAGCTTCCACAACGTGTCATGATAATAAAATGTTTGATCGTCACTTAAGGTTACTAATAAAAGTGAGTACTTGTATTATCTATCATCAATCTCATGTACAGAAGCCTTGAACAGCACAGTCGCCAGCTTATTAATTGTTAGAGTTAAATTCATTTTCTCTCCATGTAATATAAAAAATATCAAAAAGCCCCCTGTGGAAATTTAAATACAAAAAATCACCTCTATATTATAGATAATAACTCACACAGCCCCTGGTAAACTTGGACTTATTTTTTTAAAGACAATGACTAAAATGCCCCTCTATATATATGAGGGAAAATTTTATATTTATATAGTATATTATGTAAATTTTAGTTAAAATATACCTATAATGAATAATATATAAAATAAAAATATGTATATGAAAAAAAAAATTGGTCTGTTAAATATGCCCAATATAAATTTTAATTCGATAATTATGCCTATTTTTCTACATTAAGTTTCAAAATTAATGAAATTTAGTCCTTTGATGGCCCGGACTTTTAATTTTTATCGAAAAATGATATAGCATGCCAATTAAATAATTTTTAAAATTTTTTAGTCCTAAGTGGCGTTAGAAAATGAGTTAGATGACACGTTGGATACAATTATACTATATGAATTATTATCATTTTTAAAAATAAAAATATTATTTTAAAAAAGTAATAATCACCCCCTCCCCACCCTCTGTCGGCCCTGCAGAGGAGGCAACGACTACGCTGTCACCCAGGGATGAGGAGGATGGCGGTGGTAACTTTGCCGCTGCTTCCATTTCTTTTTTTTAAAAATTAATTTTAACCAATCTAATTATGTAATTAAACATATTATATTAAAAATATATGATTATATATTTATTATTAAAATATATTTATTAAATAATTTATACATTATTTTAAGATTTATGAAATTATATATATTATATTATGGAGAGATAAGGATAAAATTATCCAAAATTGTACTTTCAGACCCATACTCTCAGTCAACGCACGTGTACCACCTCTCTCTAGCCTCAAAGGTTTTTTTAATCTTTTTAATATAAGGTACAGTGGGCGTAATTGATATTTTATTTTTTCTCAAAGTTTTTTTTTAAATATTTCCAATATAACAGGAAGTGTCCTTAAACTTTTCCCTTATTTATTATATAAATATATTATTTTATATATAAATAAAAATGTGCGTATACGTGTACTTGGGTATTTTAGTTAATACAAACCTGACAATCAAAGGTAATTACTCTAATACTCTCACATTTAATAAATAATATATATATATATATATTATATATATATATATATATTTAAATAAAAATGAATAAGAATTAATATTTTTATACATTTACATAATGCAAACGACACTAAGGGTGTTTGGCTAAGACTTTTTAAAACATTTTATAAACTACTACTTCTTATTAGATATTTTAGAAGCGTATTTAAAAAGTAAGATCATAAAGTGTTTGAATAAAATAAGATGTTTTCACATTTTATAAGATGTTATCGTGTTTTGTATTATAAGATCTTTTTATTGGTAAAGAAAAAGAGGTATGATATCACTAGAAGCAAATAAGTTGCTATTTCTTAATATATTTTGTGTTCAAATATTTTTAAAATATTTTCATAAATAGTAGACATTACTTTAACTCCAAATAAAAATAAATAGATAATTTTTCTTACAAAAAAAAAAAATAACGAATTATTACCAAAAATAAGGGATAATTACTCTCCCCTCTCAAGAGGTTTGGTGTAATTCCGCCCAGACCTCGTGTGGTTTGAGAAATTACATCTAACAACCTTAAAGTTTGCTTCCATAAACAAATAAGTCATTCCGTTAGTTAAAATTTATGAAATTTTCTAATATTAACAAAAGTTGAAAAAAAAAAAACACTCTATATTTACCCCTATTGATTTATTACTGATTCACTGTAGACTAAATAAAAAATTTTATGATCAAATTACCCTCGTACGTTTTCATGTATTAATTCATGTGAGGAGGTATATATTCACCATTATAAAGGTAGTTTAATTGGAAAAAAGTTGTTCAACTTATAATAAGTTAGTAATAAGTCAACTGAGGGTAAATATTAATTTTCATTCGGTTTTTTTGTTAATATTAGCAAATTCAATACATTTTGACTAATAGAGGAACTTATTTGTTAGACGAAAGCAAATTTTGGGGGTGCTAGATGTAATTTTCCAAACTGTAAGGATTTACATGTAATTACACCAAACCTAGGGAGAGGAGTGTAATCATCCCTAAAAATAATATATATTTACGTACATTCATACTAGTATAATATTAACATAGATATATAACCGATATTCTTTTTGTTAATGCAATGGACATTTCTAGTCATATAATTTATAATATTTTGAATATATATTTTGTCAGTAGATATAAAAATGAGTGGCAATCTTATTTTTGTTTAGTTATGATAATTTATTATTAAATAATGGAGCCTTATCTAGGGTTGGCAATTTCAAACCCGAACCCGGAAAATTTGTCCCGGACCCGCCCCGTATGGGGCGGGTCTGGGATGCCATTTTTCGGGTTCGGGGCGGGTCTGGGGCAGCTAAAACCTGCCCCGGCCGGGTTCGGGGCGGGTTAAGGGTCCTGTCTCGAACCCGCCCATTGGACCCGACCCCGGCCCGGTCCAACCCGCCTATTTTTCTATTGTATATTATTAATATATACAATATATTATAAATAAAAAATTATCTTATTATATATATGAATCCTAAATAATTTTTGCATATACCCAACTATATATAAAAATACCAAAAATAAAAAATTAGTTGATAAAAAATTTAATAATTTATATGAACGTATTTTTTGTCTTATCCAATTCATTTTAGATTGAAAATTATATTAAAATATTTAAATCTAAACTGATATTATTTCTTAAAAAATATTAATTTAATGTATTCTTTGTATAAATTAATTAGGTCGGGAAGGGGCGAAATTTTTAGCATGGCGATGCGAGGCTGGGACGGGTTATGGGGCTGACAAAAATTAAATGAGGCTGGTCTGGTACGGGTCCAGGCGGGGCGGGGCGGTTATGGGGCTGGCAAAAATTAAATGGGGTGGGTCTGGTACGGGTCCAAGCGGGGCAGGGGCGGTTATGGGTCTGACAAAAAATTAAATGGGGTGGGTCTTGAATCTGGGCGGACCCGTACCAGACCCGCCCCATTGCCATCACTAGCCTTATCTCTCTCCGAATGCAAGAAAAATTAAATAGCAATAAATTCTTTATAATTCTAGAAAGTGAAAGTGTTTATATGTGTGTGAGAGAGAGAGAGAGCGCGTGATAATATTTTTGTCTCATGAGATATTTATCTTATAAAGCTTATAATATATTTTGAAAAAAGTCATATAAAGTTACATTTCTTCTAAAAAAAACTTATAAAATTCAAAATATTTTATTTTGAAATTTTATAAACTCTTTAAGAAAAATTTTGCCAAACAAATTTTTGGAGCTTATAAGATCACAAACAACTTTAAAATATTTGGGTAACTTATATATATGCTTAGCCAAACACCCTATTACTAGCTATGTAATATCACTCCAAGAATAATCGTTATTGGCTCAAGTTTGATCTAATAACTATTGCTCAATATTTCATAATTATTGTAATATTTTTACTTCTTGCAACTAATTTAAATATTTTTCCACTTTTACCGCTCCTTTTTGTTTCTTATTCCTCGTTAACGTATAAAACTAAAAAAAAAAATATGCTATTTAAATTCTTGAAGATCTTATATGTAACTTTAGAACAGTATATAAATTTTTAAATTAATACATTTTACCTTCACAAATACATTTTTTTTCTATATTTTATACACGCATCGAACATGGCCTCGAGGCGTGAATGCTGGTAATAATGAAGTTAAAACCAACCAACATCGCCTCAAACTACCTTCCGCCCAACATTCACTTAAGCAATCGATAAGTCGGAACAGCCAAGAGATGGTTATCTCTACAAGTGACCAGGCCAAAGTGCTCTGCCATGTCCAGTTCACTAGCCACCATACCATCAGGGAGCTCCCAATCAAAGCAATGCACCAACTGGGCCACCACTAAACGGACCACCGTCAGCCCCAACTGCAACCCCGGGCAGCCTCTTCTGCCAGACCCGAACGGTATGAGCTGAAAATCTTGTCCTCGGAGGTCTATATTGCTGCCAATGAACCTCTCTGGCAGAAACTTTTGAGGCTCTCTCCAAACATTAGGATCTTTGCCGATGGACCATACATTCACTATGAGTCGTGATCCTTTCGGCACATGGAATTGATCGACTACGCAATCTTCCAGGGACTCGTGGATTAAAATTGGGACGGCAGGGTGGAGTCTGAACGTCTCCTTTACGACCATATCCAAGTACTCGAGTCTGTCGAGGTGTGATTCCTCCACTATTTGGTCCATGCCGACTACTCGTTCCAATTCTTGCTGCAGTTTCTTCATTGCTTTTGGGTGCCTGATGAGTTCTGAAAGTGTCCATTCCACTACAGCTGATGAAGTGTCCATTCCTGCTATAAGCATATCCTGGAGAACAAAAGGAGCCCATTTTCTTAATCTTTTCCAATTCAGTTTTCTTAAGATAATAAATCAAGTTTTGGGAGGGTGAAACTCATTTGACAAAATAGCAAACATTTGGAGGGCACTTGAAGTCCCAACAAGTTAAATAATTACCAAGAGCACAGCCTTGACATGGCGGCGATCGAACTCGAATCCGGCTTCTCCAGACTCCATAATAGTCATCATGGTGTCGACAAAGTCTTGAGCATGCTTCTTCTCTTGCTTGTTCTCAATATGATCATCAATAATCCTCTCCAGAAACCCATCAAAAGTCTTGCTCAATTCCTTCATCCGTCGGGTCAACCCCTGAAGATCAAGCGCCGCCATGAACGGAAAAAAATCCGCAATATTAGGCAGAGCGGCCACCTGCAAGGTCTCCCCAATCACAGCTTTAAATCCTTTCTCATCCAAATCCCCGTCAGCGAACTTCCTACCAAACACCATAAGGCAAGTCATATCCCCAATCAAGGCTGAAATTCTCGCACTGATATCCACAGTTTCCCGTTTCCCGGCAGCCCGTCGGAGAGACTCAACAAAGACCTCAATCTCAGCCCTCCTCATGGGCTGAAACTGGTGGATCCTGAAGTTGCTGAGAAGCTCCAGGGTGCACAGTTTGCGCATGTTGCGCCAGTAAGAACCATACGGTGCGAAGACGACGTTTCTCTTATCGTAACTTATCTCCTTGGCGGCCTGCAGATGAGCCCTGCCAGCGAAAATCAGATCATGGGTCTTGAGAACCAGCTCGGCGGCGGCAGGCGACGATACGACAATGGTGGGCACGAAGCCGAAGCGTAGGTACATGATGGGGCCATGTTTTTGGGCTAAATTATGGAAATCTTGGTGGGGATTCTTCCCCAACAGGTGGAAATGGCCGATAATTGGCAAACCTGTTGGACCCGGAGGCAGTTTTTTGTTTCTTTTCAGGCTTAGCAGCACCTGAAGGACACAAAGAAAAGCAATCACAGACATCGCTGTCCAAATCCAGGCCATATTCGGAAAACAAGAAAGAAGAAAGACAGAAAATTGCCGCACTTGCTGTAAAGAGTAACGAAGCTTTCAGAATTTTTATAATGTTTATCCGACTCAAGTTAGTCCAAGTTTTGCAGAGATATTATGTTTGCCTGAATAGCAGTTTCTCTGCGTAATATTGCAAATAGATAAATTATTCTTTATAAAAAATAAATAATAATTTATTTTTTTATTTTTAAAAATAAAATAATTTACATTCTTATTTAAGGATATAAATTGCTTCAATTTTAAAAATATAGGGAGTTAAATTACTAAATTTTAAAAATATAAAGATTTGAATTGTTATTTTATTTTTTATAAGAGTGTTATTTGCTTATTTTTTATAATACAGGTAGGTAGATTGTAATTCACCTGGCCTATTATGTTTGGTTTGGTTTATTTATTGTTTTGAGTGTGTTTGGTTGGAGTTGAAAAATGGAGGAATAAGAGAAGTGAAAGTAAAAATGGATGTATAAGCGATAATTTTGTGTTTGGTTAGAAGGAAAACATGGAGGCGAAGTAAAACTAGATGTATACGACGAAACTCCTCCTGAGTCCAATTTTGTTTCCATCCGAAATTGGGTGGATTAGTGGAAGTACAAGGAAAAAAAATAAAAAGGTATAGTTTTATTTTTATTTACTCTATTATCCATATATATATATATATATATATATATATATATATAATTTCTCTTTAATTATTTTCTCCTTATCGCTGAGAATATCGTATATAATTACCAAAAAAAAGGTAATCGTTCAAAAACTATTGCATCAAAGTCAACAATCAGGTAAACAATCTTATTAGTAATTTTTATTTATTTAAATTAAATACTATAGAATAAATTAACAATATTCATTTGATGAATATTTTTTATTAATAAAACTTATTCTTAGTTTTATTTGATAAATATTTTATTAATAAGATTTTTAAATTTTTTATATATTAAAATTATATTAGTATAATGTTAACTTATTTGTTTTCTAATACAAAGTGAAGAGAAGGGTAATCCAATAAAATTATAAAAGTTAGTTTTTTCTTCTTAATATATTTTTCTCGTACCAAACAAGGGAAAGTATTTGAGATTTTCCCCCTTCCAATCATACCAAACAACTTGAAAGAAAATTATTATTCTTCTCTCCCCTCCTCCTTTCACTTCCCCTCCCATTTCCACTTCCCTTTTCCTCTCACTTGAAAGTATTTCGTGGGGTTGGAGTGAGAAAAATAAAAATAAATAAATATGTGCAAGTATATTTGAATATGATTTTGGATATAAATTAAAATAGTGTAAAATAGGTGTTAAATCTTTGGTGTTGTATTTTTTTAGACAAAATTCACTGTTCATTATCAAATTATTTGTAGTTGTATATATGTATACATTTTTTATTGGTATGTGACTTGAATTATATATACATATACTTGAATAAAATATTTTTAGGAGATAAAATTCATTATTTATTGTCGAATTATTTATTTTTTTTGTATTTATAACTGTGTGTGTATATATATATATATATATATATATATATATTCAATTCAAATTTAAAAAGATTCAAAAATTTTTAAAAACACACAGTTAAAAGTGGAAAAAAACTCACCCAAAATTCCACTCTTGGTAATTATTTTATATATTGCTAATCAAATTGAAAAACTTCGATTTATTGCAAAGCGACAAATGTGTGTCTTTCCATTTTGCTTTGAAAATACGGCAAGTCAACATTACGTTTCTCTTCTTTCTTTCTTTCTTTTTTTTTTTTATTTTTAAAAAAGGCATTCAAAATGTCATTGCAGAAAACGACTAACTTTATCTTGTTAATTTTTCTTTAAAGTTCTTATGATCTACAAATTTTTATATTTCATAATATTTAAATAAAAGTAGCCCGAGATATTGACTATATATAGTACTGGCAAATAATGAGAAAATGTAAATTTCCCAGAAAAATAATTAAGAATAATTACACTCATTTTCCTAAGATTTGATATAATTACACATACACTCTTTGTGATTTGAAAAATTACATTTAGCACCGCTGGAGGGCTTCCGTCTAACAAATATGACCATCCATTAGTTAAAATTCTCCGATGTGCTAATATTAATAAAAAAATCTAGAAAAAAATTATATTTACTGTATATTGACTTATTACTGATTTAGTGCAGATCAAATAATTTTTTTTATAATCAAATTACCCTCATACGTCTTTATGTGTTATACATGTGCAGATGTATATTTTCACTGTTAAAAAAGTAGTTTAGTAAAAAAAAATTATTTGACTTGCAATAAGTCAGTAATAAGTCAATCAAGTGTAAGTATCAATTTTCATTAATTTTTTTGTTAATATCAACAAATTAAGTAAATTTTAACTAAGATGGAGACTTATTTATTAGACGGAAACAAATCTAATGAGTACTAGATAGAATTTCTAAAACCACATTGAATTTAGGTGTAATTATACCAAACCTCAAGGAAGAAGAGTGTAATTTATCCCAATAATTAATTGAACATGTACACCTTATTTTCTGCGTCGAAGTGATAATTAAATGATTACACAATCATTTTCATAAATTGAGTAATATATCCACTATAAAAAGAATTGAATTTTTTATATACTAATAAATTACCACGGCTTAAAAATCATAGTAAATCAATACCATTAACCACGGTTAAACAAAATAAAAATAAAATCTTAAATTTTTACCATAATTAGTCAATATTCGCCATAGTTTTCCATAATCAAAACATTTGCCATGGTTTTAGCCACTACAAGGAAATAGAAAATTAGTGACAAAAAAATTAAGTGACAATTTTAATATCGTCATTAATTATAATGTTTAGTGACAAGACTATTTATTTTGTCACAATAAAAAATTTCATGATTTTAATAATTATTATTATTTTATAAAAATTATTATTAACATGAATTAATGACAAAAAAATGTGCACAAAGTTGTCACTAAATGCAATTAGTGACGATCAAGTGACAATTATTATTTGTTGTCACTATTTTATGTTGTCACTATAGATGTGTAACTAATTGTATTTAGTGACAATTTTTTACACATTTTTTGTCACTAATAATTATATAGTGACAAGATAAAAATTATTATCAATTAATATATATATTATTATGATAACCTTTAAAATTATCACTTGATAGTTTGCCACTAATATCCTATTTTCTTGTACTGAGTTATGACTAATGCTTTAGCCACACTTGCAGACACAATAACTAATGGTCGTAGCGAAGCCGTGATTGATTTGTATTTGTCACGATTTTCTTCTTTTAACTATAGTAATTAATCGTAGTAGAAAATCATATTATTTTACAGATGCAGTTCATAAATAAATACATCAATACATCCACATAGTTAATAACAATTAAAATAAATACATCAATACATCCACGTAATTAAATAAATTATTATAAACATAATTAATACATCCACTTTTCTTCTGATGTTTAAAAATGACATCCTAAGCAGTTTGAACGTTAATAGGGATAACAATTTCCTTAAATTGTTAAAAATTTTAAAACTCAAGTGACATATAGATATTTATTTTTTAATAATACATAAATTAACAACGCAGCGTATTGACATAGACCCCTTAATAACAAATGATGAGAACAGAGAATATATATTACCTCATAATTTATGTAAATTTCTAAGCAAAATATATGGGTAAAATTCATATTTCCTCCTGATACGTCAAATGTTTAAATAAATCCTTGTGGTGAAAAAATTCCATGTAACCATTTGTAAAATTTAAAATGATGCATATTGCCCTCATGTAAAATTTCATATTCCCATAATTACGACTAAATATGTATAATTTTACCAGTAAATTATCAAACCACCCCTGTATTTAAATTATACATATTTTAAAAATATAATATAAAAAAATATAATTTAGTTATATGTATATATATATATATATACCTAAAAAATATAAAACAGATAAATGGAAACTATTCACCGACGGACGAGGGATTGGCGGTGGTGGGTGTCAAATGATCATTGTTGGATGGGCTTTCCAACGGTGGAAAGCACAGGTCGAAGAGGTCGTCGGATGTCGGAAAAAAAACGATCGAAAATAGGGGGCGCGAATTAGGGGCCAATATGCACCTTTTTAAATTTTACAAGAAATTATATGATATTTTTTTTTATCATAAAGAATTATTTAAATATTTTGAGTATGATCTATATATGTAATTGACATGGTCGTCCAAGATTTACTATGCATTTCCTTTCAAAAGCGTACTATATATATATTGCTGGAGTAAGGGAAATTCGAACACCTAAAGTTTAATGGATTTCCTTAAAGCATTTCTATTCTGATACTATTTCGTCACGAGTTCACATCCATTCTTAAAAGATCAATTATTAAAGAGAAAAGACACGTGTCTATACGGTTTTGCAATTAATATGATATAAGGAAAAAAAAAAAAATAGCTTGATAAATTGATCTTATCGATTTCATAGTTACCTAAATTGCCATATTTTCAGAGTGAGATTCATACTTAAATTGAGTTTGATTGACTCACCAATTATGCAATAAATGTAATATATTTGTTATGTGATTGATATACACTTCACTACAAAAAAAAAAAAAAAATTAAGTTTTCGCTATACTATAAATGACCATGGCTTAAAAAGCATGGCAAATCAATACCATGATTAATCAATATTCGTCATGATTTTAGCTATAGTCAAAACATTCGGCATGGTTTCGGCCATGCCTAATATTTTGCCAAAGTTGCAGAAACAATGGCTAATGACCGTTTTGAAGCCGTGGTTGATTTGTATTTGCCTTGATTTTCTTTTTACTATGGTAATTAACCGTAGTGTAAATTTATATTTTTTTCTAGTATTACAAGAAAAGTGACGAATCACATGAAAGTTTGCAAGTGTATTATATATATGTTGTGTGATGGTTTGATTAAGAAAGAGTGTTAATATATTATATTTGTTGTGTGATTGATTATTTATTTATTTTTTTATTTCAGATCTAATTTGAATAAAATTTTATCCCGTTGATGAAATAATTAAGCCAAAATACTTAGGGGAAAAAGTTCATAAATTGCAGAAGTATTCAAAGCTTGTAAAAATTAATTGAAAAAGCATAGATGGAAAGTGTAGTAAGTATTTGATTTATCGAAATTTAGTACACCCTACAATCTTAAAATGATAAAAGAAACATAATAAAAAGAACAAGATCGATGGAAGTCATCAATGGCTGCCGAATATTAAAGAAGAGAGTTGTGGGAAAATCTTGACCAATTTTTATCTTATCATTTTTTAATAAGAGGAGATTATGACCCTAATCCTAATCATTTTAATTAATTTGCCAATTGGAGTAACAACTAAATGAACTCCAATTTGTGAATTAACAATATTATCGGGAATAATTACGATTTTGGTCCTCACATATTATTATTAATTTATTTTTAGTCCCTAAATATATTGAACTTTTATTTTAGCCCTTCAACTTTTAAAATATTAACAGTTTCAGTCCTTAAGCCCAATTAATGACCATTTTGTTATATCAAAGAAAATATATAGTCCAACAATCTTTTTTCTATTCTCATGATGAGGCCCAACATGCCTCTGAAAATAAAATTAAGCCTCCATAGAATCAATATACATTGCTTTGACCACCTTGATGGGTATTCCAAGTCCTCGTTGTACGGACTTTGACCGAAACTGCTAGTATTTTAAAAGTTGAAGAACTAAAATTGAAAATCAATATATTTAAAGTCTGAAAACGAATTAGTGGCAATATATGAAGATTTAAACTGTAATTATCCCCAATGTTATTTATACTTTATTATTTAGAAAGATCACTATTTTTATATTTTACTTTTTCTTGTCTGCCATTTATATTTTTTAATTTTATTTATTTTTATTTATCTAACTTCCTATGTTATGTTTTGATAACAACATTAGTTTTTTCTCTCTAAATATTATTTCATAATTTTTTTCACACTCCCTTGTAAATCTAATATTAACTTATTTTAAACATATTTTATTAAATAATAATTATTTTATTTTAAATAAAAGTAAAGAATTACACATGCATATAAGTTGTGCCATAAATTACTAGTTATTATATGAGAAATTTGTATTTTGGTCTCATTGGTTATGATTTTTTTTAATTTAGTCACGTTTATTATGATTTTCTCTTGTTGCATTCAAATTTTTCACTAAGTTAGTTCTCCCTTTTTCACCCAACTTGCTCTGATATACCATGTATAATATGACGAAATAAGATACCTTGAGAATAATAGTGCTTTTGCTCTTTAGAATTGAAGATTAATTAGGAGAGTTCATAGTTGTCAAATGATCATTTCATCTAAAAAATTAAACTATTAGAGAGGAAAACTATTTAATATAAATTATTTTGCCATCCAAATTATGACCGTTTTTATACTTTGGCATTTAAATTTTTTTTTTGTGTCAACTTACCATCTGAACTTTACGAAATTTTACACTTTACCATTTATAACTATTTTTCACCAAGTTTTTTGTTAAAAGAACATCATATGCAATGCACATGTGATATTTAAAGGTCATTTGATGTGATATTTTTCACATATGCACAACATGTGATGTTTTTTTGATAAAAAAATCACCAAAAAGACGATCATATATGGTCAAGTGCAAATTTCGCAAAGTTGAGATGGCAAGTTGACACAAAAAAAAGTTTAGATGCCAAAGTGTAAAAATGGGCATAATTCAGATGGCAAAATATAATTTACCATTCTCTTTATGTGCAATTTCTACATGCGAAGTCTTTCTCCTAAAAGTAGGTCGTAATATGAGATTCAAACTTAGGACTTTTTATTTCGCCTGACATTGATACCATCACTACAACAAAATACGGATATTGGCACTTTTTTTGGATACTTTTTTATATATGTCTCAAATTTATTATATTAGGACACATTTAATTGTGCCTGACCAATTACCTTTAATGAGACACTTAAATATGTCATCTAAATTAAATAAAGAATAAAACTAATAATATCTTTAAAATTTATTTTATTTTATTTTTATTTGACTTTTTCTCTTTTATCACTTTTCTTTTCTACTCTGTTTTTTTCACACTCTTCCCGCAACTCTTTGGTAGAACTCTGTCACGCTCTCTTCCTTTTTCGTCACAACTCTCTCCACGTTCTTCTCATCAAGGTATGGTGTCTTCTTCTGTTTTTTTTTTTTTTCTTTCTTTTATTTAATTTCTGTATTATTATTAGGGTTTAATAAAAAAACATTCCCAAAATCAAAGTATATTTCTTTCTCTGTTTGTTCTTCTTCTTCTTCTTCTTAATTTTTGATTTTTTTGGAATTTGTTATTCAATTCCTTGTTGCTAGACTACATAGTTTATTTGTTGTTGATTGATTTTCTATACAAATTTGGAGAAATATTGATTTGTAGTTGTTTGAGATTCTTGACTATGAAATTCGACGGAAACCCTATTTTTCATATGTGCAAGTATTAATAATAAAATTTTGTTTTAAAATTATTTTTATTCTTTTTATTTGATAGTAAAATAATTAATTGGTGAGACATTTGGAGTTTGTTAATGTGGGTCTGAGATTAGGCAATTCAATTTCGCGACAATAAATTGTGATTTTTCAATGGTAATGCTTGAGTTGTTCATGGGCTTTTCATTGAATTCAAAATCACACTTTTGGGTTTGTATATGTATAGTTGATTTGCTATATGTATCCCCTATTTATTTGAATTGATTGTTAACAAGATAATAACATTTTCTTGTTCTTGCTGTTTTTATCTTGAGACTGATATGTCTTTTTAATTTATTGATTAAATTGATGTGGATTCTGATATACCAATGATCTTTCTTTCATTGGAATTGAAACTTGTGTTTCTCTTCTCTTTTGTTGGAATTGGTTACAATTGGAGTTAAATTGATTGCCTTTCTGTCTAAAATAAACTATTTGCTACAGAATTTTGCAGTAGAATACTTACTGCAATACTGCTATAAAATTTTATTTTGAATCCGCAGTAGAATTCAATTGCAAAGTTCTAACTATTACATTAAAGTTCTGCTACATAATTGTAGAGCCACAGAGTTCTCTTTAGTACTATGACTGTATCTTGTTTCTTATTATCAGTGTATAGTTGTTCCATTCCTATTCAATTTTGTTAGTTGTATTGCTTCAACCAAATGCTAGTAAGTGGAACAAAATTTGTGGGCTGATGTTATTCTTATTCATGTCTTACTACTATCATTAATCTACAGGCATCTATAAAAAACAAAACAAGAAAATGAACCTTTATTACATTATCTCTATTTAGTGGATAGTATATACTCTTTAAATTCCTATTTTATAATTTTATGCTTTTTTGTTCTTGACAGAGGAATTGGTTCTGTTTGTGTAACGAGTGATCTTTTTAGGTGTTATCTTCATACAAAGGTAAATAATCACTTTCACTTATTTCTCATATAGTGAAATTATTTATCTATAATTATCTACAGTGAAATTTTTTTATCTATAATTATCTAGTGAAATTATCTATTATGTATGATAGTGTGTTCTTTTTTAATTTTTATGTTTTAATTTTATGCTTTTATTTATTTATTTATTTATTTATTGAACAGAGAAATTAGTTTTATTTGTGTAACAAGCGATCGTTTTAGTGTTATCTTCACATGCGAAGGTAAGTACATGCTTCTACTTATTTGACTTATAGTGAAAACGTTTATAAACTAAAAAGTTGTGTCTTTTGATCGTGCATTACTGCCTATTAGTTTGTTGTATGATCTAATATTGTATATCAAGAACACATATTTTTTGCATTGTTTGATGGATTTAATTTGATCTTTGACACAAATATTTTATTTTAGTAGGTTCATAATAGATAAGAGTTGGATGCATAAACCAAGATCGACAAAAGAATATGAAAAAGGCTTAAATGAATTTTTTGATATGGCTTTTGCTAATGTTTGCCTTAGTGGAAAAATTGTTTGTCCATGCAAATACTGCAAAAATGGGAAATGGATCAATAGGGAGCTTGCTAAAGAACATTTGTTAATTGATAGGTTTATGAAGGGCCACACAAATTGGGTTATAGATGGGGAGGCTTCATCATCTGATCAAGTTTATTTTCAAGATGATATACTGGATGATATGGATGAGTTGGTACATGATGCTTTTGGGGTGCAAGAAACATATTTGAACATGGAAGAGGAGTCGAATGAGCAAGCTAATATTTTCTATAAGTTGTTAGATGATGCTCAAAAGGAATTATATCCAGGATGCAAGCAATTTTCTAAACTTGCATTTCTCATCTGACTCTTTCACCTTAAATGTACTGGTAAATGGTCTAACAAGACATTTACGATGCTTCTTGCGTTATTGAAAGAGACATTTCCTGATGCGACAGAGTCCTTACCTAACTCTTATTACGAAGTACAAAAGATAATTGGGGCTTTGGGACTCACATGTGTCAAAATTCATGTGTGCCTAACGACTGAATGTTATATTGGAAAGAGCATGTGAATGATGCATTTTGTCATGTCTGTCAAGCTTCTAGATATGTTTAAAATGAAAACACTTTAGCTGATGAAGAAGATTCTTCCATAAAGACTAAAAAGGTTCCAGCAAAAGTTTTGAGATACTTTCCCCTAAAGCCTAGACTTCAAAGGCTTTTCATGTCACGTAAAACATCTTTCATGAGCTGGCATCATGATGATCGCACCAAGGATGGTTATATGAGACATCCTAGTGATTCCCCCAATGGCATGCTTTTGATCGACAAAATTGAGATTTTGGAAAAGACCCAAGAAATGTGAGGCTTGGCTTGGCAGCTGATGGATTTAGTCCATTTAAAATTATGAGTGTTGCTGGCACATGGCGTGTCATACTGACACCATATAACATGCCTCCATGGATGTGTACGAAAGAGAAATCAAGAGGTAAGAATTCCCATCCAAGGAAATGTGTCACCCAATC
The DNA here is from genome assembly GCA_034509725.1 of Sesamum angolense. Lineage (NCBI taxonomy): Eukaryota > Viridiplantae > Streptophyta > Magnoliopsida > Lamiales > Pedaliaceae > Sesamum > Sesamum angolense. The sequence continues at coordinate 11,749,864 of JACGWL010000010.1, forward strand.
ATTATGTTCATCATTGATCGCATAAGAATAATTTCACAATCAAGCATTCAACTTTGAAATCTATTAGGATAGCCATAATAAATTCCTGTTTTCCTATTGTAATTGACTTGACTCAAGCATCTAAGCCAAAACTTATTATCTCACGACTGGGCACGGTAGCATTCCATATCAATTCAATAATAGCATGTGCATCAATGAACACAGTTGAACCTAGATCAAATAATTGAGATAGCTGCAATCATCTAACCTAGTTTTCTTGTCCCTACAAATAAATCATGCAAAGTACATAATTAATCTATTTGCTACTTGTACCACTCATTCATGACAATTACGGATCACTGAACTCATGGATAACAATAGAACAATTAATATCGAATTGAATTTTCAGATCTATCAACAATAATCATTCCATAAGAAATAAATCAAGATAAGAAATACTTAGTGAAATCAGATAAAAACCAAGATCTCAAAACATAACAATTGGGTTCAACGTCTCCCTCGAATCAGAAAACAAAATTAGTTACAAACATGTGTATACAAAATCCTAAAAAACATAAAACTAAGAAGAAGAAAAAGAAGAAGAAGAAGAAGAAAAAGAAGAGAGATGAACTACAAGAGTCATAAAAATATGGAATTCTCTCATAATCTTCAGCCTTCACAACACTTTTATAGCACAAAAAATGTGTCTCTCTTGCCTTCCAACTTGCCGTCTGGTAAAGGAAGTAAATTGTAGCAACAAATTTTTTTAAATTGCGTATTTTCGTGTAAATAGACTCGTGCATTGAATAGGGCGTGATCACGCCCTATCGAATGCTCAAGTCAGTTTTCATCTCATCTTTTTCTTAATCACTTATTGGCTCTCTTTTCTTCAAATGGGGTTAATGACAATCCTTCACCTGAAATATGCATAATTCAATTATCAATGCAATAAATTCATTCTAAAAACACTTTAATTAAGCATGCATTTAAGTGATGAAACACATCCTATCAAATTCCCCCACCAAAATCATGCTTGTCCTCAAGTATGTCTTGATTCAAAACATACAAATTATTCAAGTGATTAATTTCAAACTTCCCATCATGTAAATCAGGTATCTCCCTTAACCAATATGTCATTGCAGTTTATGAGGAGATAGTAATATTGAGAATAAACACTAGTAGCACACATTCACCACACAAGTATCCCATTGACTATATCAAACTCAAAAGAAACAAGTCTCAACACTCTCACGAAGGTATCACTCATGTCACTCGAAAAGTGTTTAGGAAATTGGGACTCACTCAAATCAAAACAATAGAGTGTCATTGCCATAGGCTTGTTTGTGAATCAAATCTCCAACATTACAGAATGTGAATCAATGCATAAATCAAAGGGTCTTAACATGGTTGTAATGGGGCTTTAGGATAGGGTATGGCAAGAAAATGTCAAATTTTGGCTTATGAGTTCAAAAGGATGATGGTAATTGCTTGCTTTTCTTGACTCATTTTTCTTCTTCAACCTGACTCAAGTGCTTGAAAGAATTCAACTCTTCGACTTTTTTTTCTTTTTCCTTTTTCTGAATCATCTCCTTTTTTTCTCATGATTTTTTTCTTCCTTTCATCTTTCTTCTTTTTTCTCTTTCCTTTTTTTTCGTATCCTCATTTTCATCTTTTTCTCTAGAAAAACTATGAATCTCTTATAAGCTACTTGAGTCATTTCATGTTGTTCCCATAGCAACTTGTAAGCAACCCAATCATCACCATCTTCTTGAATGGGTTCAAAATTCTTTTTAGGAAATAACAAAGAAAAAGATAATTCGGCTTGTAACGTGATTTAACCAAGAAAAGAAAGGCCAAGGCTCAAAAGAGTTTTCTAATGGTTAATTTTTTTGGTAGGCTCTTTTCAAGGTCAATTGATATTCCTAAATGCCCTTATCACTTTCATACACCAATTCATAAGAAATGTGGTCTCAAAATATATTGCACAAGCAAATTCTAGAATGCACACACTATGTTTGATGCTCTCAATCAAATAAATGATTGAGCACTATTAAATGCAGGTGCTTTGGCTCAAAAACTTACACAGAGGCTTTAGTGTTGATTCTTGAACATTTTTCGTTTAATGCTATCAATGGGACACATTTAACACAATTTTTATATGCTACTAGTGTCATCTCCTTCTACTAATCTCAATTTAAACCACAACTTCTTCAGTTTCAGAGATATTACACGACAACATTTAGGAAGAATAGTTCAAGCCACAAAATAATTCTCACATTTCATCTCAGGACACATTGAATTCAAGCACAAATTCTGGTGTCTTTCAAAAATAATTTCAAATTTTTGACCAAAATTCTTTTTCTTCATAAAATTGTCTCTCACATCAATATGCTCAACATTTCCATCAACTCACATTCGTAAGAAAAGATTAAGCAATAAAATCATGTTTCTAATCAACAATTATCAGCACAATCATGCTATAGCAAACCTCCCCGACACCAAGTACTTACATTGTCATTAATGTATGCATAAAACACCAAACATAGCAAGGGAATGAAAAGTAAAGGAAATAGTGAACGTCCCTGAAATATGAAGTGGTGTCAATCCGGCTAGATAGGCGAAGAATAACAGTAGGGCATGGTGGTGCATGATTAGATGACGAGAGGTGCGATGTTGGAGAATGGTGCAGACAAAACAGAAGGTGAGATAAGGCATGAGCCGCAATGGAAATAGCAATAGCAGCTATAAGGCGTCGGCGGTGGAGCAGCGACAGTGCGATGGTGGTGGTGGCTTCGACGGAGACAGCTACGGCAGAGGACGATGCTGTTGACAGATTTGATCCCTCTTTTAGGCGTGATCACGCCTTAACAAATGCCTCAAGTCAGTTTTGCAAGTCTATTAGAGAAGGTGACTTCAGACAAATTCAAATCAATGGTAGGGCGTGATCACGCTTTATTTCATTGTGAACTCTATTGTAGCATAGAAATATGTTGCTGCTTTTGGCTTTAGATTGGATTGGACGTGAGCACGTCTTATATAGAGGTCAAACCTGCGGAGTGTATGAAGTTAAATCCTAAAAATTAAAAGAAAACCATAAGGAATTAAAAAGAAAGCAAATAAAAAAATTGGGTTACCTCCCAACTAGCGCAATTATTTAATCGTTATGCTCGACGGAGTGCTTTGTTTTCAATGTGTCAATGATTGGAGTGGTGCCAATGCTTTGTCAATGATGGTTGTAACTTCGTCACCTCCAACATATGGTTTTGATCGATTGCCCTTCACTTTGAAAATTTGCCTCGTGGCTAAACTATTTATGCTTGCTACACCATGAGGAGAAACATTAACAACTTCAAAACGTCCAAGTCAAGAAGAGCTCAACTTACCTGAGATGAGCTTGAAGCGAACTTTACAGAATAACACCTTTTTTCCAACCTCAAACAACTTTTTTAAAATCACAAAATCGCAGAACCTCCTTATTTTGTCCTTACAGTTTCTCAAGACTTCTCTTCCATCCAATTTCAGTACATTTTGCTCTTTGACTAATTCTTGGAAAATTTTGTGGGATAATGTTTTGCTTACACCTAAATAGAGACATTGGAGGTGGTAGGGCAAGGCTTTTAGGTCCAGTAGTGTGATGTTGATTTTTACCTTGTTTAAGGTAATTTCCTTCTCATCCTCCTTTGATTTGGGCATACTGCAAGGGAAGAGAAGAGCACAAGTGTTAGACGAAGGAGGTGAAATTAGATTAGACTCTACCTTTTCATTTTGTACTTCAGTGTATTCAAGAGTCTTCTCGTCTTCTTTGGCTTCCATTGGTGCTTGTGCAATCATGTGTAGCTCCTTTCTATGCTGAGGTGTCATCGCACTCGCGTTTTCTGGATTTACTTTAGTTTGTTGGGATGCTTGAGCTTCTAATTTGCTAATTGATGTGGCTAATTGAGATATTTGATTTCCTAAGAGTTGTAAGCACGCCCTTGTCTCTTGCAACTCGACCCTTGTTTCTTGCAACCCCGCCGTTGTATCCTGTTGAAATTGAAGAGTAGTGAGAGCAAGAGATTTAACATATCCTCTAAACTCATACCTGAATTTGGCGTTTGCGGTGCAGCTTGCATAGGGGATGGAGGTGGTTGGTATCTCAATTGCTCCTCTTGACTCCAATAGTTGAAATGATTTTGCCATCCTGGATTATAAGACTCAGAGTAAATCATATGATGGAAATTCTCTTTCTGCATTTACTCCCCAATATGATGGAATCCATATTGTCTATGATTCTTGTCCATCGTGGAAATCCATTCTCTTCCTGCCATCATTTCTTCAATTTCCTCAGAAATTTCACCACCAACAGTTAAACTATATCAAGTATTGCACGAATATTCTTTGCAAAACCAAAAAGAGATTAGCAAGGGAAGAAAAAGAGCAACGAGACTAAGAAACTAAAGTAGCTCCCCGACAACGGCGCCAAAATTTTGACCGGTTGTCGAAGCCGTCAAAATTAATTATTGATTCAAAAACTGTAGCAGTAGTGGAACCAGGTAGAATCCCTAGGGAACAACAAATTAATTTCTCAGTCTCAGTTGAGTAACCGAATGGGGGGGTTTGGATTGAGAATTATTACTAATTAATAGAAATAGAATAAAAAGTAAAGATAAATTATTGAAAGAAATCAAGAGGTAAGAATTCCGATCTAAGGGAATGTGTCACTCAATCATTATGTTCATCATTGATCGCATAAGAATAATTTCACAATCAAGCATTCAACTTTGAAATCTATTAGGATAGACATAATAACTTCCTGTTTTCCTATTGTAATTGACTTGACTCAAGCGTCTAAGCCAAAACTTATTATCTCACGACTGGGCACGATATGTTTTGTATCAATTCAATAATAGCATGTGCATCAATGAAAACAGTTGAACCTAGAACAAATTATTGAGATAGCTGCAATCATCTAACCTAGTTTTCTTGTCCCTACAAAGAAATCATGCAAAGTACTTAATTAATCTGTTTGCTACTTGTACCACTTATTCATGACAATTACGGATCACTGAACTCATGGATAGCAATAGAACAATTAATATCGAATTGAATTGTCAGATCTATCAACAATAATCGTTCCATAAGAAATAAATCAAGACAAAAAATACTTAGTGAAATCAGATGAAAATCAAGATCTCAAAACATAAAATTGGGTTCAACGTCTCTCTTGAATCAGAAAAGAGAATTAGTTACACAACATGTGTATACAAAATCCTCGAAACCATAGAACTAAGAAGAAGAAGAAGAAGAAGAAGAGAAAAAAAAGAAGAGAGATGAACTAAACTAATAGAGTCATAAAAATATGGAATTCTCTCCTAATTTTCAGCCTTCACAACACTTTTATAGCACCAAAAATGTGTCTCTCTTGCCTTCCAACTTGCCGTCTAGAAAAGAAAATAAATCGCAGCAACAAATCTTTTCAAATTGTCTATTTTCGTGTAAACAGACTTGAGCATTTGTAAGGCGTGATCACGCCCTTTCGGATGCTCAAGTCAGTTTTCATCTCATCTTTTTCTTAATCACTTATTGGCTTCATTTTGGATTTTTTGGCTCTCTTTTCTTCAAATGGAGTTAATGACAATCCTTCACCTGAAATATGCATAATTCAATTATCAATGCAATAAATTCATTCTAAAAATACTTGAATTAAGCATGCATTTAAGTAATAAAACACATCCTATCAAAGAATCTTTTTTGTTTTTGACCTTACTCATTCCTGGTCCTTCACCTCCTGGAAATAATATTGATGTCTACTTGGAACCCTTAATTGATGAACTGAAAGAATTGTGGAATGGGGTTGAAACATATGATGCATCAAAAAAGCAAAATTTTTGTATGAGTGCAGCTTTATTGTGGACTATTAATGATTTTCCAGCATATGCAAATTTGTCTGGTTGGAGTACAAAGGGAAAATTAGCTTGCCCATCATGCCATAAGGACAATTATTTTAAATATTTGTATAATAGTCATAAAGAGTGTTTCATGGGCCATCATCACTTTTTAAATGATGATCATCCTCATAGAAAAGATGCTAAATCTTTTGATGGTAACGAAGAATATCGTAAAGCACCCACGCCATTGACAGGAGATATGATTTTGGAGGAATTAGAGGGGTTCAATATGAAGTTTGGAAAAAAGGTAAATAACAATCCGGTTCTTCCTTACAATTGGAAAATGAAAAGTATATTTTTTGAGTTGCCATATTGGAAAGATAACATGTTGCGTCATAATTTGGATGTAATGCATATAAAAAAAAATTTGTGACAGCGTGGTTGGAACTTTGTTAAATATAGATGGGAAAACAAAATATCATAAAAATTCACATCTTGATTTGCAAGATATGGGCATAAGAAGTGGACTCCATCCTATTTATCTTGATTCAGGGAAAAGATACTTACCAGCTACTTGTTTTTCAATGATTAAAAAGGAAAAAGATCTATTTTTTGAAGTTTTGCGAAATGTGAAAGTTCCTGATCGCTATGCCTCTAATAAAAGTTTTAGTGGACATCCCTATTTTAGACTTGACTGACTCTCGATCGCTTATTTCTTTTAATTTCCTTTTTAATAAAATGAAAACACAACCCAGGTTTTGATGAATTATTAATCTTTATATATAGTTATGAGAGTATCCATTAATATTACATATATATACTAGTATAAAATCCATGCATATACCTTTTCTTTGCTTAAATTAAATTTATAATATTGTGCTATAAATGAATTTTTTACACAATTTTTTTTTTAGTAGATAAAACATAGCAATTTTGAATAGAAAGATTAGCTTTTATATATATCAAATCCTATATAAAAATAAAAATAAAAATTATTTAAATGTATTATTTGTTTATATAATTCATCTGCCTCAAAAACTATATTAAAGCATTTAATCTAAAATTATCCGACCTATAAAAAATAAAATAGAAAGTAAGAATATAAAACTTACTTTTAATGAGTTGGGGTAATTGCACGTTCAGTCCCACTATGGTCCTTTACTTTTCGAGGCCAACAAATTTAGTCTTCTAATTTTCATAAAATTTGCATATTTAGTCCCATTCATCTCTTTTTGGAATCTAGTATTTTGCTCGGCTAGAATGGTATCAGAGTTTAAGTTTATTGAAGAAATATATGTATTTATATTACATTTAGATATTTTTCCACTAACAGAGGAGACTCTTTAAGAAAATGGAATCGGATGAAAGTTCGAGTTACACAAAAAAAAAACTTGCGGACTCTAAAGTGTCGAAGATGGAATTTCTTCAAGGAAATTCTAAGAGAGGGAGAAAGTTATCTCCAAATACCGAATGATGGTTCGAGTGAAAACCAGGCGTATTTTCAGATCGTGGAAAAACCAAGAAAGGATTTCGTCTATGAAACCTAGATCGTGCCATGACGCCAACAAGGTGGGAGCCTAAGCCTCGCATCGAGGAGGAACAAGAAGAATGGTAGAGAATTCACTAGATCCGGAAGGAGCTACCAGGAAATACGGTAAAAGGTCTACGATCAATTGAAATCCACGGTAGAACGCCTGCAATGAAAACCAGACTGGTAAAATTCTTTTCCAATATAGCTCTTAAAATTATGATTAGAGAAGTTGATTGGAAAGAGATCAAGCCGGATACCTCGAAGATCTCCCAAGATCTGAGAGAAGTTCAGAAGACAGTCCAAGACTACGGATATAGGTTAATCAATATACCTATTAAAGTAGAGTCTTTGTGCCATAAGATGGATCAGATCCTTAAGATCCTTCCAAATCTACAAAAGGATCTTACAGATCCGAAGACAGAAATTGCAGATCTAAAAAGGAACCAACGGGAGAGCCCTAAAATATCCATATCCAGACAAAAGCAAATTAGGGACGCCCTTGCGATAGTACCTCTTCTACATCATAAGGGGAAGGCGAAGGAGATTCCAAAGTCAAAGACAAGAGATGAATAGATCCGAGAAATTCTTAACTCTATAAAATAATAGAGGTAACCAGAGCGGATATATCGGATCTACAGGAATCCGCTGAATCCTTTTCCTAACTCGAGGATTATGGAATTAGTCAATGTTCAAACCAATGAAGCTACACCAGCACTACCGCTAGAGGGAAGCACATGTTCCAATAAGCCTCCACAGGATCATCCAATGAGAGAAAGTGCATATTTCCACATCAATGCAACACCGACGTTTGAGGGAACCAGACTTAGAGAAAATCTAGAGAAAAGTCCGATGGGGGCACCTGAAAATACACCTTGGGCAAGGACCATGCTCCAGCCCTTGGATTCATATGGTGCCATACTAAACCTGGATGTTATCGACTTCTGAAACATCGAGAAGCTAATAGATGAATAGGTTGCAGCCATAAAGATAGCAGCAAACACTCTAGAACTCAGTAAAGAAAACTTCATAAAATTAACAGAGTTAAGCTTTGAGGTTCTGTGAAGATCGGGATGGGAAAATACCCTAGCGAATACTAAAGCCAGTATCCTTGCCGGAGATTCAAAGAGTGCAATAGCAGATCAGCTAAGTATGCTTATCAGGACACACTTCATCGGAGATAGATGCTTCAAAGGAATTAGAACAAAAAAGGCTAGAGAATATGAACAAACTCTCTTTGATATTGAATTAAGAAGTATTTGCGCAGTAGATGAATATATATATTGGTTTCGCAAGCATTTCTTCCAGAGTGGAGTAGCAGTTGAAGTAGCAGCTCCAATGGTCTTTGCAAAAATCTGCAGTCCATGGAGGAAATGTTGATCCAGTCATACAAAGTACCTGAAGGACAGATGGATTCAGTTGCAAGGGGAATGTCTTTCCTTAAAGACAAATTGAAGGATTGGTGCTATCAAGCATCCATCTAGAAAAACATGAAAAGGCTGAGAAGTACGATTAAACGAATCTCGTAGGAGTTCCAGAATAACCTCTTTTAGGTTGAGATCATGGTTGTCCAAATTAAAAGCCAGATTATACAATTCTGGACAGAGGAGCGGACCAACAAGGGTTTCATCTCAAGGATATACACGAACAGATGCAAAATCCACAAGGCGAACCCCTACAAGGAGAACTTTCAGACGAGCCCATACCCAAGCCAATGAAAGTTTCTAAGACTGCAACTGCTGGACATGCGAAGCAAGAGATCATATAGCTCCAGACTGCCCGTAGAAACGTGGTGAATTAAAAAAAATTGAAGTAAGGGATGACATTCTAGACGCAGTCTACTATGGTGATTTGGTACCAATAAACCAATTCGAGGACCTTCCTTCAGACGAAAGCGTTTATGAAGAGGAGATAAAAAACTAATTTTGGAGGATCTTCAACCGAGTCAAAATAACTACAATGAGGGAGATAAGCTTCAAACCTCTAAAAACCTGCCAGTATTCTTTTCCAAGATGACGGTGTCAAACAAAATAATGGAAAGAATCATGCTTCAAGATTCCAACCTCAGCCTATACGATGGATTTAGGATTGGAGGAGTAGGTAGAGTCCTCAACCAGATAGGACTAAACCAAAGGAAATGTGATGGAAATCGAGTTAATTGCTAAAGAGGAAATTCTTGAAGAATTAAGTGGACTTAGAGAAGAAGTAAATGTTACTATGAAATGGATCCACATATGAACTATTGAAGTAGTAATAAAAGCAACTTCTAAGGAAGGAATTGATTCAGAAATACATTTATTAATAATGAATAGAAAAATCAATAACTTATGAGATGGTTGTCATGGAACAATGATAGGTAATTTGTATGTAGGAAAATTGATGTTTGATTTTCATACTAGGATTGCATACAACCTAGAGGACTAGGATTTTAGCAAGTCTTAACCCTTCATCAAGATTTAAAAGAAAAGATCTAATGAAAGAAGGTAATAGACCATATTCTATAACTTATAGAATAGCTTATGGCCTTTCCAACACACATCATTCTAATTTATTTCTTAGGAAAGAGTATATTGAGATTCTTGGAATTTTCAAGGAATTTGCTAAAGGTAATGGCACCAGATCCAATTAGGATACCTAGAATAGTTGGTGTTGATATCATCATAAGACATCACCTAGTTTTAGACCGAACACTTAGCTCTAGAACTGAGTTTAGTAGCAGAATGTCCTTCTCGAAAGATAGGATCATAGGCTACAAATGAAAGAAGAAAGAGTTATTAAAAGCTTAACTCCTAAGGAGATTAGGGTAGATAACGTAAAATTTAGATTCGCTTAAGGATGGAACAAAATACAAGTTATATTCTACATTACTAGAAAGAGAATTATTTTTCTTGTGATGGCTTATATCATTTGCAACAACCTTTTATTGGTAGATATGAAGGCATGTTAGAAATAACAGGCCATAAAATTTTGGTTGCAGGAGTTCCAGGACGAGAAAATGGGTGTTTGACTTTGCAGTTAAGTTTCCTCAAAGATCATAAACCATGGGGAAGAAAAGGTAACGGTATGGAGTTTCGTCTTGATGGTGTTACCATAAGAAATGAATGACGAGCCCCTTTTCTATATACATATCTGTCGGTATGTTGTATGACCAATATAAGACAGAATATTTTGCAGCTTATATTGACTCAGGTTCGGGAATTTTGCACAGCAAAACCTGGAGTTTTTCCTAGAGAATCTATGGAACCTTACCCGTTATTGCAGGAAGGAATTTCTCGCAAAAAATCCTAATACTCAATAAGGGAATACAAGAAGCTAAGATCATGATTGCAGGAGCTTTTGGGATACCCTAGTTTAGGGTAAAAACACCTCCCATTTACTTTCATGATACAGGTGCTGATATCTTGCTAGGTAATAATTTTATTCAGACATTTGCAAAATATATGCAGGAAATCGAAGGAATTTGTTAATCTTTACTACTAACTATGGTAGTGAGATACAGGTTTTGCAAAGAGAAAAGGCATTTAACAGGAAAATTCCTATAAATTTTCGTAGCAAGCGTGGTGATTTCGATGTCAAATTAACTCATTCGAAAATGTAGGATAAAAGGCAATTAGATAAAGTTCTTTTGTCTTTTTAGGCAATAGGGACTCATCGATAGCAATAGCTTCTACGAGTAATCTGAGAAAGAGATTAAGAACCTTAACGAAGCATTGCAGGAATTAAAAGCAATGGACATAAGCGAGGAAATCAAGCTTTCTCCCGAGAATGTCAAGAGGCTCATCTAGAGGAACTTCAATGAGAAACCTCTGCCATGGTGGGATAGGAACAAGATCGAAGCTACTCTCAATGTCACAGAGGAATGCATATATTAGTATGTTCGATATAAGCCTATCCAGATGAACATGAAAGACAAGAAGGATGTGTAAATGATTATCAAAGAGCATATCAATCTTGGACTCATCGAGCCTGGAATCTCTGCCTACAGTAGCCCTGGATTTCTAGTAAGAAATCATGGTGAGACAAAAAGAGGTAAACCCAGGTTAGCTATTAACTATCAATGTATTAATAAGATATTAGAGTTTGATGGTTATTACTTCCCGAGTAGAGAACACTTGATTGATTGCATTAAAAGTGCAAAAGTGTTTCCAGAATTTGATTGCAAATCTGGGTTTTATCATATTAATACGGAGAGTGAATCAAAGAAATTTACTGCATTCTCCACACCACAGGGACAATATATCTAGAACGTACTTCGAATACGTCTAGCTAATGCACCCCAGATATTTAAAAGAAAAATGGATAATCTTTTCAAGGATTATTTTGAGTTCATATTTGTCTACATCAACGACATATTGATTGCATTCAAAAATATGAGAGATCATATTAAACATCTTGAAATATTTCTAATGCATGCTATAAAGAATGTTTAGTACTTTCTGAGAAGAAAGCTACTCTAGCGGTCAATAAAATTGAATTTTGAGGAATTCTTATTGATAAAATAGGTATTGAGTTGCAGGAGCATATTGTCGAGAAAATCCACAATTTTCCAGACATACTCAAGGATAAGAAGCATTTACAAAGCTTATTGGGAGTGGTTAATTTTGCAGATATCTTGCAAGATACAGAAAGGATTTTCGACCACTTTTGAAGGAAACATAAAGTTCAAAGTGGAAAGGGGAGGAAATCCATATTCAAAGGGCTCGTGAGCTGAAACATATTTGCAATAACCTGCCAAAGCTTATAATACCTCAAGACAATGATGAATTGGTACTCTACACTGATGCCAATGATTATAGATGGGCAACAGTGCTCATCAAAATGACTACTACAGGGGAAGAACCTTGTAGATACACTGGAGGGTTGTTCTCCGAACATCAAGCCCAACTGTGGCACCTCAACGAGAAAGAGTTCTTTGCGGTTTGGAAGATTTTTAAGAAATGACCTTTATTTTTACTTGCTAAAGAATTCACTTTGAAAGTCGATAATACCAATGTTAAAGCTTTCTTAAAAAACAAATTAGAATCTAAGATTGAGAAAGTGCATATTATCAGATGGCAAGCTGAATGCCAATCAAATTATTATAAAATCTCATGAAAATGTTCTTGCAGATTTCCTGATGAGAGATGGAGGTATCTAAAGTGATTCCATCATGTTAAAGCTTAGGCACCTCAGAGAAAACCTAGAGAAGCTTAACAAGAAGTTTGGACGGCTAGTTGTGAATGCCCAAGTGGCTGGACAAATCCAAAGAGCTGATGTTGATACTGTCCAGATCGCAAAAAGATCTACCACATGGTGGCTTCAACCTCACTATGGAATGACCTACAAGAACCAATTCGAAAAGTATCATCATCGGAGATGACTAATGAATTGCAGGAGCATGACCTTAGACATACCTTTAGAGTACAGGGCTTTAGACCTATAGCGGCAGATTTAAGTACTACTTACACAAGGCCATCGCTAGACTCTGGTGAATGCAATAAACGAGTCATAGAGAGTGCAAACCTCTGATGATTCAAGTCAACCCAACACTTATGGGGTAAAAGAGGAAGAGATTAGCCTTAGGCCAATGACAGACACTTCTAAAGCTAATACTAACGAATTATGTTCTTCTTCTTCTTCTGCCTGGCAAGTTTATCAGCGGATGTTGGAAAAATTAATTTTCCACAGAGGAGTTAACCCAAGAAAGACCATTATCGAGACATCCGAGAAATATAACAGAGTCTGGATGTTAGAAGGGTCTAAACCCGAAGAAGTCTGGCAGTGGTATGAGTTTGGAGCTCTAGCTTCAGTTCATACTATGTCACAAAATTTTCTAGAAATTTCAAAGTTACCGAAACGGATTAGTGGGAAGTGTACAATTCATACGAAACAACCCCCACCTAAAAAGAGGAGATATCCTAGAGCTAAAAATTATATCAGCTACTCCAGAAACTGCAGGGAAGGGGTCACATCTAGCGTTCCATTTCATCAAGCTGCAGAGACCAGACATGGTAGATTTTTTAACGAAATTAAAGCTGCCTCAGAAGAAGCTCCACTGGTATCAACTATTAGCGAAGACGATATTTCTACCAGAAGAGCTTGGGGTCTATGGGTTTGTCTCACTGAGATGGACAAAGTCAAGTATCCATTCAAGATCTTCTCCAATAAGGTGAATGGATCATTCCTGTTAGACTCCATGACAGAGAAGAGCACTGAGTTTGCAGAAAGCATGTTCGAGAAAAAGAGAATGCTTATATGGGAGAACAAGCTACCTGCAACTGAGGCACAAGGATTAAGACATGCAACATGCTGCATGTTGGGCAATAGCATAACCAAGTATGCCCTTAAGAAATCACTGTTCGAAATTAAGATACGGGTTACCCAAAAGAAACCCGAACCAAAGCCAGGGAAGGGTAAAAAGAAGAATTTTTACAAGGAGAAGTGAGATTCGAAAAATATAAAAATTCAAAACGGAGACTGTTATCAGAAAACAACAAAAACCAATAGTCCAAATAAATTAGAGGAGCCAGTTAGCAATTACATGGCCAACAAGCCATCATGACCACCAGCTGAAAAGGACGAGGGAGGATGAACGCAATGACATCATCCAGATGACGAACACAATGACATCATAAAAAACAAGTTTAAAGTCTGTATTTGAAGTCTGCGAATGGTTATAAATAACGAAGCAGCGAAGCAGAAGGGGATCATCAGAAATTTCCCCTACTCTTCAAAGCATAATAGTTTAAGTCTTCTAAATCTTTGTAGTTTTCAACTTGTTCAGTTTATGGGGGTTTCCTTAAAGAGTCTAGCCCTCTACCATATGAGAGGCTAAATAGTTGTCTCCTCCAACGAAGAAAATAATATCTATGTAATATTTTCTATATTTATTCAATAAAAGAAAGGCTTCTTTCCAAATTGTAGTCCAAAATTCTATTAAGTCCCTGTAATTGGAGTATCTTCTATGACCTAAGGTAGGAAACCAAATAGGGTTGTGTTATTTGTTGCTGAAGGAGTCAAGTGCCTGCGAAACCATCTACTGCGGTAGTGTGGTTAGAGGAAGAACGTAAAACCAAGGATTTGGAATACCTGGAAACAAGGCGGTCAGAAAAAGGTACGAATTTATAAGAGCTTATTTTATTTCGAAAGCATGATGGGCTTAATTTCGAGCATAAGAATAATAAAGCAAAATTATTTGAGTATAGGACTAATACTGTTAAAATTCTGATAACTTTGGGACTATATGTGTCGATCAAATAAAGCGGGGGACTAAAAGTGAGAATGGCCCCATCTAATGGTACAAAAAATGCAATAAAGCCTAATGAGTTATTAGAAAGACAAGGGGAAGGGAGAAAAAAGAGAAAGATGGACAATAGAAGAAAACTCAAATAATTTCAAAATCTTAATATCATCTCGTCAGTTTGAACCAAAAAAAATATGAGTAATGATTATATATCATGAATGAAAAATTAAAATAACTAAGTTCAGGATAAATGCATTTTTTGTCCTTAAATATAGTTACTAATGCGATTTTGATTCTCAAATAATTTAATGTTGCAATTTTTGTCCTAAAAATTTAACTTTTTTTTGGCACTTTTGGTCCTTCCGTTAACTTTTCTGTTAAACTTAACCAAAATGTCGTGGTGTTTTTCAAGTTGTAATACAATGCATCCATTTTGTGGTGTTTATTCTCTTTCGAAATTTGAAGAAAAATAGAAAATATTGGTGCATTGGATTACACCTTGAAAAACATCATAAAATGGGAGGAAAGTAATGATTTTTTCCACTTTAAATGATTTTTTTAATAAATTTAACGGAAAAATTAACGGGAGGACCAAAAGTGCCAAAAAAATTAAAGTTTGAGGTCAAAATTTACAACCTTAAATTATTTGAGAATCAAATCGCATTAATAATTATATTTGACGACCAAACATATATTTATCCCAACTAAGTTAAATCATAAATAGAACATTACTATCACCAGTATCAAATGATAAAAAAAACTTTTATCACCTAAAGAAATATTAAATATGAAAGTTTAATGACCAATCACTAAAAGAAAATATATGTTTTGTGACAAAATGATTAGTGACAAATAAATATTGTCACAAATTAATTATATTTAGTGACAAAATTTTTTTTATCACTAAATAATTCTTAGAATTTATAAAAAATTATATATTTATAATATCATATATTTTTTATATTATTATAGTGACAAAATAAATTTCTTGTCACTAAAATTTTTAGGTAGTGACAATTTTTCTTTTTTGTCACTCAAAAGCTTCAATATAGTGACAACTTGTAATTAGTCACTCTACAATTTTAATGTAGTGACAATCTTTTTTTATCGTCACTTAGTTAATAAGATATAGTGACAACTTTTTTCTTGTCAATTATTATCATTTAATTAAATTTTTTGGTCAAACTGAAAATTAAAATAATCAAAAAGTCAATAAAAATCCCTTTCACCTTCCAATGCCTATATTAGCATTTCACTTCAATCTTTCCCCCATTTCATCAATTCACTTTAACCTTTGTGCGATCAAATTTCACCTTCAATCCTTCGTTCACTTTCACCACGCCAAATACAAATTCCATATCAACAATTCACCTTCAATCCTTCGCGCACAACAATTAACCCATTAATTTCGCTTGATTTCTTCTAGAAGGCAGCACAATATGTCAATATCTTCTCTGGATTTTGCCGTCGTATTAACTCATTGAGGTATGTCAATTTGTATTCAATTTTTTGTAGGTTTTCTTCACTTCTAGATGGTGTTCTGTAAACTTTTGGATTTGAAACATTTGTACGATTAGCTTGCGAATTTGTCTAATTTTTAGATCTGAAAAATACTCACTAGTTTTCCCTCTTTTGTTGGTGTTTAGTTTTTTCTTAAATTTGATAGTGTAAGAGGGTGTGAATTGTTTTGTTTTGGGTTGTTTGTTGAATGTATATATATTGAGTAGTGTGGGATGGAGAAATTGGTGGTTTGGTTATAGCAATTGACATGTGAGGGATGCACCTTTTCTACCAACTATGTTCTTTCTATTCCTACATGCGCGCGTGTGTGTGTGGCGCCTACTATTAACTCTACTTGTCCCCACAACCAACTAAAGACAAAACCAAGAAATTACTATTGCTTTTCAGGGGAACAATCAATTGCATGCAGTCATGAGGTGAAGAACTCAGCTGATGCAAATTGTAGACATTTTTGTGTAAATAGAGAGAATAATTATATCAGTCTATATCTTGAGTTGAGGAGTATTAATTGTATCTACTTATTCACACATAGTTTCTAAATTTTGTTATTGCTAATATTTGTCTAATAAAGCTAAGCAATGAAGTTAAGCTCATAGTAACAGGTTGAATGAAAGAGCCATAATCATCTACCTTACTGCCAGTCCCATTTTGATATCTCAAGCCTTAGCAACATAAACAACTTTCTAATTCTAATTAACTATACCGAGTTCCACAAATTGAGAAAGGGTGAGTTTAGGGATTTCTTATGCTTTGTCAATAGGAGACATAAACAAAATACAGATAGTAAAAATAACTTCAATATGACTCCAGTGTAGTAATCCAGATCTCTTGCAAGACTCAAGTCATAAACTACTTTGTTGATGCACTTGGACTTTGCCAGAGCTTCGAATAAAATTTCCATTTCATTCAATACAAGCTCAACTTCACTGTTCGTTAAGAACTCGCTTCCCTCCTATTTTACCTTGGACAATAAATCCACAGGAGATCCTCTTTGTTTAATAAAAATTCCAATTTTATCTGCATTCTCCTTAGTTAAACCTTTTTCTTCCATCTATACAAGTGAAATATATGTAAACCTACAAATTTCCGGAGCAATTTATAGATAAGAGAAGAGGAACCGCAAAAAAACTATCTTAGCACACGGACTAGAAATTTAAATATTTCAAAGATAGCTGGTTCTTCCTCTGTTAAATAGACATTTCCAAATAGAAAAACATTGAGTTAGGACTAGGAGGTATGATAATGTGCAGTAATAATGCTCTTTTTCTTGTTCTTGTATCATATCTGCACTCACCATTTCCTTTTTAATCTGCTCAAACATTTGCTAGTCTAACTTGTCAATAATCAAACATCGAGCTTGGGGTATGACTCGCTGCATATGCAGCAGAATCTAAAAATTATGTCTTTACTGCAGAAAAAATTCTACAGTTGCAGAAAAATTATTTTATTGCTGCAGAATTTTTTTGCAGTTTTCTAAATTCTGCTGCAGACTGTTGCAAAAAAAATCTATTTTGAAGCAGAATTTTAAAAAATTTGTTCTACTGTAAAAAATTCAAGCTTTTAAAGCCAAACAATGTTGTATACTACTAATCTAATAAATTATTACAGTACCACATGATTCTTTACTTTTGAGATGTGCGTAACTTTTTATTTTTCTTTGAAATAATTGTTTCAATATATATACATATTTTATTTTTTGTTCACATGTTTTCTTTTTCTACTTAGATTCATTTGCTCATGGATAGGAGTTGGATGCAATTGAACAGATCATTATTGACATAAATGAATTAGATGATGATTGCAATGTTGATGAGATGTTGGATATGCTAAATGATTTTTCAAATGCTTACTTAGGGGAGGATTAGGTAGAGAAGAAACTACGGCAGGTCCAGGTGCCCCTTTTCCCCTTGGAAGAGCTGACACATTTTTTAAATTGTTGAAAGACTCGGAAGAGAAATTGTATGACGATTGTGAATCATATTCTAAGTTGACTTTTCTTGTAAAGTTGTTGCGTTTAAAGACTATAAGTGGTTGGACCAATAAGTCCTTCGATATGCTCCTTGAGCTCTTAAAAGAAGCCTTCCAAGGCATGGATGTGGATTTGCCTAAGTCATACTCTGAGTCTAAGAGATTGATGCGTGACTTAGGTTTCAAATATGAAAAAATTCATTCTTGTCCAAATGATTGTGTACTATTTTGGAAAGAATATGAGAATTTTGAAAATTGTCCAAAATGTGGCACATGCAAATGGAAATATGAAGGGTCAAAGAAAATACGTAGGAAAGTGCTACGTTACTTTCCCCTAAAACCTAAATTGCAAAGATTATTTGTGAATAAAGATCTTGCTAAAAATATGAGAGGGCATAAGGAGAAGTTGGTGCATGAGAATGATGTCATGAGATATCCAGCTGATTATAAACTTTGGCGAGATTTTGATAAAAGAAATATCCGTTGTTTGTTGATGATCCACGTAATGTTAGGATAGGGTTAGCATCGGCCGGATTCAATCCTTTCGGTAGTATGAGCACTACCTACAACATTTGGCCAGTAATTCTTGTGCCGTATAATCTACCACCATGGATGTGTATGAAAGACCCTTTCCTCTTGCTTTCTATGCTTATTCCAGGACCTAAGGGTCCTGGAAATGATATTGATGTCTACTTACAACCATTAATAGATGATTTGAAAGAATTGTGGGAAGTTGGTATTGAGGCTTATGATGCGTACAAAAAAGAAAATTTTATCTCACGCGCTACATTAATGTGGACTATCAGTGACTTACCTGCATATAGTTATTTGTCTGGGTGGATCACATCTGGCTACTTTGCTTGTCCCATTTGCATGAGTGAGACTACATGCGAACATTTACCTAATAGTCAAAAGTGTTTTTATATGGGACATCGTCGTTTTTTCCAAGTGATCACAAATGGCGAGATGAGATGAAGGCATTTGATGGTAAGAAAGATCATAGAGGTGCACCTGTATTCCAATCTGGAGAAGAAATTATGGAGCAATTGAGTTTCATTGAACAAGTACAATTCGGTAAAGAGTTGAATTCGACCAAAAGTAATAAGAAAGGAAAAAAGAGAAAGAGGGCTAGAAAGAATAATAAGACGAAAAATAAGTATAATTGGAAGAAAATTAGCATATTCTTTGAACTACCATATTGGAAAAGGTTAAATCAGACACAATTTGGATGTTATGCATATAGAGAAAAATGTTTGTGATAACATACTTGGCACATTAATGAATATTTCTGGAAAAACTAAAGACAATAAGAGGGCACGTAGAGATCTGATGGACAAAGGTTTGAAACCAAATTTGCATTTGCAAGGGGAAAGTGAAGATATGCCACCGGCTTCCTACACTTTATCTCATGATCAGAAGAAGATATTTTATGACTTCTTGAGTTCTGTCAAATTTCAGATGAATTTGCTTCAAACATCTCAAGATGTGTGAAAGAAAAAGAATTAACGATCTCAGGCCTTAAAAGCCATGGCTATCATGTTCTCTTACAACGCTTACTTCCGCTTGCAACCCGTGGTTATTTGCACAAGGAAATGTATGAGATATTACTTGAACTTAGTGACTTTTTTAGGAAATTATGCTCGAAAACTTTGTAATTGGATGTATTGGATAAAATGGAAAAGTAGATGGAATTAACCTTGTGCAAACTTGAGCGAATATTTCCACCTGCATTTTTTGATGTGATGATACATCTAATGATTCACCTGGCTAGCGAAGCCAAGCTTACTAGTCCAGTTCAGTATCGGTGGATGTTTCCATTTGAAAGGTAAGTTAAACTTTTAGTTTTCATTTCACTTGCTTATATAATATATGATTCTTTTTTTTCTTTTTCATATAAATACATGTCTATATCTTTGTTTGCAGAAAATTAGGTGTTTCAAAAGATATGTGCATAATAAGGCTCGACCTGAAGCATGTATCGCAGAGCAATACATAGATAATGAGTGTTTGACTTTTTGCTCCATGTATTTGCATAATGTGGAGACAAGGTTTAGTCGAATGGAAAGGAATTATGATATTGGTGAACAGTTGGGTAATTTGTCTGTATTTGCTTGCAAAGGACGTCCATTTGGGGGACCTAGGTATGGAGAATTAAATGATTTTAATGAAAAAAAGTCCATCTGTTTGTGTTGAAGAATTTTGAAGAAATTGAGAAATTTAGAAGGTATTCAATTTATAATTTTTAACAGTTCAATTGCATATTTGTAACAAGATCTACTGTTTTTTTTTGCTTCTTTTTGTTGTACTGAACATATAGCAGAACTTGTAGCTGAAAGTGGAATAAGTGTAGAACAATGACATGATCTTCATTTTCCTAGATGGTTTTGGAAGCGTGTAAGTAAATATGTATTTTTTTTCTTTGAATTATAATATTTGTGCTCTTTTGTTGTAAATTTTGACTTGCTTTATTTCAATGAATAGGTTGAGCAATTATATTATGAAGGACTTGCTAATGATGAATTAATATCTTTATCCAATGGTCCAGATACTCGGGTGAAGCATTACACGGGCTGCAATGTCAATGGATTCAGATTTCATACCAAAGATCGTGAGAACAATAAAAAAACGCAAAATAGTGGAGTGGTTGTGGAAGGGAGCACAATAATAAAATAATTGACTTTTATGGTGTAGTTAAAGACATTATAGAGGTTGATTACTTACAAGGGGCTAAAAGAGTATTGATTTTCAAATGTGATTGGTGGAATCTCAATGATAGGTCAGGGATTCAAATGGACAAAAACTCTAATATAACCAGTGTGAATGTATCTAAAACTTGGTATGACGATCAACCGTTTGTTTTGGAATATCAAGTAAGGCAAGCTTTCTATCTCCAAGATTTAAAACTAGACAAAAATTGCCATATCGTGGAGAAGACACAACCTCGTGGAACTTATGAGATTTCTAATCAGAAGCACATTGAACCAAATGATCTTGAAGATCCTTACCAAGAAGAAGAACTTGATGAAGCATATTTATTTGAAGAATAAGTATTAAATTGAATAATCTGAATAATCTGATAATTTTATTACTTATGATTCATTTTTGTCTCCTTTGTGTGTCATATATTGGTAGTCTCCTTTGTTTTTTTAATATTAGTCTCTGTACTAATATGATTTTGTTTGATTTATGGCCTTCTGATCTACTACAAGTTAATAAATGTTGCTATTGAATACAAATGGGAGGGCCTGGAAGACGTGTTATGGGACAAAGTGATCTAAGCTCATCACATGGAGATAACAATGTCCATTCACATGAGGAAATTGTGAACAGTACCAGTTCAAGTAAGCTTACTAGTTAATTACTAGTGGTAGTTTAGACTACATTGTAACTTTGTTCTTCAATCTTAAAGAATGTATTAAGAAAAACGTAGATGGTATGCAAATTAAAATACTAAGAAAATTAATTTTTTTGGCAGGAATTAAGAGACGAGGAAGAACAAGAAATGTGGCACTATCTAGGAGGAAAAATGCCAATTAAAATCTTGCAATTCAGATTCCAGAAGAGGTCAATAGAATCATTGGCATGAACAGTCAATATGCCATCACTGAATCTGGTTGTTTGACAAGAAGATTTGCACCTCTCCAAGTGACTAAGTGGGCAAAAATTGAAGAGTGTAAAAAGTTAGATTTGTTGAGAGATTTCAGAGTATGTGTCTCTTTCCTATGTAATTTGTTTGTCTATATTTATAATTGATATCGTAATTTATTAATTAAGTGATTATATACAGGATCTTTATATTCTGGAGATAATATACGTTATGATAGGGCTATTCTTTCTTAAATGAATACACAATACAAATTACCGCCACAAACATTATAAGAACTATTTCCTACGAGGCATCACTCCAGTACGTGTAGATCCCGAAGATTAGGAGTATCTTGATACTTATTTCTCCTCATAAGAGTATGAAGTACGTTGTCTTATTTTATACAAAATGTTTAGTCACATAAACGATACTGAAATTTATGATTAATTTTAAATATATACTTACTACGTCTCTCAAATTTTGTAGAGAATTAGCATGCGAAATATACAAAATCGAGCTGCACAAGACACACACGACATATTGTTGGTACAAAGTCCTTCGCTCGAATTTGTCAAGAGAGGGTAAGTACCATTATATGTTTCTCATCAATACAAAAAAAATATTAACTATGATATCATATTTGGTTATCATTTGTAGGAGAAGAATGGAGGTGTTGTGGGCCCAATAGAGTTATACAAAATTTACTCGATATAAATGGGAGAAAGATTCTAAAAATGGTTGTTGGGTTAGTGCGGTTGCAAAAGAGAATTATGTAAGCTTCTTATATTTGCATTTTCTTAGTCGAGAATATCTTTTCTTTCTTGAAATCACATATTGTTTAATGAGGCAACATTAACATTACAGTCTTTTTGTACTGTAGGATGGAGCTTCGGATTGAAAGACAAGCAGCAGGTGAAAGTCTAGTGGATGAAGAGAAGATATGTGCAGAAGTTTTAGGGTATAAATCTGGTTATATTCATGGTAGAGGAGCTGGTCCGAAACCCAAAACATCATTCTCAAAGCAAAGCTATCGAGAAGAGCTAGAGGATGCCAGAAGAAATGCTAGGATAGCTCAAGATCGAGCTATTGAAGCTGAGCAACAAGTCATAGTGGTCTCGGAGCAATTGGAAAATCAGAAGTCAGTGATTGAAGAGTTGAAAGAGGGCATGCTTGCCACTCAAAGAGCAATGATAGAGAGTCAAAGGTCCACATAGATAATGGCATTCTTCCAACAATTTCGTCAAACAAGCCACGACCAAGTTTCATCACCTAGGTATATACCAAAACAATGTTCTTTTTTGAATTTTTGAGCTTTTTAGATATTATAAACACTAATTTTATTATGCATTAGGTTCTTTACGAGGCCGTCTCAAAGTCATCAAAGCATTCACGTGCCTGCACATGGATTTTACTTCGCAAAACATCCAAAACTCTAATATAACTTTGATGCATTTGTTCATCTTATCTCTATCATTATTTTTAATTTTTATTTTTGTTACTTTATTCAAATCTCTTGTATTTTATTTTTTAAGTAATATTTTTATTTTTGTTCAGCTTTTCAAGTGAGCCAGGTCTACGTGAATTATTGCAAGAGATGGCGAGGTATTAAATGTTAAATACCCAAGTATTGATTGTCCAAGTTCTTATGAAATTCTAATTTATTTTATGTGTTGTATAGAAGTTGCCCCATCCCTGAGCTTTCTCGTGACAACGAAAATTGCTAGTTCATGTTTCAGGTTAGTAATATTCATGCTTTGGCTTCATTGTGTAGATATATATGTGTGTTTGGTAATATTTGCCTGGTTGATATACGTCCAAGACAAGGAGATACATAACTTGGGTGTGGCTACCCCTAAATTCCACCTTGTTTCATTTCTGGTTTTATCTAGGAATTACACCTGGAATTATTACATGTTTGAAATTTGCTAAATATGAAATTTTGTATTTTGGTATTGATTGAGTAGAGATTGTCACGGAAGCAGAACTACTAAGTTTTTATATATCATGTAGGTTCATTGGATTTACAAATTAACAACTGATAAGCAGCCGAAAGAAGTAAAACGCACTAGACGAAGAAAGTAATAGAATAACTTCATTTGTGGAAATAGGAAAGAAGTAAGAAGAATTTGTTGCAAAAATTGTTCTATTATGATCTTTGACAATCAATTTTTATGGGACGATTCTTCCAATTTTCTACTTTTCATCAACTGACTATTTTTTGTTGTAACAAGACATATTATATCAGTACCAACAACAAAATGGCAATGGTATGTCTATGTTACTATATGCATGAATGTTTCAGATTTTTTAGCATCTGCTTTCTCATACTAGCTTATCATTCATGTGTGAAGTTTGGAAATATCACAAGTTTTTTCCCACTTTTGGAGTTTGTGAATTGGTACAACTATTTTTTATGGTTCAGGTGTAAGTTAATGTTTACTGATGAAATATACACATGTCCTCTTGTTCGACAGTAGTGTTGGATAATCATACATGTTAATTCAATCATTGATGTGATGAAAGTAGTGTAGCTTTTACTTAATTGAGGATCGAATGATTTTTGACATTGTAATATTGATTAAGAATTATTATAATTATGCAGTTTCTCACTTGCCATGGGACTTTAGCAGAGAAGAAACTAGCAAAGAGCCTTTGTACTGGAAGTTGTAGCAAGGATTATGGAGTGCAGTATATGTTTGTGTTTGACTTCTACTTTAGGTCTATATCGTTTTAGCTTCTTATGATTCTTAGAAAAGAAAAAAGAAAAGGAATTTTGGATGCTTTACTCATGTAAGATAACTGTGAGACCCTCCGTAATCCCATTCAATTACCCTCACAACTCATAATTATCCTAATAAGATAACCAACAAAGTCAACATTTGACAACCGCCTCAAGCGAATTACATACTTCATTAGAGTTTTTAGCTATTACAAAATATAGGACACCAACTTAGTCGCGATTTCATATTCTTGTGTCAATATATCTAGAGCTCCCGAATTAGAATGGCACCACTGACCCACCTATACGGATGACACTGCTTATGATCTATCTCCTGAAATGAAAAATATACAGCAAGTATATGAGTTGCCACTCAGTAAGTATAGCCTTTCGGTCTATATATATATATATATACAAGCAACATGTCAAATATATAGCAATGATACCAACATAACTAATAGTTGCCATACATTATCAATAGATAAAAATATCACATAGCTACAAGCAAACATCAAACCAAGACATAATAGTGACATTTTGGTATGTTTTCTTAGGGCCCTGCTTAATCTAACTGGAGCGCAACACTCAATGAGCTTTGACGGCTATCACCACCACCATCATCTCCTCCACCACAATACTTGTTTCACCTTCTTTTATTTTCTTTTTCTTTTCTCGATACAACACAGCACACAGCTCGTGTGTATTCCATCACCTCCACTGATACCACACAGCATACATCTCGTGTGTATCTCATTCTCCACACTGATACCACACAACATACAAATCGTGTGTATCCCATCCTCTCCACTGATACCACACAGCACACAACTCGTGTGTATCCCATCACCTCCACTGATATCACACAGCATACAACTCGTGTGTATCCCATCATCTCCATTGATCAATAACAGCACAGAACTCATCATTAATCATATCATCATAAGCCATTGTAGTATGCCCCCTCTCAGTTAGGTAAGCCATCTTTTATTGAGTTAAATTCAATTTGCCCCCTTGTGTTATGCAAAAAGATCAAAAGCCCCCTGTGAAAAATTAAATATCAGTTTCACCCCCTGTGTTACAAACAATATATCACACCGCCCCCCGGTCAAAAAGAGTCTAATTTTATAGGGACAATGACTAAAATGCCCTTCCTGGTCAACTTGGTCAACCTAAGTCTATTAAAATATACCTATAATATATAAAAACTATTTAAAAAAGATTTATATAGAAAAAATATTATATAAAAAATATCTATTAAAATCTACCTATAAAATTATTTATATTAAATTTTATAAAAAATTATATTTTTAATTTGTTGAATATGTTCAATATTAATTTTAATCCGATAATTAGCTCATTTTTTCATAAATTCATTAAATTGAATAAATTTATTTTTCATTGGCCGAAATTTTAATTTTTAACCAAAAAATAACATGACATACCAGGATATTTTTGGGGATTTTTAATTTTACGTAGCTTTAGAAAATGAGTTGGATCGCATAAGATAAAATTATATTATATAATTATTATAATTTAATAAAATTAAAAATTATGTAAATAATTTATAAAAAAAAAATTATTATTTAAAAAAATACACTATGCCACACTCAGAGCATGAGGTAGACGTGGTAAGACGAAAGTGTTTATACAGTTAGAAATAATGTGGATCCGACAGAACTAGGAAAAAGCAGGACGAGGATCACGGTAAATTGGGTCGATTCAGTGTGTTTTCTTTTCTTCGATTTTATTGTTTAAGAGGTTATGAATGTGAAATTGTCAATTTGGTTGGTATAGTTTGGTATTGAGGGGCGGATGGTGTGTATGCATTATTATTTGAGGAGCACTTAGTCAGTAATGTGTTATTTTAATGGTAAAAAAAATTTTGATTTAGTTTTGTTCGTAATTTAGATTTTTTGATTTATTCATTGATTATGGATTTAATTTTTGATTTCGTATTTAAAAAATTATAAGTTTTGGTTAATAAATTTAGGTATTTTTTAATGAAAAATGTCAGTGGCGTTAAGTAGTGTGACAAAAATATTACTTTTTAAAGTTATGAATAAAAGTAAAAGTTAAATGTAAGTTAATTTAATATATATTAAATATGTTGTAGAATCAAGTGTTATTATTAATAAAATGATATTTCGTATTATTGATAAATGAAAAGCTAAAGGGTCATTCTTGGTAGGGTAACTTTTTTCAAAATTTGAAGTGTTGAAGAAATTGATAACAGAAGGATGAGTTGGATCTGGCGTTAGTTGTGGGCGGCTGGTGTGTTTGGTCAGAGTGTCTGCGCAAGCTGCAACGAAGCGAGAGGCTCATGGAAAAAAGTGCGAGCATGGCATGCAGTTTGCACGTATCCGATGGTGCTCTACGAAGCGCATCTGCATTGTTCCCTTTCCATCACTGTCCGCCTGTAAGTGTAAACATCAACGCTAACCTGCTCTATCGTCTCTCCTATCTACACGTGTTCTCTGTAAGCCAGGAGAAGGAGATCTGCACCAGGTCTGGCAGCGATAGGAATGAAGAGCGAAAGTTGGCACGGGTAAAGCCGGAACACCCGGAAGTCTTAGATCCGAGCACAGTTCCACCACCCCACGATTGATTTCTCCCCCTCTCGCACGACACGCTGGCAAGCGGAGGTGCATCAGAGCCGCCGCGCCACCGGCATATCGTCGCCCGCCCAAGGAAGGAAGCCAGGTCCCGCGTGCGCCTCACAATACACGACAAGCAATGAGACGTTGTCGCTTGAATCGCCACGCGCTCCGCCGACGATCAGTCAAGAAATCGTCGCCCCCCGTCCTGGGTAAAGCCGTCAGCCTAGAAAACTATTTTCTAGGCGACGGCTGTGCCGATGCGGAAGGGGCGACGCCGTCGCCCTACAACATTGCGCGACGCGTCGCCACGACAGTCACGGGTGGGGAGACACACAGGGCGTAGCTCCGACCCGTGGCGCGCCAGGGGTGAGGAGTCGGCGCCGCTTCTTCTCTTCTTTTTTTTTTAAATTAAAATATAATTAATTTAATAATAAAAAAATTATAATTAAAATTTAATATAATTTATTTATTAATATCATAAAGTTATCTAAATTTATTATATGATATTATAAATTATATATATTAGTTTTATATAATTATATATTAATGTGAGATAAGGGCAACAATGTCGTAACTATTTCGCATCAGTCACGCGCTTGAGCAGCAAACCCTTGGTCTGCAGGGGATCTTTTTTAAGTTTTAAATTTTATACACAGGGGGTGTAAATTAGATACCTTTAATTTCACAAGGGGTTTTTTGAACATTTGTAGTAATGCTCAGGGGGGATTTTTTGATTTTTGCGCAACATCTATTATTCAGTATCACAACATCATGCATTCATAACATCATCATTCAACTCCATTTAATAATTATTTCATCGTAATAGCTTTCTCATTTAAATTTATTCGAGGAAAAAAAAAAAAAAAAAAAAAAAAAAAAAAAAAAAAAAAAAAAAAAAAAAAAAAAAAATTTTCAAATTTTTTAATTAAAAATAAAAATTAGAATCAAAGTTGTAAGAGCTCATAATGCATGTTATTTGTCGGTAGGCAACACCACCATAGAAGACACATAATAACAATTCCATAGATAGCCTAGGTATGGCTAGACAAATAGTCATCGATCAAATATAAATGGGTGGAAATATATTAAGTCACAACACGACATTTCTATTATTCACTATGATACATATATAAATATATTTAGTACTGTGTGTGTTTTGAAGTATGGGCGGTGGTGGGGTGATGACCCCACTCGCCCATTCCTTCTTTTCTTTCTTTTCTATGTGTATATATATATATATTATATTATTATACTATTATTATTTATTATTATTATTATTATTATATTTATTATTATTCTTATTATTAATTTAACTTTTTCTAAATTACCCATTACGTTCTTTTTAATTTTTTAATTAATATAATTTGATCCCAAATATTATAATGAAGTCTAATTTTCTCCGTTCAAGTTTCATTATTTTTGAATTCAACATATAATTTATTTATAATTGGATTTAAAATTTCTTAATAATACTAATACGTCTCCCAATTATGTATAAAATCTTATGGGCGTCAAAATAATGGTGCATATTTGTTCCTTGCAACAATAGTACCATGCTTTTCATTTAGACATTTGGAGGTTTCACATTCTATTGTGCTATACATTCTTGGCATTTTTTTGGGTTGAAGTACATAGATTCTCTTTATAGTCAAGCTTGTGAATTGATAATTTATCCATGATTGCTTGAAAATTTCCAAATTGTAAAAAAAAAAAAAAAAAAATACTTGTCACTAAATATAATATTTTTAGTGACAATTTATTTCTTGTCACTAAATACAACATATTTGGTGACAACTATTTCTTGTCACTAGACATTATGTCTTTAGTGACAACATGAAGATATATAGTGACAAGATTTCCATATTTTACAGATGAGTTGTCTTGTCACTAATTTAAAGTTATTAGTGGCAATACTCAAGTTGTCACTAAAAACTAATGGGCATTTTGTTGTCACTATAAGCAATTAGTGACATAGGTATATTAGTGACAAAAATTTATTGTCATTAAATTATATTAGTGACAAAATTCTAATATTTTGTGACAATAAGTATTGTCACTTAACAATTTATTTCTTGTAGTGAATTAAAATTAAAAGTGTTTATAAAATATAATTTGTTTTCGAAAATTCAAAGAATTATTTTATTTTTTCCAAAAAGAATTGCTAGTTATTTTTTATGAATTTTCATTTATGAATAAAAACTTGAAAAATGATATTTGCTTGAATATTTTGGAATGTATTGTGTTAGTAGTGATAATTTTAATTGTTTAGTAGAATGAACTAAACAAAAAGATTAAAGATCTCAAAGTTAAAAATTGTCTTATAAAATTTTACCACAAATAAATAAAAATACAGTTAAAAGATTAATCAATAAAACTGAATTAATAAATTAATAAATTGAATTCACCTCTGTATTTCATATTAATTTAACACATTTGTACAGAATATTCAGTTAAATTAAAATATACAAAAGAAGAACATAAAATTCAAACAACATGCGTGGACTTTTTCTGAAAAAGAACTCGAATGACCCACATTAAAATACATTTATTTTACATATAAACTTAAAAAATTGAGTTATAAATTTTAATACTATATATTCTATTATTCAATTAATGTGTTTTTAGAAAAATAAAAATATTAATATTTAAAAATTAATTTAAAAGATATTGTAATATATTACCGTATGATATGAGAGGATTTCTCTAAAAAATTAACAATCTGTAATAAATTATCTCTTTCGTAATAAAATTTCTGTAACCAAAAAAAAAAAAAAAACATTAGTATTACTTTTGATTTCCTTCATATATAAATTAATCTATGGCGGTATTTGAAAGTAATAAAAGTAATATATATATATATATATATATATATATATATATATATGAATATACACTACAAAAAATTTATTTTTAATAACAGGCTTTTGTAATCCTACCATTACTTTTTTTGGGTGTTAAAATATCTTTGTAACGGCTATGAGAGATCGTTACAATGATAGTTCAATTGCAAAAAATGTATTTGGACCTGTTTTTAGAACGGCAAATTAAATTTAAGTGAAGTATTATTGTAACGACATTTGTAACACATATTGACATGATTGTGCCTGAATAAAGGAGCCGTATTTACTTTTTGTAACGGACATGTGTTATGTTATAATGGTTGTTGCAACTGCTTTTTACATTGTTTGGTGACGACTTTCTGGACGACCTTTTTCAAATTTGATAACTATCTTTTACACGATTTTTATAACGGCTTCGTTATTATATGATAGTTATACGTATTCCAAAAGCCGGTACAAATGCAATAATAAAAAATCTTTTTTATAATATTTAATTGTACTTAATCTATTTTAATATTTATTTTTGTAAATATAAATAATTGGATTTTTTTGTTATATCTAGATAGTTTTAATTTGTTAAATGTGTAATATATAAAAAAAACATTTAATATAATAAGAAAATAAAAATAATTTTATTACATATGATTTTTAGATTGTATCTTTACAAGTAAAAAAAATCCTGTTCTAAATCAGCATTCCCTTCGACCACGTGTTCATTATCGTAGTCGTCGCTGTCAGGTACGGCGGATCAACTAGAGGCTAGAGCACTGGAGGATTGGGCAAGGTGGGATCCATCCGCCGCATGCACTCCTCGAGCCTCACTACCCGATCATCAAGGTCACCAGAGAAAATAATAAATATTAGCAAATACATTATATTATGTATAAAATTATATTTTTGCTAATATATTAAAGAATATTATTATAAATTAACACAAATTACATAAAATTACACAAATTAATAAAATAAATTGCATAAATTACACATATTTTCTTAAATTAACATAAATTACATAAAATTACACATATTCATAAATTAACACAAATTATATGTATTTTCAAAAATTACATAAAATTAAATCCCAACTTTTTTTTTCTGATATTCATAAGATCACACGAAATTTGAAATAAATTTCAGAAAATACATAAATATATATTTTTAGAAATTACTAAAAAACATATTTAAAGAAACATATATTTAAGGAAATTTAAATATATATTTTTTGTTATATCTAGATAGTTTTAATTTGTTAAATGTGTAATATATAATAAAAACATATAATATAATAAGAAAATAGAAAAAATTTATTACATATGATTTTTACATTATATATTTGCAAATAAAAAAAATCCTAATCTAAATCAGCATTCCCTTCAACCGCATGCTCATTGTCGTAGTCGTCGCTGTCAGGTATCGGGGGATCAACTGGAGGGTAGAGCAATGGAGGATTGGGCCAGGTGGAATCCATCCGCCGCATCCACTCCTCGAGCCTCGGTACCTGATCATCAAGGTTACCTAGGAAAATAATAAATATTAACAAATACATTTTAGAAAATGTATTCTAAATATTAGAGAAATTACTAAAGCATTACAAAAATATTTTCAGAAAAAAATCAAAATTTTAGAAAAATAAATTTATAAACTTTAAAAAAAATTTAGAAATTACAAATATTTTCTAACACAAATTACATAAAATAACACAACTTACACATATTCATAAAATTAACACAAATTTTCAAAAACCAAGAAATTTTAAAAAATTTCAAAAATTTTAGAAAAATTAAATAACTTTCAAAATTTTCAGAATTACTGAAAAGTTTTCAGAAAAATAAATTAAATTTTTTTCAGAAACTCTTTTCAATAATTTTTCATAAAATACAAACTTTTAGAATTATTTTAAAAAAAGATACAAATTTTTAGAAAACATATATTTTAAGAAATTATTATTTTTAAAATTTTCATTAAATTCGATAACTTTCCTAAAATGTGCATTCGAGTCCATAATATTTCTAAAACTCCATAATTTTTTTTAAATTTTTCATTAAATTCTATAATTTTCTAAAATTTGCCTAAAAGTCTAATATTATAAAATTGCATAAAAATACTAAAAAACTTCCATACATACAAATACATACTTTCAGAAAAAATACAACATACATACAAATAATTTCATAAAATATATTTCTAATAATCAACAATCATCTTGATACAACATACATATATAATTTCAGAAAACATACAATACATATACAAACAATTTCAAAAATACAATAAAATATGCCAAACAATTAAAAAATACAACAAAATAGATCTAACAATTAACTATTGCAGAAATATACCGAACAAAAATATATTTCAGAAAATACAAAAAAAAAAAACAAGAAAATTGAAAACAAGAAACAGAAAGATCTTTCAAATTTCTTTTTTGAAATATTTCTAAAAAATTAAAAAAATATCGATAATTTCAGAAAAACATGAAAAATTTCAGAAATTTCAGAAAAACCTCAATAATGTTAGAAAAATATGAAATATTTCAGAAAATATATTAATATTTTAAAATATATTTTTATATGTCCAAAAATTTCAGAATATTCAAGAAAAAATATTTCATAAAATAATTTAATACTTGTGTAAATTTCATAAAAAATTTTAAAAAACATAAAATCACAAAGTATATATATATATATACATTTTGAAAATGGTCGAGGGGAGGGGGGGTGTCTACTTGCTTTAATGGCCGAGGTGGAGGGACAGGAGAGGTTGAAGAGCTCCAACGGAAACGGTGTGGCGGACGGCAAGCTTGGGAGTGAGAGAGGTGGTGGAGGGAGACGGGGCTTGGGGGAGAAGGTGGTGGCGACGCTGGGGGAGGTGGTGGGTCTATTGGAGAAGAAGAAGAAGAGTGAGAAAAAAATTGTTAAGTGTGATATTTATATCAAAGTTTTGGAACGGCCACAGCCATTTAAAAAATTGATAAAAAAAGTTTTTCAAAAATCAATACAAATAGAGTTTCAATATTTAAATATTTTTTTCATAAATCAAAACGACAACGTATCAATTAAACCGTTTCAAAAAGAATCTCAAATAAATATTTTTTTCTTCAAAAAATCTTTAAAGATTACAAAAATTTCATACTGGACAATTTGATATTGAATAAAAGTACTCATTGTGTGGAGCAATACAAATTTGTTCAAAAAAAATTGAAATTGAGATTGATATATGTTTGAAAGTTGAAATAAATTTGTATATTTATAATTGTTAGTATTACACTGATGTAATAATCGTACATTATTGTGTTGTATAGCTTAATCGGACCATCAAAATTTAGATCAAATTGACAAAAGAATACATATTATTCAGTTATGGACTAATTGGGTATACGGATATTGAGATATTATATTCGGAATATAAGAGTAGTCTTTCAATTCAGTGCAACGTGAATTAGGCATATGATTTTAAATCACACCATCAGATGTGGTCGCATGGACACAATCTTATATATATTTAAGTTTGGCATGGATCCCATGCATGGATTTAAAGATATCATACTTGGAAACATAAGTTTTAAAATTTAAACACATATTGTAACGGCTTTTTACACAATTTTTTATATTAACATATTGGAACGGCCTTTGTTTCTAATCTTGGAACGACCATTTGAAAATTGAATTTTCTCCAATTATTATTTGAATTTCCACCAAAAGAATATATTGGAACGGCTTTACATATGGCCGTTCCAAAATTTTAATTTCCCTACACATTTTGAGTCGGCGCCAAAATAAATCCACCAAATAGATTTTGGAACAGCCATTGTAACATATTTTTTAAATTTTTTGTCGTTCCAAATATTAATTTTTATTATTTTAAAAATAAAAATGTATTCATAAAGTATTATAAATTTAAATATTTTTCAAAATATTAGATAATTGGAACGGCTATTAGAACGACTTGTGGACCATAAAAGTGTATTACATTTTGTAACGACTTTATATTCAATTCTTGGAACGAAAATTTTTTTTTTTCCTCAGTGATCTTTACAATGCTAACACAATTGTTCCAAAAATCATAGTAAATTTCTAACGGTAAAAGTTTTGTACTGGTGTTTGTAACGGCTTTAGGACCATATTTTGGAACGGTAAGCTTTCACAAAAGAGAAGTTGTTCCAAATTTTAATAACAATTCCAAAAGCCGTTCCAAATTGTAACGGCCAAATTTTTGTAACGGCTTTATGAATACGATTGTTTAAGGATGGCCATTGTAACTATTTTACCATTTCAAACATACGAAATTTTTCTGACCAAAAACGTGACATCAACAATTGTTTTTCGTTCCAAAATTGTTACAAAAATCGTTGCAATGGCCCTTCCAAAAATACAAATCTCGATTTTCTTTGTAGTGATACGAAACTATGTATATACAATAAGACTTTGAAACAATATACACAGAATATTAATATCAATAATATATATAATAAAAAAATTTAGTAGTTGTGATCGTGCTCAGTTACTTTTTAATGAATAACTTTTTATGATCATGTTGAATTTTCAATCCTAAACCTTTCCCTTTTTCACTTTATATTAAATTTATTAAATGCCTATTATTTTACAACTTTTAGGGATAATTACACTCCCCTCCCCTAAAGTTTAATATAATTACACGTAGGTCTCCTATGGTTTAAAAAATTACACCTAACATCCTTGCAGTTTGTCTACATTTAACAAATAAGTCCCTCCGCTAGTCAAAATTCACTTAATTGACCAATATTAACAAAAAAATTTAAAATAAATCTATATTAAACATTATTGACTTATTGCATATTAAATAAATTTTTTCAGATTAAATTACCCTTATAACGGTGAAGATATACTTCCTCACATACATTAACGCGTGAAGACGTACGAAAGTAATTTGGTCATAAAAAAATTATTTGACCTGCAAAAATCAGTAATAAGTCAATTAAGGGTTAATATAGTTTTTTCTTATTTTTTATTAATATCAATTAATTTGGTAAATTATATCTATCGGAGGACTTATTTGTTAGATAAAGCAAACCTTAGGAGTGCTAGATGTAATTTTCCAAATCACAGAGTATCTACGTGTAATTACACCAAACTTTTAACTTCTTGTCAATTTCATTCACATTTGAAGGATCAAAAAATAGAAATATATAATCTACACATAAATTTTAATCTCTATACCTTGCCTCAGAAATCTTGTCTTTTAGCAGCCTGTCGAACATAGTAAACACGGAAAATCTATAATCTTAAAAAAAAAAATATTTAAATTTTTAGATTTAAAATTATACAAAGTGCATGTAGGAAGTTTGTATACATAATTCATCAGTTTGTATAATAAGAAGCCACACACACACATATATATCTCAATCTATATCTATATCTATATAATATATATATATATATATATATATATAAAAGTATAAACATTTCATGTGCTTGTTCCCCATTGTAAAAAGACATTCATACCCTTACTTAATTAATCTTTATAGTAATAAATACAAATTAGTTATAAAAGTATAAAATTTTATTAAAAGAAGACTATTTAAGAGTTCTAATACTTCTAAATTACTTAGATAATGATAAATATATCCTACTAAAAAAATAGATTGATCATATGTCTATGCAATTAATTTGTTAGAAGATATTTTTAAATACTTTAACAGTATTATTTTACTATGGCACAATATAACTTAAAATGAATGGCATCGGAATAATACATAAAATAATAAATTTAAAAAAATTATGTATATATATGAAAGAATAAATATCATGAAATTTTAAAAATTATCAATCTTATTACATTAGAAATGCTTTTTCGAAAAATTTAACATGGATGACTTCTTACTAATTGATATTATCTTAATATTAGTAGTAGAATTTTTTTTTGAGATTATATATTCATGTACTTTTGATTTTTATCATAATATACTGAAAATAAAATAATACTTTTAAGTGCGACTTATGATTAAATGTATAATAGTGAAAATCTCTTGAGTGTTTATTACTATTAAAAGAAGACATTTGTATCCTTACTGTGATTTTTTTCTAATAAATTAGAGGGATAATTACATATACACCCCATGATTTATGGCGTGTTTACACAAAGCACCCTGCATTTTGCATAATTACATTAACCACCCTTAATAGCAAAAGAATAGAGGTAGTTGTGTAATGATGTTGATATTTTTGAGGAGTGTATGTGAAATTCTTCAAAAAACAATGGCGGTTTGTATAAATTATTTTGATATTTCTGGTGGTGTATGTGTAATTCTAAAAATGACATGGATGATATCTATAAATAAACCATAGGTTACATGGTATAAATATAATTATTTCTAAATAAGAATTAGTTTTAAGAACCAAATTATATCAAAGTATAAAAGTATTTTTTTTTTAATGAAAAATTAGAATTTCATTCAACTGCCATTTCGGTCAAAAGCAGCGGCAAAATAGCCAACGAAAGTTACAACTCTCCGACATGATTGTAGTCAACATTCCTAATGAGGAAATGAGCTAAAAGCATAAAAGTATTTGATATTCCTAATTTGTCTGAATTACTTAGAGAATGAATAATATATTCTAAAATACAAATAAGCAAATAAATTTTAACATTAATTGCTAGGACCAATTTCAAATATTTTTTTTTAAAAAGAATTGATTTACCTGGGCACTGTAAAATTTAAAAAGAATAGCATATGAGTAAGATGTAAATATACAATAATCCAAACTTCAAAACACAAAAAATAATAAAGAATAAATATTAAAAAATTTCGAATAAAAATCATCAATTTCATTATAGAAGTCCGTTGAAAATTTTAAGGTGAGTGACTTCGAACTAATTGATTTTATCATTAATATTAGTATTAGATAATTCTTTTTAGATTGTACTTCTACTCCTTTTTTTTCATAATATAATGCAGGTAAAATAATACTAATAAGTCGAATTTAGGTTGATAATATATGCTATTAAAAGAAAAAACAGTAACAATTTGATTTAAAGTAAATAAAGTACTCTGATGTCATACTAAATAATATGAAATATAAATGTGCAATTCGAAACTAAACACACCATGTGAGCACCCGCCCAAAAGAATAATACTGTATGTAAGAATGCACTAAAAATTGATGAGGTTGAAGAAAAGTGTATACATTAAAATTTAAGAGTAGTGAATACAATTATAGGATCTCATGGTTAACAAAACTAAAGTAAGTATTAATAATAAAAATATCTGCAAATAAAAGCACTAATTTTTATATATTAAGTTGAAATTCAGCATGAAATCTGTCATTATAAAATTTTTAATATTAAATAATCTTGTATGCACATGATAGATTAAGTTTTTAAAAACATAATATACTATTGAATAAGAAATATATAGTATCAATTAAATTTATATGAATTAATAGCTCAAGATATCACATTAACAGTATGAAATAAAAAATGCAAAGAATAACATTTTATACAATAATATTTTAAATTTAGAAATTAATGAAGAATATAACAATAACTTTAAAAATTGATAGTACAATATAATCAGAATAATTATAGGACATTTCAATAAAAATTAATATGGGTACTATGGATATATCCCATTAGATTAATTTTTAAAAAGAAAACTATATAATAAATTATTAGTTTACAATCATATCACACCAATAAAAAAAAAAGAAATTAGGATATAGTAGTAAAATAA
Organism: Sesamum angolense; assembly: GCA_034509725.1. Classification (NCBI taxonomy): domain Eukaryota; kingdom Viridiplantae; phylum Streptophyta; class Magnoliopsida; order Lamiales; family Pedaliaceae; genus Sesamum; species Sesamum angolense. The sequence goes on from JACGWL010000010.1 coordinate 11,787,399, forward strand.
AAAAATGTAACATTTCATAAAAATAATATAACAAACAGAAAATAAAATTAAAAAATAAAAAATAGACATTAAAAATAAAATAGGGTTAAATACACTTTACACCCCCGAACTATTCATAAAGTGCATTTGCACCCCTGAACTATAAAACGTAACAAAATGACCCCTCATGATATACATTAATTTTTTTATGACAAAAATACCCTTATTATGTATACCCTTAAAATATCTTTATTGAAATTATTCTCCTAAATATAATCTGAATTATTATAAATTTTTTTATTTAAAATAAACACTACTCAAAATTTATAATTTTTATATTGAGTATAGAATCTGTATAAACTCCAAAAATTTCCAACTCTTATATTTTTTACACAACTGATAAAAAATTACATAATTTTTGCCTGTGTTATTATATATATTGATTCTATTTTTAAAATAAATTATCAATACAATTTTAAAATATTACTCCGCACATATTATATATATACACACTGTATATGCAAATCTATAATATAATTAATATATAATATTCTATATTTTTTAACTAATGATATGATATATTTTTATTATGTGGACATGTAATTGAATAAAAATTTATAAGTTATATAACATGCTTATTCTATAATATTATATGCATTATGTATTGGCACATATTTAACATGTACTTTTTACCATAATATATTTGTATATATTGAGCTTATAAATATTTTTTTGTTCCATAGTTTATAAAAAAAATATAAATTATAAATAATATTTTTAAAATAAAACATGAGTAAAATTGTAAATAACTAAAAATAGTTTAGGGAGATATTTTAATAAAATATATTTTCAAAAGTAGAATATAAAAATATAGGGGTGAGGGAGAAGGACATTATTGTCTTATCAATGCCGAATTATTTTGTCAGGTGCGTTTTTTGTTACCTTTCATACTTAGGGGTGTAAATGAGATAAAACGCATAGTTCAGTAATGTAAAGTGTATTTAACCCAATAAAATATGATCAATTTTATTTTACTGTTGTATTAGTTTGTTCTTAATACTAAATCATTAAACATGATAATATTAAGTACGAAATGCAAAAGTTCAATTTTAATGAATAAATTTTTACTTAATATTGTCAATTGAATTTAGAAGTGGGTTACAAATAACAAAGTAAATGATTTCTCCATCCATTACAATAATTATGAGTAATTTGCATAACAACTCCCTGTGTTTTAGAAAAATAGTGTAAAATCTCCGTATGTTATGTTTATTTGTAAAAAACCCTTTGTATTATTTTTAAAGCAACAAAATAATCTCTTTTCATTAGATTTTAATGGAGAGTGATGAACACACGCTATTTGTGCGAATTGACATCATTTTTTTGTGTTTTTACTATTATTTCAGTTAATAAATGTCCATTTTCCCCCATTTATTAAACATTTAAGTGTGCAAATATTTTTTCATTCTCATTTTGCAAAGAGCATCATTTTAATAAATTACATATTATTGATAAATGTTATTTATTATATAGTTTCATAATTTTAATAAATTATATTTATTTATAAAATATATTAATTGAAATAAATTTTAAGTCTACTATAATTTTAATCTTGCTACTGCCTCACCATAAATCTAGGCGACCGCCTTTGTCGCCTAGATTGAGTGGCAACAGGGAGGTTGCCCCTCAACGGGGGCGACATCGTCCTCGCCTGTTTTTGTTTGGGTGCGATGGTGAGGTCGTCCGAAAGTGTGGGCGACATCGTTGCCGGTCAACATCATATATATAGTATACAAAACTATATATATATAAATATATAAGTGTATATATATACAACTATATATATACATATATATTTAATATAAAATTTATATTTAAAATAATTTAAAAATTTGAATGGTTCATTCTTATTTATTTAAGATCAATGACTATCATCACAAGGGCATAATAATTAACTTCTTAAAAAATTTATTGCTGTTAACTCTAACTAACGGAAGGAGAGAGTGTGCATCATTTTAAAAAAATACAGGAGATTCTTTTCCTATAAAATTAATGCATGGAATTTTTAGCTAAAAAATTAAAACACGGGATCGTCGTGCGTGTTACCGTTAAGCCAGCAAGTAAGCACTTTTGAGTTTAGACACTGAAGACACCATTCATGTAGTACCAAACTATATGATCAGATTTAGAGGGTCGGTCTAGAGGGATGGGTTTAATGCAGCAAATGCCCGCCTCACAGAACAATGATTCTAATTTGGCCATATGCTACGCATCTTGGTTTGGAAGCAACAGTTGAGCCACTGTGATGTCCTCTGAATCAAGTTGTTGTGGAGAGTAAGGGCGGAAAAAGACGGGTTGCGGTAACCAACGGTCATGCCAGACAGAAAGACGACTACTATCACCAACTTGCACCATGTTTGTAGAGGAATATGTCCTAAAGACGCATCATTAAAGGTCGTCCTAGGGAAGTAGTGTGCTTTAAGAACTCGCGCCGTAAGTCTCTGATACCAATTCCACCAACCTGCTTACTCATACAAAGTCGGACCAAGCTACCCAATGAATTCGTCGTTGCTTTGGGAACTCCACCAAAATTCTGCAAATGGTGACTGCATTTCTCATAAAAATTAACGAGGTAGGCAAAAGAAAGCATTCATCACGTAAATGGGAATCATTTGTAGGACAACTTTGAGAAAGACCTCTTTCCTAGCACTAGACAACGACTCTGTTGGGATAAATTTGAGGAATGCAGAATTTTGTGTATTATAAAGTCGAGGCAAGAGTTAAACTTTTTATCTTTAAGACAATTACTGCCCTGCTCTAGTGCTCACGGATATGGAAATTTGTCTCCCAAGATACGACGACTTAAAATTTTAAAGTAGTAGCACTACATACTTTGAGAATAACGAACCAAAAAATATTTTGGAACGCTCTTACTAACACTATACTTGAAGAATGTTTTTATTGCTTAAGAATGCTATTGAATGAATGAAATGAATTGGGGGATCTATTTATAGAAGTTGGAAAGGTATCAATGAATGGTCATGTCCGATCAGAAAAGATGTCTTTGAAAGGTTATAACCTTTCATCTGAATAGACATATCATTTCACCCAAAGGACATACCGCTTCACACAAATAGACGCACCTTTTCATATAAAATGAGATTCAGGCAAATAAGAAGATTCTGAACGTGCTAAGGTTCTTGACGGGTTCGTGATAAAGAACGTCCTCGGCTACAAGCAGAAATGGATCACGACTTTGATCGGTGGGAGGGGCAAGGCTTCAGGTTCTTGTTGTAACATTTATAATTAAAGTGATTGCTACTAGACTGGGCAATTTTTGCTCAATGGATACAAAACACCCACGCTTTAGCACCCGGTGCAACGGCTCTCAGACTCAGCACTTAATCGTGCCACGACATGCTCTTTCTTGGAAGACCACGAAATCAGGGAATCACCAGGTTTCACCCAATGGACACTTTATTTTAACCAAATGATACAATTATTAGGGTGAATTAAATACAACTGGATGATGATTGAGCGCCATCAATCATCATCCATGTTTTATGAGCTTGTTATGAGTCTCACGTTGTAACCAGTCACTTGTGACTATCAAGATAAATTTATTATTTAATTTATCATTCACTATTTTCCAACAATCCCCCACATGAATGGAAATTAATGCATAATAACATGCAGACACTTAAGAGAGTTTTAAACAAGAAGTCATTGCATCAAGAAAGGTAGCTTATGGCTTTGAACCTTCCTTAGAGGAATAACATTGGAATTACTTGGCTAATCAGTGAACATGATGTCTTGAACTGTTCAGTCATTGGTGTAAACCATGACAATGTTATGCCCACAATACCTTCTCTAATATCTTTGGTTCTCACGATTGAGTCTATTTTGACCCTGCACATGATCTTGAGTCCATAAGTGTTTTTCATTTGAACCGGCCCATCTTCACACTTATACAGGTGATCTCCAAATATTGTACTTGACTTAGTATAGGAATCATTAAAAACGTATAGCTTAACCTCTACCCTTTAGCTAATAGCACTAAACGTCATAGGAACAAGGAGTAAACTCTAAGTGCTTTTCACCATCTTTATAACTTAGTTGTCCCATTAAACCAAGATTTTGGGATCTCCAGTCAACAAAGGTTGGGTTACAGCTATAAAGATTTAATTATCAGGTTTTAATCATATTCCCCTCGACAATAAGTATACTTGATTTCTATAAAGGCCTTTTGTTAATGGATCAGTTAAATTATCTTTTGACTTTATATAGTCAATAGATATGATTTCACTTGAGACCAACTATCTTATAGTATTATGTCTTCGACGTATATGTCTAGATTTACCATTGTACATACTGCTTTGTGCCCTTCTTATAGCCGACTGACTATCACAATCTACTATAATTGCGAGCACTGGTTTTGTCCAACAAGGAATGTCCTCCAAAAAATTACGAAGCCATTCAGCTTCTTCTCCAGCTTTATCTAGAGTTATAAACTCTGATTCCATTGTAGAATGAGCTATACAAGTTTGTTTCGAGGACTTTCAAGATACTGCACCACCTCCAATGGTGAATACATATCCACTTGTAGATTTGGTGTCCTTACTATCAGATATCCAATTGGCATCACTGTATCCTTCTAATACACTTGGATATCTCGTGTAATGTAATTCATAGTTGGAAGTGTATTTTACGCATCTAAGGACCCTAGTCAATCCCTTCTATGATCTTTGCTAGGATTATTTGTAAATCTACTCAATTTGTTAACTGCATATGCAATATCAGGACGAGTGCAATTCATGATATACATTAAACTACAAATTATTCTTGAGTATTCAATTTGACCTTCTGGTTCACCTTTATTATTTGCTAAGTTTAGATTTAAATCTACAGGGATCTTAGCAAGTGGATTATCATAAGCATTAAACTTTCTAAGTACAATCTCAACGTAATGAGATTGTGATAAGACAGCTCTATCTGATGTTTTAGAGATTTTGATCCCTAATATTATATTAGCTAAACCCATGTCTTTCATCTCAAAATATTTTGTCAACATTCTCTTGGTAGTCAAAGCAATTTCACGATTGTTTCCCATTATCAATGTGTCATCTACATATAAACAGACTATGATAAAGGAGTTGTGAGTGCTTTTAACATATATGCATTCATCACACTCGTTAATTTTGAAGCCATTTGACAACATTGTTCGGTCAAACTTTTCATTTCATTGTTTAGGAGGTTTTTTAAGCCCATACAAAGATTTGACAAGTTTACAGACCTTCTTTTCTTGGATAGGAACAACAAATCCTTCAGGTTGTTCCATATATATTTCTTATCTAATTTGCCATTTAAGAATGCAGACCAAACGTCCATTTGGTGTATTTCCAAATCTTTTAATGCAACAATAGCTATAAGCACTCGAATTGACGTTATTCTAATAATTGGTGAATATGTATCAAAGAAGTCAAGGCCTTCTTTTTGTTTGTACCCTTTAGCTACCAATCTTGCTTTATATTTATCTATAGATCCATTAGCCTTGTACTTTCTTTTCATAATTCATTTACAACCTAATTGCTACCAGGAGGGAGACCCATCAACTCCCAAGTATAGTTTTGCATAATAGATTCAACTTCACTGTTGATAGGCTCTTTTTAGAATGGAGCTTCTGGACTTGACAATTCTTCATTGATTGTCCTTGGTTCATTTTCTAACAAATAAGTTAAAAAAATTGGGCCACAAGCTTTAGCTATTTTAGCCCTCTTGCTGCGTTTGAGTTCTTCATCTTTGATGATGATCATTTGCAACTTCATGAGTTCTTTTTTTAGAACTTTTTCTTCTTTTCTTTCCTTGCAAGGAAAGATATTTTCAAAAAAAATAACATTCCTTAATTCGATGATCGTATTTTCATGTATATCAAGGATTGTTGATTTGTGCATTAAACAATTATACGCACTATTGTTATTTGCATATTCAATTAATATGCAATCAACGGTCGTTGGCCCTATTTTTATTTGTTTAGGTTTCGGTACTTTTACTTTAGCCAAACACCCCCACACTTTAAGATATTTGTAAGATGGTTTATGACCTTTCTAAAGTTCATAAGGAGTCTCATTTTATCTTTTAGTGGTATTTTATTAAGAGTGTGGTTTGTTAAAAGAATTGCTTCTCCCACAAGTTTTGGGGTAAGCCAAAATCTATCAACATAGCATTCATCATCTCTTTAGCAGTACGATTCTTTCTTTTAACAATGTCATTTGATTGAGGTGAATAAGGAACAATAGTTTGATAGATTATGCCAAATCCTACAAAATTCTTCAAATGGAGCTCCATATTCGCCACCTCTATCACTACGTATAGCTTTTATAGTGCTGCTAAGTTGATTTTCAACCTCATTCTTATAAAGTTTAACGACATCTAGTGTCTCATCTTCACTTCTCAACAAGTAAACATAACATTATCTTATCATCAATAAAAGAAAGAAAATGCTTGTTTCTACCTCTAGTTTGCACAAATTTTAAATCACATATATATCACTGTGAATCAATTCTAGAGGTGATGTTTTTCTTCCAACATAATGAAATGGTACCTTAGTCGTTTTAGCTTCAACACAATTTTCATATTAATGTTTAGCATCAATTCCAAACGAAGATAATAAATTTAAATTTACTAATCTTCGTAGAGTGTTAAAATTAACACGTTCTAATCTAACATGTCATAAGTTAAAACAATCAGTCAAGTAAGTAGAAGCAGTAATTTTATTGCTTTCAAAATTACGCATTACAGTCATTACATTGATCTTGATTTGCCCTTTGTCTACATACCCTTTCCCTATAAAGTGATTGTTCTTTGTAAGTACAAAGTTGTTAGACTCAAATACTAGTCTAAACCCACTTTTAACTAATAGTGATCCAGACACTAAATTCTTTCGAATGTTTGAAATTTTCAGCACATCGATCGAAGTGAGTTCTTTTCCCGATGTCATCTTTAGTTCTACATTACCGAGTCCAACAATGTTAGAAGTTGTTTAATTTTCCATAAATAACTTCCTCCAATTGATTGGTGTGTAAGTTGAGAACATCTTTTTGTCGGAACAGATATGGCAGGTAGCACCAGTGTCAATCCACCACTCTCTTGGGTTGTCTACCAAATGAGCTTCAAACACCACAGCAGAGAGATTGACCTCCCAAATCTATAGGTACAGACCTGACCTCTGAAATATGCACTTGATTTTTCTTAGATAGTCAGCAATCCTTGGCGATATGATTAGATTTGCTACAATTGTAGCAATTCCTTTTAATCATTTTAGCCCTTCTTTTTTTCTGCTTATAGTCAACGCGCTTTCTTTTGATTTCATTTTGCTCCATCAAATTTGCCTTAGCCTCAATTTGTAGCTTTCCAAATTTCATCTCAGACAAAGATTGTCTTCTTCAATCGTTAATCTGACAATCAAATCCTCAAGCCCCATTTCCTTCCGCTTGTGCTTCAAGTAATTTTGAAATCATTCCATAGTGGTTGTAGCTTTTCAATCATAGTAACTATTTAGAAGGATTTACTGAGTTTCATCCCTTCTGCATCCAGATCATGCAGAATCATATGAAATTCTTGGACTTGGTTTATTACCGTTTTTGAATCCACCATTTTGAACTCCAAAAACTTTCCGACTATGAATTTCTTGAAGCCGACATCCTCTATATTGTATTTCCTTTCCAATGAATCCGAAATGGCTCTTGCAGTCTTGGCTGAGCTATACACGTTGTACAACGTATCACTGAAACCACTGAGGATGTAGTTTCTGCATAGGAAATCTCCATGTCCCTATGCATTCATAGCAACCCTCTTTTGGGTATCAGTTTCCCCTTCAAATACAAAGGGAGCTTCCTCACTTAAGAACCTAGCTAGGTTCAACGTAGTGAGGTAGAATAACATCTTTTGATGCCATCTCTTAAAGTCGTTACCACATAATTTCTCCGGCCTTTTTTCTTGGGCAGCAATAGGTTGTGCCACATGTGGTTAGACAACCATAGTAATTGGATTAGCAGATTTGGTCTCCATAATACACAAAGCCAAATAATTATTTTAAACTTGTTGGGATAAATTTGAGGTACGCGGGATTTTGTGTATTATGAAGTCGAGACAAGAGCTATACTCTTTATCTTTAAGACAACTATTGCCCCTATGGATGGCAATTTCAACCCGGACCCGAAAAATTCGCCCCGGACCCGCCCCGCATGGGGCGGGTCTGGGACGTAATTTTCCGGGTCCGGGGAAAATTTTTTTAGCCCCGGCCGGGTCCGGGACGGGTTACGGGTCCTGTCCCGGACCCGCCCCGCCCCGGACCCGCACCGAACCCTCCCCGGACCCGCCCTTTTTTATTAAATATTATTAATATATAATATTATAAATAAAAAATTATAGTATTATATATATATATGTGAATCCTAAATAATTTTTGTATGTACCCAACTGTACAAAAATACCAAAAATAGAAAAAAATAGTTGATAAGAAATTTAATAATTTACATGTAACATGAACGTATTTTTTGTCTTATCCAATTCATTTTAGATTGAAAATTATATAAAGTATTTAAATCTAAACTGATATTATTTATTAAGAAAATATTAATGTAATGTATTCTTTGTTTATCCAATTCATTTTAAAGTTTGTAACTATATTAAGGTATTCAAATATTTAATAGTTATTAATATTAATTAAAAAATAAATATAAGTTATTTTTTAAAAGTTGTTGATCTCATTATATACAAAAAAATAATAAAAAATATTTTAATTTATCTATACTAATATAAAAAGAAAAGAGGTTCCACACTCACAAATGGCGGTTAATGACACCGTCGCACCAATTTTTTGTAAAGTCAAAAATACCCTTCAACTAATAAGATAACTAACTTATTCAACTCTTCAAATTATATTTAATTAATAAATTAGTTTCTTCTTTTTATCTATATCTATACTAATATAAAAAAGAAATTCCTTATACACTCACAAATGAAAGTTATCGTGACACCGCCGCATCATTTTTTTGAAATCCAAAATTAGCCTTTTTATTATCTATTCTATCTATCTGTATTTATATCTTTTATATTTATATCTAAACTATATAGAAAAAAGATGCAATTGAACTAATAATATAACTAACTTATTTAAATTATTAAATTTTATTTTAACTGATAAATCAGTTTCTTTTCTTTCTTTCTTTTTTTAATTTAATATATTGATTTACATATTTTACTCTTATATAATGTATTTTAAAGTATGAAAAATTATTTATTATATGCACACAGGGACGGCGTGCCACAATGGCTAGTTGTTATAAATATAAACTACTAATTAGTTTAGTAGTAATATATACCAAAAAATAAAAATAAAATTCATACTGAATAATTTAAATTGTAGAAAACTAAGAAAAATATCTATTATATGAAGTAATGTAATTGAAATACATAAAAATATTTTACAGTTGACATTTATATATATTCACAATCTGTAATAACTAATAAATTTATATATTCACAAATGTTATTATTACATTGATGTAACTATCATCTTATTGTTGAACAACATAAGTTGATCTGGCCGTTAAAATTCAAGACGGTGTGTATCGTTCAATCAGGCCATGTGATTTTAAATCACAACGTCCAATATGATCCAATTGACATAATCTTATATATATTTGAATTTGGTATGAATCGGGTGCCAGAATTTTAAAATATCGTAATTATTGATTAAACTTATTGTTATCTTATTATAATTAAAATACTTAAAAAATTTCAACTATCATCATTATTATTATTACTATCATTATCTCTAGATTAATTCATAAGAATCACTAAAATAAAAATAAATTGCATAATACATATATGTATCTTGATATAAATATAAAACTTAGAAATAGATATTAAAAATTAATTGTATTCTTTGTATAATATAAAAATATTAATTTTTTTATATTCTTTGTATAATATAATTTTTATTAACTAAAATAATAATACAAGTAATAATTTTAAAAAAAATTAAAATGCTCTCTTCAAAAAAATAAAAAATTAATTAAAAACTAAAAAATGAAAAGACCCTATTAAAATTAAAAGAAAAAAGAAAAGCCTCATTTCCTCAACCTCATCCTCAATGTCAATTGTCAAAACTCAAACAAATACAAAACCCTCAATTCTCAATTTCTCATTTTTCAAACTCTCAAGGCTCAGCCGGTCAGCCACCTCGTCGCCGTCGTCGCCGTGCCCACCTCATCGCCATCGTCGCCGCTCACCGTCGCTCAGCCCACCTCGTCGCGTGAAAGCTCAGCCCACCTCGTCGCCGTCGTTGCCGTGAAAGCTCAGCCCAACTCGTCGCCGTCGTCGCCGCTCACCGTCGCTCAGCCTACCTCGTCGCGTGAAAGCTCAGCCCACCTCATTGCCGTCTACTTAATTGCACATCCTAGGTTCCTTAAGGGCAAGGTGCACACTCTCTGAACAATTTATCTTCAAACATCTAATTGATTGAAAGATACATCCGGAGCTTTTTGTCTCTTTTATGTTGTTGTCTGTGTGTGTTTATGAAATGGGCTTCAGGTTGGATGATCATATATTGGAGGCTATAACAAAGTTGAAGGAACCGCGAGGTCTAGTCGGGTCTGGTTGGGGCA
>JACGWL010000010.1:11799047-11944814 GCA_034509725.1 Sesamum angolense
AGATATCCTAGGATCCTTAGGATATCGGTTTTATAGAGAATCTATCCGTTATATAGAGTTATCTCCTAAGAGATATACCAGTTTGAAGAACTCTTGCCCAATCAGTTGGGAATGTTGAAAAAGCGATAATTGAGGCTTCCAACAGTTGGATCTGACTGGATATAAGGTCCTTGTTGGAGTCCTTATAAGGTTATGTGGCCCATGACGTTTAGAATACAGTTGATGTGGCAACCTTGTTGTTTGACACTTGGGATTGCTAATTGGGCACTATTTATGGATTATGCCTCGTCAGCAAAGCGACAAAAATAAACTTAGGCCCTTGCAGCCTGGAAATTATGTTGGGCAAGTAGGTTTCTTGGGCTATTAGGTTACGTGAATGGGGGTGTGACTCCTTGATTTGATTCAGTCTAGATTTGATGATTGGGCTTGGAAAATTCATTGTTTTAGGTATCAACGTAATTTATTTCTTAGCTAATCGAGACTTCTGAATTTTTACAAATTAAGTAATTAAGTTATATATATATATATATAGATAATATTTCTATTTAACCTAAATTAACCAAATAAACTTTTATAAATAATTTTAAAACAAGAAATATGAGAAGAAGAATATACCTTAAAAAGTGATAGTAAAGTAATTTATTAAAATAACACATAATATTCCATATAATAGATAATGGGTGTCACACAAATAAATATACTTTATAGATATTTTTTTATGTATATAGAATCCATATTAAATATATATTATTTATGTACAATTTATATCATATAACTTCTATTTAGTATATATAGTAATTTATTTTAGACTCAACAATATCTTTTACATATAAATATTTGTTGTAGATGTTTTTCTAATATTTAATCTTTATCTTAAAATTAATTTTTGTATTTTAATATTTAACTATAATATTTAAGAAGAAGAATATTTTTTTTTGGAATTTAATCTTTACAATGTGGGTTTGAAATTATTTTAATTTTCTATATTTTTTCATTATGAAAAATACTTTTTAGAAAATTATAAAGAAAAAATATATTTAATAGAACATTAAGATGAAAATGTAGATAAGGAAAAAAATAACTCAAAAGATAAATCTAAAATAAATAAAACAAAAGCAGATTTTGTATTTACAGTAAATGGGTATGGATTTATTATTTGACAAATTGCATAAAATCCCTCATATTTTAAAAATTTAATTGAAACCCCCCCTAGTATAAAAAAAAATAGGCAAAATTCCATGTGTTTTTTAAAATAATTTGCATACTCACCTTCTATTAGTTATCCTTAACGGCATTAAAAATTTTAATAAGTTGCCCCAGGCAACCTCATTGCCGCCCGGGCCAAATGGGGTCGACCTTGCCGCCGCCGTACAATCTAGGCGACAAAGGTCTCCCTTTTCTTCTCTAAGAGACTGTCGTTGCCCAAACCTAGGGGGAACAGTTGCCTAGAGAAGAAATGGGCAACACCATAGTCCAGCTTGGGTGACAGCTCCTCACCCTTGTGTGATGGCCGATAGTAGTGGTTGGTAGTGAAGGGGGAGAGGAGAAGAACAAAATAAAAAATTGGAAAGGGAAACAGAAAAAAGCAAAAACATATATTATTTTTATTTTCAAAAAATTAAGTAAAAATAATTTAAATTATTTAAAGTTTGAAAAGTACTAATTTTTTATATTAAATACATATAAGGTAATATTAATTTAAATATTATTTGTAGTAAATAATATACCTTAAAAAATTGATGCTTAATTATATATTCTATAAATAAATATAATTTATTGAAACAAATTCTCATAAGAAATAAAAGAATTAGAAAAATTTGCTAGCAAACCTGTGAAAACAAAATTTTATTATCCCAGACCAACACCCTAAGATGTTCTTTATAAAAAACAAGATATAATTGACCAATAAATTTACAATACTATACATAGGATGATGATGTACAATACAATCTGTAAAGGAAACTATATACAGTGACACGCAGTACTTGTGCGCATAATTTTTAATAATACTTTTATTTTATTAAGGCTCATAATTTGTTTCTTTATATTAAAATTTGTCATTGTCTCACAATATTATACACAAAAACAATCTGGTAACTTTTTTTTCATGCAATAACTATCAATACATATTTTGCTCTAATTAGCTTAAGAATTGACACTTTGTAAAATATATGTTGTATAATTATCGATAGTGGTGATTATATAAACATACAAATAAATGCTAATATGTCATTCCAATTTTACAAATTTAGAGTAAATTTAATTTTTTAGTACATGTAAGTGCATAGAATTAATTTTCTAAACGTAGTTTGTTTTACATGATGTGAGAAGTTGAAGGACATTTTTGGTATTATAATAATTTGGTGTAGTGGTATCAAAACTACTAGTTTGAGTGTATAAACCCTGTTCTCTTTATAATAGTACTAGCCGCCATGGCACGCCGTCCCTGCGTGCATATAATAAAAAATATTTTACATTTTAAAATATATTATAAATAAAAAAATATATAAACTAATACATCATATTTCTAAAAAGAAAAAGAAAGAAAGAAAGTAAAAAAAAAAAAGAAAAGAAAGAAAGATGAAAGAAAGAAAACCAACTTAGGGGTACTATTGTATAATAATAAATTTGTGTTGCGGTGTCATAACCGCCATTTGTGAGAGAAAAAAAAGGTCTTTTCTTTTTATATAATATAGATAGATAATAATTTTGATAAGGCTATTGCTAAAATAATTATAGCAGGATTCAATGATTAATTAAAAGGATGGTGGAATAATTATTTCAGTCAAACTGACAAAGATGAAATTTTTAAATACAAAAAAATTAAAAATAACATCTCAGTAGAAAAAAAGTGTATACACTTGCTATCAATATTGTTGAACACTTTACAGGAAGATGGTCTAATAATAGTGAGAACATCAAAACACTATTGCAAAATCTAAAATGTAAAAATTTAACTTCATTTAGATGATACAAAGACATATTCCTTGGTAGAGTAATGGAACGTCCACAATTGAATGATGCTCATTGGAAGTCTAAATTTATAGATGGCCTCCCTCATCTTTTTGCTGAAAGAGCTAGAAATATTCTGCAAAAAGGAGAAGTATGGATTATTTATAATCAATATATTTATGAGAAGTTAATTGGAACCTGCATCCAAGAGGGGTTAAATTTATGCAATGAAATTAGATTAAATCAACAAATTAGAAGACAAAATTAATAGAGAAAAGTCGATTAGGATAATTTTGTGCTCAGTTTGAGATAGAAATAAAATCATCCTATAGACCAAAAACCCCGAAGTATAAAACTCCAGAGAATAGGGAAAAAAGGCATAAAAGGAGATAATCAAGAAAAAAAATAAAGAAAAAGACTTAGCTAGAAAAAATAAACGGTTAGCTCACTAAAAAAAGTAAGGAGATGATACATTGATGGCGAAACAAACCACATTGCGAATAGATGCAGGAAAAAAACTAAGAAATTGAAAAAGAAAATTAATAGTCTTAATTTAGAGGAAGAAAAAAAAGAAAATATAATTAATACAATATTTTCTGAAGAAAAAGAATCCTCTCAATCAGAAGGACAATCTGAAGAAAAGTCTAACTTTCAAGATGAACTTTAAAATGTTGAAGAAAATTTGGAATATCCATCAACTTCTTTTGAATCAAAAGAAGAAGAGCCATCTTGTTCGTGTAAACAAGGAAAAACTGAAGAAATTCACATAAAAATTCTACTAATTAATGGCTAAATTTAAAGAATTAGGAAAGATAAATATTCTCACTAATAACCATATTATCGAATTATTTAGAGAAATTAAAGACCCCTGAAATAAGGGAGATCATTCCCAGTAAAATTGATAAAAATATTAGAGCTTCGACATCTAAGTCAAATGCAGTTAGGGATAATCCCTCTAATTTTGAAGATCTGAAAATAGAAGTAGAAAAATTAAAGAAAGAAATAAAAAATATTAAAAAACATAATTAGTCTCACTACTAGGATAGAAATATTAGAAATTAACAAGAATATTGAATTAGAAAAACAAAAATGCAAGGATAATTTTTTGTCCACATTAGAAATTGTTACTAGTCAAAAGTGGAATGTCAAAATTGAGTTATTAATAAACAACAATTTTAAAATATATTTGCTGCACTTATAGATAGTGGGTCAGATGTTAATTGTATCAAAGAAGGTTAGCTACCAACCACATATTTTGAAAAAAAAACCTACTCTTTACCCTCTACTAATGGACAAAAATTAAATATAAGCTTTAAAATCCCAAAAGCTTACATATGTAATAACAAAAGATGTATCCTAACAATCTTCCTATTAATAAAAAATTTAACTAACGAGATCATTCTTGGAACATCTTTCCTTAGGAAAATCTTGCCAATAAAAACAATAAATGAGAAAGGTATAATAGGATCCTTCGAAGATGAGGTAATAAAATTCGAATTTATCACCCAACCGGTAGACAGAGTTATGAATGAAATAAGAGATTTAATAATCTTAAAACCAATCAAATTTATTTTATAAAAGAAAAAATTAATTCGTAATAAATAAATGAACTACTTGAAAATCCTAAATTACACGAAAATATTTTCAAAATAAATTTTAACTTGAAATATGTGACAAACATCCCAATGTATTTTGGCATAGGAAAAAATACATTGTGGATCTCTCTTACGAAAAATAAATTTGTTGGATTTTCAATAAATCCTACTACGTAGTGAAATAACAATCACTATTAATCCTTGAACCGATCATGTTGATTATTTAGAAATACAATAAACATAAAAACAGAAGCATACCTGAATCCATAGCTAGAGGAATCCCAATGAAATTGCTTCAATGGTCTTCCACATCAGCACGATTTTAATGAGTATCCTTTTTTTTTTCTCTGAATTCTCTCTGATAATGAGATGTCAGGAGATCCGCTTGAAGTACCGTATGATTCGGGGACCATGACATATATATAATAGTAGGTGTTTCAGTTTCAACCCATCACTAAAACTGAATTACCTTCAGTCTCTATACATTTAAAGGCCCACATCCTACTAGATACATTAACACTCAAATTACTGAAACCTTATTTGATCACTTTACTAGGTCTTAAACATCGACAGTCTATAATACATAATTAATTTTACATATAAGCCCAACGTTGGATTAAAAGTTCCAACAATCTCCCACATGGACTATATGTACAAACTTTATAATTATTATGAGCTCAACTTTGTTTTCATTCCTTAATGTATCTATAAACCAATCCGGTCCATCAATCATATAAAATGAGGATCAAAGCGGCCTTTGATACATATATCGTAACTCGATCCCTCAATGGTCACAATATTGATATAACTAAATGACATGGATCATGATGTGGATGCGTAGCATGGAAATTTCATGCAATGTGATCTATAACATGCCTATTTTCAACTGGTCCTCCTTAAAATTTAGTGGGATCAACTCACAATAGAATTTAGAGTGGAAAAATAAAATTGGAAGGTCCATTTCCGCAGAAAATGACCTTTTAATAACCATAAATTGTATGACGAAAATGTTTTCGTTGTGACATTGAAAACCCGTTCAATATCAGTGGTAAGATCAACGAAACGTATTGCCATTTTGATGAATTCTTACCGTATTCATCAATCTAATAATATTTGATAAAGATTGTCGAATGGAAAACAACCAATCCAATTGGCTTTTGGTCACCCATTCCAACAATCTCCCACTTGACCATTAAGCCAATTACCCATGTCGCTCAGAACCTTCTTAGCATGAGCAATCTACGATACCAACTCGGTTTCGTGGGTCTACTTTATTTTCTGCTGGATCTATACGGTCCAACCATGCATTTTCTTTCACCATCGCTGCCTGTAGATGGTTGTTATCTAAGAATTTTCGCGGATCTTGTGATGAGATCTCGGGCCCATAAGGCTCTTGCCCTAGCTTTGTCGTTCGCCTCTAAGGCTACAACTGGTTCGGCTGTGCTAGGCACCACATCCATCCAATGGATGTTATTTTTCGATCCAAACCACTTTCCTAGACTAACTTGTTAAAGTCGCCCCACATTCAACTTTAAAGATGTGGCGTCTGCTTGAAATCCCTCCAAGCTACCATGCCTACCATCAAGTCCAAACGTGATTATACTTTGAGGACTTAACCGTTATTCACATGAGTCTGGAAGCTAGTATTGCTTTAGCCTTTCAGAATTAACTCTCCACAAATCTTGTGTCAGACACACTTCTTTAATCCTTATTCAGGTATTAAAGACTGTTCTTGACAAGGTCTATTGCAATTGGTGTATTTCTAATATGCGTTGTGTCATGCTCTAAGCATACACAATATCAGGTCCAACACACCAAACCAACACTTTCGTGTTGTCTTCGGCATAGATGTAGGGAATGTCCAAGATATCTGAGCTTTCTGATCAGTCAACCATGATTGAGTTTTGAATAGTTCGACCCTAATGTAGGAATCTAATTCCTTTTATGGAGAATTTTGTGAACAACTTTATATGTGTCTTAGTGTTTCTCAAACATCTTAACCTCATTCCAAATGGGAAAGACGTTTATACACTAAACACATTGGAACTCACACCAACTCCCACTGACGTTGGGCTCATTTTATCAAATCATACCTAGTATGATCTTGAGATAAAAATGAATATTTCAGTTTTACGAAGTCTCAAACCCAGTTTGAACTTCTTAGTGAATCATTAGGCTCTAAGCCATTGATTCCAAACGATGTCTAACATTGCTCATCCTTATGTCCTTTTGGATTAAAATCCAATTTCCATGGACAAATAAGGACTGAGATATGGTCAGTTACAGATGTAGTTGATTACGAATGATGCATTTGAGAAGTTATATGAAAACTTACTCCCACTATTTCCTTGACGTGTATAGGACCATCCTATTAACTCAAGTACTTTGTGGGACGAGAGTTTCATCATACAGTAAGGGTCAATCTCTTTCAGTGAAACACCAATCAAACAAAGTCATACTTAGTTCGATTTCTTCCTTATAAGAGACCGGTCAACCGTGGTCCTTTCAGGAAGAACTTCACCGAGTGATAATCACATTCTCATAAAGAACTCTCACTAAATACACACCCTCTAGATTCAATCGAAAGTTGATCATGTTGGTTCACCACTCCGAGTATAATTCTTTGAACCCCATCAAATAAAATTAGACTGGTGAACCCCCACAGTGATCTTGTGTATTTTAGTAACTCACAGATATCACACTAGATCCAATCCAACATGTAACTGGTAAACTCATTTTGTCCCACAAAAGAGTTTTTGCGGTCTTTCTCCTTCTCAGTAAGGTTTTGAAAGCTAATAGATCCAAATTGCCTATTTCTAGTGCTCTTTGAATCCACCAATCTCTCTCCTTCTCAACTAGAATAGATTGACCTACCAGGACTGTAAGCTTGAGTTATTGGATTATCATTTTATTCTTTATTTGGGTATTCATAATCCAATTATGAAATAGCATATGTTTCACCTAGCAGACATGAATCCATTCAATGTCAAATAAGAGACTTTATTGATCAAAATATGTAATCAAAATTGTCCAACAATAATTGAAAACATTATTTCGATCATGCTAGGTTACATAGATACTATCCTAACATGATCAGCATTAAGCCTAACTAAGCCCCTAGTCTTTTATAGGAACAGCCCCGCTATCGCTAAGCCTCAGGACCTTTTGTTTCGGCTTTTCTACTCTTCATCACCATCTACAAACCATTTGCAAAGTATGAATTCGTTGGTATCCAATACCAAGAGTAGAATGGTGATTATGTTAATACTCAATTAAAGATTTATACCTTCATTGGAGAGGAGCTTAGTACACTCCCTCTTCCAATGGCCCTTCTCTCGGCAATAAATGCAAACATCATTCGGAATCCTTGACTGACGAACCCTCCTCTCTTTCCTTTACCCCGCCTAGCGGTGTAACAGGAATACTTTAAGTGTTAGCAGTGGTAGAAAACATCTCACCTTCTTCCTCTTCTCGCATCCGGCAACCTTGCCCTTCGCTTTAGAGGTTGAAGCCTCTCCCACTAGTATCGTCGGCGCAGATTTTTCAATCGTTGCCTCGTACTTGACCAATATATTAATCAACCCATGAAAGCTTTCCTTAAGCTCATTCATGTTATAGCTGATAGTAAATTGATCAAGGGAGAGAGATAGTGATTATAGAATCAAGTCAACGTACGTTTCTTCCTCCTTGAAATCAGCCTGGAGGTCTTTGAGCTTCTCGACTAGGGAAAGCATCATCACTCCATGCTCACGTATGGACGATCCCTTAATCATTATCATGTCGAAGAATGCCTTCGTCATGGCATATCTAATATGCCATTCCGGTACCGCATAAAGTTCTTTTCATGCGGTGCATTATCAACAAGACGTCCTCATACCTTTCGTACTGTTTCTGGATCTCGTTACTCATCGAGCCCAGTACAATACTGTGTACTTTCCGGTTGTTCTCATGCCACTGAGTAAACTTTTCGAACGTCAAACGTTCTCCGGCAGGAAACCTTCCGAAAAAGTCTGAGGTAGAGACTTATCCAGAACGTAAGTCTGGTTCTTGAAATCGAGGACCATCCTCAGATTCTCAGTCAATCAGAAAGTTTGTTCCATTAAATATTAGCCTCAAGTATAGTTAAGTGGATTCTTAGAAATTAACAATAAACAGAAAAATAAGCAGATTATTATAATATTAGGTTCTAGTTAAGGACTTGTACTTCAGTCATTAACCCTCCCACTATTTCTGCGAAAGCCCATCACTCTCAAATGGGGTTTTGGAAAAACCATTTTCCTAGTGGGCTTGAGGTCCACAAGCGAAATTCTCCATGCCTCGCTTTTACGATTCACATGGAAATAACCTTGTGGGAGGTATCCAATACCATTCTCGTCCTACGAGATCCCCAATATATTTTGCCTCACCTTTTCACGTGATTCCGAGGAGTCCAAGCAAATCACGTTACTTGGTGTTAGACCGACCCATCTACCGAATCATATCGCAAACTATTGCCCCCACGACTCGTGGGACAGGGAAATAGAATTGTAGTCTTTTCGTTCACAATAATAGTGCAGCTTTATTTCAATCCAAACGTGCCACGACTCGTGAGACCACGTATGCGTGAAATCAGCTTCCTCACTACATTATTGTGGATGGAAGGCATGAAAATTACATCACTTGGTATTAGTCCTAATCCATCAACCGAATCACAACATACACTATCGCCCCCGACGACTCGTGAGACAGGGAAATAGGTGTGTATTCACTTCGTTCAGGTGCAGCTTCATTTTAGTCCAAACGTGCCACGACTCGTGAGATCACGTATGGGTGAAATTGGCTTCCTCACTACATTACTATGGATGGAATGTATGGAATAACTAGCCATTGTGTTTATTTCCAATTTTAGGGTCTAATATTATTAACTTGGTCCAACCAAGTGAGAGTTCATTTTAGTAGTTTGACCGAGGCCTCAACACAATTCATATCTTGCATGACAATATATATAATATATAATGCATTTAAATAAAATACATCGCATGCAAAATAAAAGCCTAGCATGCCCCTGTTTGATGATCACAAGCCCAAAACCTATGCGACCCACTAAGCCCACAGTGGATCTATGGTCAGTCTAAGGGTAGGTCTACATTATTACAAGATATTTAACCCATTAACACATTATGCGCCTTGTAATCTCACTTTATTTCTTCTTTTCCTTCGTGGGCTCCGTCCTTCGGGCCTCTTATCCATGGATCTCCGTGGGCCAACCCACGGCCTCCTCCATGGGCCTCCATCGTTTGGGCTTGCTCTTTACAATTATTAAAAATAAAGTAAAATCCTCTCCACCTATTCTACTCTCATTACAATTTAAAAAGAAACCCAGTTGGGGGGAGTACATTCATAGGGAGAAAGCAAGCCTCAAACATATTAGGCTAAAAACGAAGAGAAAAAAGAAAATAAGAGGCACGCACGCCCCAACCAAACAGAAAATAAACCATACACAGAGTCCAATAGGTTTCGTGATCATCCATGTTAATCCAATTAACAAAATAGCACATTTATTTTCAAAATAAACATGCACCCAAAATGTAATGCAAACCATGCATTATAATTAATGACATCCAATATCATAAATTAATTACACATCAAATCTTAGAAATTTATATGTAAAATAATGCAACTTAATAATGGACATAAGTGCAACACATGCAAAAATTAATTCTTGTTTGAAAACCCATTCAAATTAATTTTAGTAATTTAATCTTGGAAAATACCAAATTTCAACCAAAATATAAATTCACCAAAATTAACTATTTCAGAAAAATATGCAGAAAAATCAGAAAAAATAAAAATGAAAATTTTGAAAAAATCAGAAAAAATCAGGTCAGACGGCCGGCAGCAGGTGCGCGTGTGCGCGCCCCTGCTGCTGCCGCGCGCAGCGCGCTGGCCTGCTGTGTGCCTGCGCGCGCACGCTGCCTGCTGCGCGCGCCCGCGCCCAGCGGCCTCGCAGGCCGGCTGCGCACAGCGCATGCACACCCCTATCTGCGCACAGGCGCGCGTGCTGTGCCTTCCCCTGCGCGCGCCTACCAGACTGCCGGCGGCGTCGGCCGCTGCTTGTTTTTTTTTTTTTTTTTCTAAAACCTTTTTTCTGCAATTTCTGAAATAACAAGAAAAATATAAATTTTCAGAAATTTCAAATTCAATAAAAAATCTCATGTCCAAAATTAAATGCAAAATAAAATACCTAAACCCTAAATTTAGATATGCAATTAAAACCCAAAAACATGCTTCCAAAGCTGATTAAAAACATGTAAACATGCTGAAACACGTAATACACATTAGATTCTAGGACTATACACCGAATCGGACTCTGATACAACTTGAACGGAAGCGGATCGGCCCGAGGAGAGCGAATAGTCGAAAAACGGTAAAACAAGCTATAATGAACGAAATTAATTCTGATCAAGGGGTATACCCTTGATCTTTTTTGAGCATTTGGTGTATCAAATAATACATAGGCCAAGAAATACGAGAAAAACAGGAGCAAAAAAAACAAAGTTTTACCTTTGTCGTTTTTCTTGTACAGCTATAAGCGTTGTCTCCTCTCTGTTTTCGTTTCCGGATCCGTCCACGATGAGACCTCGATCTTGAGATCCTCCCAAGAGTGACACACCACCACTAAAGGATATGGAGATTTCGTGCTAGCAAAATCTCCACAGAAGAGATGGAGATCAAAATAATCGCTATGAATTAACGTGTTTTGATCTCTCTTTCGTTTTTTCTTTTGATCTCCAAGACCAAATGAAAAAACTGATATGGAGAACATAGGAGAGAGAGAGAGAGGCACGAATTTTGTGAGGTTTTGAGAGGCTAGTATGTGTTGTGTGTGTGTGGCTAGGGTTTAATGAATGTATATATATGACCTAGTCATACACATACTTGGAGTCCTAACCTAGTTAGGCTCCAAAACAACCATCCTAACCCTAGCCACCCTTAAGCACGAATTTTGCCTAAAAAATCAGCCAAAGAACCTTCCAAAATTGTCCTCCTTGACTTAGCCAAGGTCCAACCAAGGCCTTGGGCTTGTATTTAATGAATCGGACTCGATAGGATCAAGCCCACGTCTTATGGACTTATATTAAATCTAATTTAATCATAAGCCCAACATTAAACTCCTTATCTTTAATCTAATTAAAAGATCCAAGCCCATGCTTTCTCGTTCAATTTATAAATCCAATTTATAAATTGGACCAAGCCCAATAAAATTAATCCAATTAATTTTACTAGCTACCTTGAAATTCTAATTAATTCAAATAATTTAATTTCAAGTCATCCATCCAATGGATTGGTATAAATAAATGATCCAATTTTATTCTCTCCAAAGATTAATTAAATTCAATTGAATTAATTCGACTCTTCTAGAATTAATTCCAAATTAATTCTATCCCCTATAGTGGTAGGGTGTGACTCTTTAGGTTCACCCTCAGCCAGACTTGGGCATGTGTGACCAACACAATTGATTAAATCTAATTTAATTAATTATTTTCGATTATCCCATAATCGGAAATGGTCCATTAACATGGGTGGTTGTCTCGCAACGATCCATGAAACTAGAGACT
Source organism: Sesamum angolense (assembly GCA_034509725.1). Classification (NCBI taxonomy): domain Eukaryota; kingdom Viridiplantae; phylum Streptophyta; class Magnoliopsida; order Lamiales; family Pedaliaceae; genus Sesamum; species Sesamum angolense. The sequence continues at coordinate 11,811,193 of JACGWL010000010.1, forward strand.
AGGTGAATGTTGGCATGAACATTTAGTCTCCGAATCCATACGAGTACGGTCCTACTGTCAACCGTCTCCTGGCCTTAGTCTGGGGCACGGAATTGGGTGTCGGTTCCCATCCTTGACTAGGCAACTATGCTTAACATTCGAGATGGGTTTACTCTACTGATCCGATCTAGGATACATATTCCTGATCAATCAATCGCTTTGGCCAAAGACTTTTAGAGCCTAAACCATCTCAAGGTGAATGGGAGAACTCTCTGTCATATAATGACAAGGGACAGATCCTCTCTTGGAATCCACCATCGTCGGTACATACTCCGACTGCACTGGATAAGGCTTATGATGACCATGCCTCACGAAACAGCCACCGCTTGCCACATCCAAGATACAGTCTTCATATGCACGTGACTGCCATGATTCCTCAAGTCAGAGGACTAATTTTCATACTATCGGAAGCGAGAATCCCAGTCATACCGACCAAGGCTTAAGAGGCTTCCATATGACGATTCCTGCGAGTCTCTTTAGTCAGTTGACTACCTGGCCAACCAACCCACTAAAACTGCATGGACGACCTACGTCTCCTGCCGACGAAATACGACTGCAGTATTTAGTGCAAGTCTCCATAGGATCCTCGATGCCCAATCTCGAGGTCCTCGACTTGGAACGTTCCAGATCGACCCTTAGGAGTTGATTTCATAACCGCCAAACCTATGCGCAACCCAACTCCATAGGTTAACCTTTCGATCCGTGGGCATTTTGTTGTGACATTGGAACCCCGTTCAATATCAGTGGTAAGATCAACGAAACATATTGCCATCTCGCTGAATTCTTACCGTATTCATCAATCTAATAATATTTGATAAAGATTGTCGAATGGAAAACAACCAATCCAATTGGCTTTTGGTCACCCATTCCAACATATATGTGCCTTCAACATGTTCATGAAATATCACATTGCTTTTAATGATTTTTCTTTCTAGAGTCGGTGCATAATATATTTTTCACCTATACACAACAACGTTCCCCCCACAGCGCTTCTCCTCACCATGGCTCAACTAAGCACAACAAAGCCCAAATGGAAGGCTTCTTCCAGCACAACCCCTGTCGCTGCCTCCACCTTCGCTACCATCTAACAAACCTTGATATGATTCCAAATTTTAGGGATGCGCTCTATTTCCCTCTTACTTTTTTTTCTCTTAGGTCTGCGTGCATATTTTTTGGACAATGTATGTGCTTGGTGTGGGGGAGGTATCTTATGCTTTGTGTTTGTGATTGATTTTTGAAGAGGTGGTTATCTAGACATTGTAGCATGATTCTTGTGAAATTTGTTATGTTGTTCAAATTTGAATGTTGAAATTTGAATTAGTGTTTGGAATGTGGATGTGTGGGGATTGAAAATTTTTTAACACCGCAACTTGTGAAAAGTTAGTGTGTCTTGAGAAAAATATGTGAATTATCCTGTGGTAGCAGCTGAATTTTCAAATTGTTACCTTGTGATATCCCATGTATTAATAGGATTTTTTTATATAAGTCGAGAATAAGTAGGAGAATATAGTACGAGTGGCATAAAAAAAAAATTGCATGAAATATGTTCCGTTGACTTCATCAAATGATCAATGTTCAAGAATCAACACAAAAGCCCTTTGTGTGAGCTTTTGCGCCAAAGCACTTCCTTTTAAATAGTGCTCCTACATTTATTTGATTGAGAGCATCAAACTTAGTGTGTTCATTCTAGAACTTGCTTGTGTAATACATTTTGATATCACATTCTTGTAGGATTGGTGTATGAAAGTGATAAGGGCACGTAGGAATAACCCATTGACTTGAATAGAGCCTACCTTGAATTCACCCATAGAAAAACTCATTTGTGCCTTGACTTTTCTTTTCTTAAATCGCATTATAAGCTGAATTATCCCCTTCTTGGTTATTTCTTGAAGTATTTTTGAACCCATTCAAGGGCATGGTGCTGGCTTGGTTGCTTGTAAATAGACATGAAAATGAGCAATAGAAATGATTCCAGTTGCATACTAGGGACAGATTGCTTGCCCCGAGGAATAGGTAAAAAATGGAAATGAGGAAATGAAGAAAAAGAGAAGAAAAATGATAAAACAGAAAGAAAAAAAAAAGAAAACAAAGATAAAAGATTCGAAGAAGAAAAATAATGAAACAAAAGAGAAAAGAGAAAAAAAAAGAAAGCAAAGAGAAAAGATTCAGAAAAAGAAAGAGAAATTTATTTTTCTTATTGAGGAGTTTGATTGTTCAAAGCACTAGAATCGAGTTGAAGGAAACTGAGCTTGGAAGGACAAGCAACTAGGTTGGCATCGACCTTTGAATTCATAAGCCTGATTTCGGCCTATCTTTTACCACACCTTGTCCTAAGCCCCATTACAACCCATGGAAATACTCTTTGATTCATGCATTGATTTGCATTTCATTGGTGGTGGAAATTTGATTCACAAGCAAGCTTATGGTAATGATATTCTATGTATTGATTTGAGTGGAACCCAAATTGTTAAACACTTTATGAGTGATGAGTGATACAGTGACACCCTTGTGAGAGTGTGGAGACTTGTTTCATTTGATTTTGATAAAGTCAATGGGATACTTGTGTGTTGAATGTTGTTCTACAAGTGCTTATCTCAATATTGCTATCCCTTCTTAAACTATTAAGTCATATTAATGTAGGGGATATACTTGACTGACATAAAAAGAAATTTGAAAATTGCTACTTAGATAAGTCGTGTATTTGGATTGAGATATGCTTGAGGGTAAGCATGATTTCGGTGTGTGGGAATCTGATAAGATATTTTAACCCTCGTATGCATGCATATTTTAAGCGATTGGAAAGTATTTCCATTGCGTAGGTTAGTGATGTTATGTTACCCAAAGTTCCTCGAATATGGCAGTGTTACATAGTTGATAGTTTTTTTATGTAATGTTGTCTGCCTCTTCATTTGTATGTTGTTGTGTTCCTAATAATTATTTCACTAATGGGATAAAGACAAACCTTTAGGTATCAAATATTACTTTACCCTTCTTTTGTCAGTCTGGAGTCAGGTTAACAACAATTTTTTCATCCAAAACACTTAGATGGAGTTAATCTTAATTGCTTAAATTCTCTGCACAAAATGAATTGTCTGAGATTACATCAAATTGTTGAAACTCGTATGGTCCTCTTTATCACCAGAATTGGGATTAATGTGCTACAATATGTGTAAAATTGTTTATGCTATTTCTTGGAGTGCATATGCTAAAATCTTTCGATTGACAGTCTAGAGAGTTCATGGCTTATGACGTTCTGGCCAGTCTGAGTTGGCTTCTTCAAAAAATAGGCTCTGGGAATGGCATGTGCTGAAGTTTTGGAGAAGTTTGTAATCTCCTTTTCCAGTATAAAGATAAAAGGCAACTTGTTTGTGGTGTTCATGCTATTTTTCTTCACTTTGGCATATGAATTGTTTCTACTCATCTCCTTACAGACTTGTTGCCCGACTTTTTGAATTTGTTCCAAATGCTGAAACTCTGTTGTTGCTCTTAATTCTTTAGCTTTTGGTGCACATATTCAATCAAATGTAACGTTGTAAAGATCCTAGGTAGTTCCAAAAAGCATCATAGAATGTAAGATGATGAATGCTAGGTTGTTCCAGAAAGTGTATCTTTTCCTTCCTTCCCCCCATACATTATATAACTCCTAAAAATATGAGTCTTTTCTATATTTTTTACGTTATGATTTTCCGATATTTTCATTCTGATATATGCATTATTAATTAAAACTACATGTAAACTTAGCAATCTTATTTATAGGATGAATCTACTTGTGTGGTAGACATTGTACTCTTTTGACTTTTACATACTAAGCTTTAGCTATAATAGATTTGGCCATCTATACGACACTATAAGATGCATAATCATGGTAGTAACTTTTTTGATTATACAGAATATCATCTGGGTAAGCTCAAGGGTAAAAAGCAAAACTGAGGACACAACTGTCGAAGCCCCCAAAAGTATGCAACTTCTTTGATTTCTTCTTATTTTGTCAATATGTGAATGGTTGCTCGCATGGAAAATCATTCTGATCGATTCATCTTCCAAGGCGCTTTTTAAGTATAATAATACAATCCTCTTAAGTGCTTTTACGTTATGATAATTCTTCCATGATGAATCAGGGTTCTACTGGAGCTGGGGAGGGCCTTGAAGTTATCAATTGTGGTCATGGACGTGTTGCACTGATAGGTTTCCCCAGGTTGGCCATGTCATTACTTTAAGAATTATGTGTTCGAAAAAGGAAAAATTAGAATTCTAACGAACAAGTGAATGCTATCTTGTTCACATGATTTGCTAATAGAGGATGTTTTAATGGATAGTTAATTAATTGGCTTTTGGTAGATGGTGGTTTTCTCTCATTTTGTACTTGTGTTATTCTTTTAGCTACCATGTCTTTCTTGGTCAGTTCTTGGGTTGTTTTGTTTAAGGTTATGGACATGTATATCATTCTTGTTTTGTGGTATCCTAAAGATGTGTTTGCAATTATTTCTTCCTAGTTGCTCAATCAACACTTTTGACTATGTTAATGGGAACCCATTCTAAAGCCACGTCATATGAGTTCACCAAACTTACTTGCATTCTGGGTATTATACAGCTCCTTGATCTTCCTCAAATTATAGAAGGTACATCTGAAAGAAAGGAGCGTGGTAAACAGGTGAAGGTTTTTTACTATTATAAATAATATTACTAAGCCTAATACCTGGTGAAACTGACTTGACTCTTAGGGATATTATATGCCTTAAAGGAACTTCTGAGTATTGTTTTAGGTTATCGCAGTCACCAAACCAACAAATTTTGTGTTGATGGTTCTAAATGCTTCCAAAGTAAGTGGTAGTGCTATCAGTTTCATTCGGGAAGGGAGCCCTCCAGAGAAGAATTCAGATAATGGATTGGAATTTAGGGTGAGTTCTGCAAGAATGATGAAATTTTCAGGCATCTCACAGTCAGGAAAATACCACAGCAGAACGGAGTGGCAGAGCACATGAACAGAACCCTTTTGGAGAGAGCAACATTTGAAGGGACTTTGCCCCAGAAGTCCATAGCTAGTATTAGCGGTGTGCCCAAGAAAGGCGATACAGAAATGGTTGAATCAGAGTTCTTGAGATTGGATTGCCGAAGGCGAAAGCATTATTGGTATCTCCCTTCCTATTCTTTAAGGAACTAGATCGACAAGTTCGATTGAAAAAAAATTGACGTAGATAAGGCATTCGAAGAAGGATCATCCAAGGCACATTAGCATGGCGTACTCCTCCTGTTCGAACCGGGGTTTGAAACCAAACCTCTCCTCAGGAGGATAGATGGGGCGATTCAAGTAACAAGTTGAAAAACAGACTATCCGGCCCAAAAAGGATTGGTAGAGTCGCCCATAACTAGAACTCTCGAAGAAACCGTTTCATTTCTCCCTTGCTTTGAAAACTTCTTCGGAAGTCTCTCTCTCTTTAGCCCTATGTCTCTTATCCCTAGGAGGTCTTCCTCCACTAGCAGGTTTTTTCGTATTCTATAGTTTCATAAAAATGAATGAGTCTGTGCAATTTGAATTGATCTCAATTGATTCCTCGTTACTGTCTTAGACGTCCTAGATTCAGTGTTAACAGCTTTAATGCACTCTTGGTGGTGAGGCTGCTTTAGTGCTGTCGATTACTTTCTTTCCTGTTGAAGGCGCTGCTAGAGTACTCGTAGGAACTGCTGTCTCACCAAAATTTTTACTTCTGGTTCCGGCGAACGAATAATCATTGATTAGCTATAGTAGCTGCAAACAAATCTCGTAGCCTGCGCAAACAAAGCAAACGCAAGGTTTCCCTGCTCGTAGCCTGCTCTCTTTAGTCTTTCTGAAATAGACCGCTTGGCCACTCTTCACTCACGAAAGCCAACAGCATTGACAGAACCCATTCATCTAAGGGCTTCACCTGCCTCTCTAAATTAGCGAAGGGCCTTCCCTTTCAAACGCATATGTCCTTGTGGGTGCCGAAAAGCACAAAAGACCAACATTTCTGAAGACATTTCTTAATGGAGTTCAAAGTTGGAAACGATTAGAGCTATGATGTTTGGGATGAATGTACCTCGATGATTCAAAAAGTTTTCTTTGAATATTTGTAATTTTTTGCATGTGACACCCAATTACTAGTTTCCTTGTGTGTGTAATGTCCACACCCATTTTTACATGCCATGATTAACAAGGGGAGATCAATAATACCTTATGTTTCTACAGACAGTATACTTAAGAACGAAGCTAGCTTTACTAATTTGAGTGTCAATATCTTATGATTACTGTGTGTTGATACCCTTCCAAAGTTTCAGTTGGATTTATGAGGTCAGAAGAAGTTTTTGGCACCATTAGTTATTTGTTTGCTTATATTAATTTGAGTTGTTCTCTGTTCAGCCTCAGTTACATTGCCTCCGCTAATGTTGCCTTGATATTGAAGGACAAAGCATATAATATTTGCTTGAAGTTAAGAAAAAAAGTCATATGTTGGTATTGATAATGATTTGGTTGATTTTGTCTGTTTCATATCTTCCAAATTATAGTGAATAGTGTGTTTCTTAGGTGTTCTAGCTTTGTGCCAATTTACATACATACAATTACTTTTATGCAGACTTTTGTACAGTTATGTGCCCATTGGTTTCAGCATTAAGTAATTCCTAATTCATATATTTTTCATTGGTTATCTAGCTTTAATTATAATATTTCCATGGTTTGATGATCATGAATTTTCTAGAGTGAAGCGCATTGACAAATCTTCACCAGGAAATTGGAAGTTGTTGGGTTGCGGTTAAATAAACGCCCACCTCAAGAAATGCATTCTAATAATTCTCTGTTGCCTTTTGTTATTTTGTCACTTTTCTCCTGGGACTTGTTTAAAACTTGAGTATAGGTTTGCAACCTGGCTTGATAAGATGTTGGTAAATTTTTGGATAAAATATACAATCTCACTTTGTTGAATGTTGAACTGAAATTGTTACCTCTCTCAAGGCATGGGTCTTGCAATAGATAGGTTAGCATCCACAAGAGCCATTTTATCAGGGCATCAAATGTTAATGATGTTTAGGCTGGTCATGGATCTAACCTTTATGGATAATACACATTAACTATCAGCATTAACCACTTACTTGTCTACCTGATTGATTCGAGAAATGTACGACATAATTACATACCAAAAAGTATTAGGGGTTTCAACATAATTCCTGAAGTGCTACACATAGTGAAATAGTTGGCCCCGCTACTCCATTGCACTATTGTAACCTTTTTTGCAGTCGTGTTTTCAATTTTAATATTTTATTTTACTTAAGGTACCTGGTAAGAATATGATTATCTCAAGAATTAGCCCGGCTACTACATCATCTAAGCAGTGCAGGGTGGATTAAGTAGAAATGTAGGTCCTGGAAAGGCTATTGGTGCCTTTTTTGCCATCGTGTTTTCAGTTTTAATATTTTATTTTACTTAAGGTACCTTGTGAGAATATGATTATCTCAAGAATTTGCCCCGGCTACTGCATTATCTAAGCCATGTAGGGTGGATTAAGTTGAAAAGTAGGTCCTGTAGCATTACTCAAAGGTAGGTCTTGGAAGGGACTATAGTATTACTAAAATATAAGGGTTTTCTTATAGGAAATTACAGTAACATGATATATATGAAAACTGGAGTAGCTTCAATTTATAAAGGAGTTGTTTATCCTTTTCTCTTAGAATCTGAAGTCATACGTAATCTTATTATTGACTAGTGTTTATGCGTTATGACAGATATACTTTGAAAAGAACAATATGTGAATGGTTGCTCGCATGGAAAATCATTCTAATCGATTCATCTTCCATCGTTCTTTTTAAGTATAATAATTCAATCCTTTAAGTGCTTTTATGTTCTGATAATTCTTCCATGATAAATCAGGGTTAGTGGAGCTGGGGAGCCTTGAAGTTATCAATTGTGGCCATGAACATGTTGTACTGATAGGTTTCCGAAGGTTGGGCATGTCATTACTGTAAGAATTATGTGTTGGAAAAAGAGAAAAAATTAGACTTCTAAAGAACAACTGAATACTATCTTGTTCACATGATTTGCTACCAATAGTTAATTAATTGGTTTTTGGTGGATGGCGGTTGTTCTTTCATTTTGTACTTGTGCCATTCCTTCAGCTACCATGGCTTTCTTGGTCAGTTCTTGGGTTGTTCTATTTAAGTTTATGGACATGTATATCATTCTTTTTTTGTGGTATTCTAAAGATGTGTTTGCAATTATTTCTTCCTAGTTGCTAAATTATTAACTATGTTGACGGGAACTCATTCTGAAGCCGCGTCATATGAGTTCACCACGCTTACTTGTATTCTAGGTACTATACAGTTCCTTGATCTTCATCGAATTATAGATCTGAAGGAAAGGGGCGTGGTACACAGGTAAAGCTTTTTTTACTGTAATAAATGATATTACTAGGCCTGATGCTTGGTGAAACTGACTTGACTCTTAGAGGATATTATATGCCTTAAAGGAACTTCTTGAGTATTGTTTTAGGTTATTGTAGTCACCAAATCAGCAGATCTTGTGTTGATGGTTCAAGATGCTTCCAAAGTAAGTGGTAGTGTTGTCAGTTTCTATTGGATGGTTGAAAAAGTTTTGTTTGAATGTTTGTAATGTATTGCATGTGACACCCAATCACTAGCTTCCTTACATTTATATGTGTGCCCTTGTGTGTGTACTGTCCACATATACTTTTACATGCCATGATTAACAAGGGGAGATCAATAAATATTGTATTCCTACAGACAGTACATTTAAGAACATCGTTAGCCTTATCAATTTGTGTGCCAATTTCTTCTGATTAGTGTCTTTTGATGCCCTTCCAAAGTTTTAGTGGAGTTTATGATGTCAGCAGAAGTTTTCGGCACCTATAGTTGTTTGTTTGGTTATATTAATTTGAGTTGTTCTTTGTTTGGACTCACTTACATTGCCTCCGCTAATGTTGCCTTGATATTGAAGGAGAAAGTGTTTTATATTTGCTTGAAGTTAAGAAAAAAACTTCTTTATATTTGGTGTTGACAGTGATTTGGTTGATTTTGTTTGTTTCTGATCTTCCAAATTTGGGTGATTGGTGAGTTTCTTAGGTTTTCTAGCTTTGTGCCAATATACATATATATAATTACTTTTTGTGCAGAGTTTTTGTACAGTTATGTGCCCATTACTTTCAGCATTAAGTAATTCCTAATATGATATGTTTTCATTGGTCATCTAGCTCTAATTCTAATATTTCCATGGTTCGTTGGTCATGAATTTTCTAGAGTGAAGAGCATAGACAAATCTTAACCAGGAAATTGGAAGCTGTTGGGTTGCGGTTAAATAAAAGGCCACCTCAAGTTATGTATTCTAAACATTCTCTGATACCTTTTGTTATTTTTTCACTTTCTCCGGAACTTGTTTAAAACTTGAGTATAGGTTTGCTACCTTGCCTGATAAGATTTTTGGAAATTTTTTGGATAAAAGAGAGAATCTCACTTTGTTGAATGTTGAGCTGAAATTATTTCCTCTCTTAGGACTTGGGTTTTGCAATAGATAAGTTAGCATCTGCAAGAGTAACCGTTTTATCAGGGCATCAGATGTTTATGATGTCTGGGCTGGTTGTGGATCTAACCTTTACGCATAATACACATGAACTATCTACTTTAACCACTTACTTGTCTACCTGATTGAGTGGAGAAATATAGGGCATAGTTACACTCATAAAGTATTAGGGGTTTTAGAGTAATTCCTGAAGCAACACATAGTGAAACAGCTGCCCCAGCTTCTTCATTGCACTGATGTAGTTCTTTTTGTCATCGTGTTTTCAATTTTAATATTTTATTCTACTTAATGTACCTGGTAAGAATATGATTATCTCAAGCATTTGTCCTGACTACTGCATCATCTAAGCAATGCAGGGTGGATTAAGTAGACAAGTAGGTCCTGTAGTATTACTCAAAGTAGGTCCTGGAAGGGACTGTAATATTACTCAAATATGAGAGTTTTCTTGTAGGAAATTATAGTAACATGATAAAAAAGAAAACTGGAGTAGCTTCAATTTATAAAGAGTAGTTTTTCTTTTTCTCTTGGAATCTGTAGTTATACTTGATATTATTATTGCGTAGTGTTTCTGTGATGATAGATATAATTCAAAAAGAACAAAATTGGGGAAATTTTTTTCAATGCTACCATTGACTCATGTGGATGAGAAACTCTGCTATCAAATATTACATGAGTACAGGATTCACATTACAGAGGTACTTGCACCAGCTGGGTGCTCCAAAACCCCACCCCCAAATCAAATAACTCATTTTGTTTATTCTCTACATGAGAATATTTTCTTCTTTGGTGAAAATATTAGCATCTGGCGTGCTATATTTTTCTTTTTTGTAGGAATATTCATCTCATCTTCTTGTCAATATGGGAAAGTTTTGTTAGCATCTAGAATTGCTTCTTTGTCTATTTGTAAAACTTTCATAATATTAGATAGATGAATGGGATGGCACATGACAGGCAACATCTTGCCTTTCATTCAGTGGATTTGCAGATTTTCCCACTGAAAAGCTCCATGCATGTATTGTGCTTTTTGAAACTTCATTTTTACTGAGTGCTATAGATAATAGGTATAATATATTTTCTTATTAATACACCAATTAAGACAAAATGATAACAAAGGAACTGAGTTACTCATGTCAAGTTACCGCACTCTCGTGGAAGATGGGAGTGTAAGGTAGGTGATAGTTTTTGGCACATTACAGTTGGAACTTATTGGAGCGAGAATCAGATCTTGTGCTTGGTGGATTTTTGTCTAAAGTTCAGAGATAGCATCTCTTATAATCAATGTTCTCTATTGTCTTCTGCCTCTTCATTTTTGTTCCCAATAATTATTTCACTAATGAGCTCAAGAGAAGCATTTAGGTATCAAATACTACTTTACTCTTCTTTTTGTCAATCTAGGAGTGAGGATATTAGCATTTTCTTCATCGGAAACACTGAGGTAGGGTTTAATCTTAAGTTCTTAAATTCACTGCACAAAGAAGAATTGTACAGATTTAACATAGTAGTTAATGGTGTAGTATGGCGCATGCCATGGCGAGAGGCGCAAGTCTCTCGCCATTCTTGGCCTGTGGCGCTAGCCTTCGCCTAGGTGCTGCCGTGGCGCACACCTTTGTGAGCCCAGGCCTAAAGCCTATCAAAATTAAAAAAAATAAAACCTAATAAAAGTATAAAATAAGGAAGGAGGCGACTTTAAATCCCTTGTCCTTGTGATTGTTGGACTGTTGACTCCATGCATGTTCTAACCATAGACTTACCCTGTTTCTATTTTTTTTTTCATATATTGTCTCTAATTCTAATACTATGTAATGTAACTATGTAATCTATGTTCTTAATTTAAAGTATAAGTGTAAATTAAAGTTATCACTTTTCATATGCTTATTATTTGTTTTATTGATTAAAGTATGTTATGCTTGAGTAATTCAACGATATGCTTTAGTTTAGTACTTTAGTATAATATAGTTACTACACATTGTTTGATAGTCTTATTTAACTTCTTTTACATTGTTTTAATTGAAACTTACTAATTATATAAATATTTAAATTATTTTTTACATCTGTGCCATCCTCTGGAGAGGGGGATTTAAGCAAAATGTGGAAATTGTTGTCTTCCTCTCTTTATCAGCAGAACTGGAATTGATGTGCTTGGATGATTGTATAGATTTTAAAATTGATTATGTTATTTTTGAAAGTGCATATGCTACAATCTTTTCAATTGACACTCGGGAGAGTTCATGGTCTCTTCCATTCTATTTCTGTGCAGTCTAAGTTGGCTCCTTCAAAAATAGGTTCCTGTAACTCATATTTGGAATGGCATTTTGAGAAGTTTTGTCCAGCATCATGGTCTTTTTCTGAACTGCAGCATGTGAATTGTTTGTATTTATCACCTTACACACTTAATTCCTGACTTTTTGAATTTGTTCCAAATGCTGAAACTGTGTTGTTCCTCTCCATTCTTAATCTTTCTAGTGCACAAGTTACACATTCAACCAAATATAACCTTGTAAGAGTCCTAAGTAGGTAGTTCCAGAAAGAGTCCTAGAATGTAAGAAGATAAATAGTAGGTTGTTCCAAGAAGAGTATCTCTCCCCCCCCCCCCCCAGGCCATACATTGTAAAACTAGTATTTCCTATTTTTACTTTTACAGTATGATTTTTTGGTATTTTCATTCTAGTAGGTGCCTGATTAATTAAAATTATGTGTAAACTTAGCACTCTTATTTTTTACAACGAACCTGCTTGTGTGGTGGACTTTGCTCTTGCGTGCTTGGACTTAGGTCGAAATTCCTCAATTTTACTACTGTGACAACACAACAGCATTGCAATCACGAGAATAAGATTTGGCAAGGAATGAAAACAGTTGCTAACGAAGGAGGAACTTACTTTACACAGTTAGAACATCTTGTTATAACACTTTTTCGTTCCTACCCCGACCTTAAGAAAGAAGTAGAATTGGGTTAATAAACAAATTGAATTTTTCGTTTATTTCTATTATTTTCCTACCATTCGTTTTCATTTTCCTTAAAGCTTTTTGAGGGAAAGCCAAGGAAGTTCAATCTATTGGTTACATTATAGTATTATACAATATTACTTATTTTAAATTTTGTTTTGAGTTTCTGAGAGACACTAGTAATACAAGAAGATTGATAAGTTTTTTGTTGGTGATATTATAATGTTTATTCTTTAATAAGTTTCGTTATTTATTAAAGTTTTAGAACTTAATATTTTACGTTTGTGGTTCATGCACAACTTTATAGTCAAACATTATCATATGTAGACTAATAAGATATTATTTTAATAAAAATATATTTAGTGTTATTCGCCTTTTTATTATGCTTTAATTAACTAAAAAATGGATGTACTTAATTGTCTTCTTTTCAGTTAAAACTACGAAATGAACCACAAAATTTTATTTAGGTAATATTTTCCTTTTAACATTAATTTTGATTTATTATTAAAATAGTCCTTAAGGTTATAAATGTATTTTCATACTTTTATCTATGTAGTTTTAAGGAATTAAGGATTATTAAATAGTTTCTTTATCTACTGAAATTTTCTTTTTTCAATAAATTTTTATTTACTACCAAAAAGAGTATTAAGTTACAATTCATGGAACTAACACGAACACTCAAGCTGAATTGAGTGCAATACACAGAGGACTTCAAATATGCAGGGACAAGGGCTTCCGCAAAATTTGGATAGAAACTGATGCTAAAGCAATCATCACGCTCATATCTTCTCCTAGACAAGGCGCATGGAACCTTCAGAACACTCTTCAAAGAATCCGGAACATCCTGAGTCAGATGACATATAGAATCTCGCATATATTCAGAGAAGGTAACCAAGCGGCAGACCTCCTAGCCAACCAAGCGTGCTCAGAACAGCAACTTTGCATATTTCAGGAGAATGGTCTCAGAGGTAAAGTGAAAGGTATTGTAACTCTGGACTCTAGTGGTCTTCCTTACATTCATTTTAAAAATTGCTAACAATTTTTTCCGAAGTGGATGGTACGCTTGATCAGGTCAAGGTATTTGGCAAGATGCTTCACTGGAGTTTCTGTTGTAGTTGGTGTTCGTGTTTCTTTCTTTTCAGGTGAAGTTATCAGCACACACAGACGTAGGAGTCAATGGTACTCTCTACCGTACTATTCCATGCAATACCGCATCAAACCCAGAAGAGGAAGTGCTTCCGCATTGAGAAAGGTAAGAAGGAAGTCATCCAACATCAGGTTTGTATTGGTTACTCTGCTTGCAAAATCGGGTTGTGTCCCCTTCTGTTGATACTTATGCATTGGGGCTGTGACCCGCTTCTTGTCCATATGTTGATCTGGCTGTGACCCACTTTTGTCTATATCTGCTTACTGGGGTTGTGACCCACTTTCATATTTGGGACTGTGTCCCCTTCTGTGGATATTTATGCATTGGGGTTTGTGACCCACTTTTTGTCCATATGTTGATTGGGCTGTGACCCACTTTTGTCTATATCTGCTAACTGGGGCTGTGACCTCGTTTTTCTTCGCTCATATATTTTTATGGGGGCGGTGCCCATTTCTTTGGTTCATAATTTGATGGGGCGGTGGCCCACTTTTGTCCATATCTGGGGTTTCGGGGCTCTGACATTCTTACTTCCCGGTTTGTTTTGATTGCCGGGAAAATGATGATCCCCCTTTTTGAGGAGATGGATATTTACACATCAAGTAAGCTCAATCTTTTTTTGCTCGATTTCTTTGGGAAGTGGTTGGCTTGCTTGGTGTCTGTTGCTTTGGATTCGCAGGTTGTTGGCACCGATGATTCAAGTGTGGTTTTGGACACACGGGGTCATCGCAACCAACTCCTTTGTTTCATCTCCATTTTTGTAAGGGAGTGGTACTCCTTATTTTCGCTTTGAATGTCTTTGTAAGGGAGTAGTACTCCTTATTTACGCTTTGAGAATCATTGTAAGGGAGTAGTACTCCTTTTTATGTTTCAGGTACACCGTTTAAGCTGTAAGGGAGTAGTACTCCTTGTTTATGGTTTTCCTAGGAAAATAGGGAGCTTGCACTCCCCTTTGTAACCTTGATCTCCTTTTTTTAATTAAGAAGGGACGGGGACTCCGAAAAGATCCCCCCACCCACTCGGGTGGTTCTTTAAAAAAAAAAAAAAAGTTACAATTCATGGTTTTTATGTATAATATAGATATAGAATTCTTAATTTTAATTAATCTAAATATTGTTCCTAGATCGAGTAGCAGAAAATGGAGATAATCCTTTTATTTTTTTTGATGGCTCCTTTATGCTTTATGATATTAGGGTCAACAAGTTTCTTCTTTTGTGTACACAGATGTCTTGTTTGCAGGTTCTAATTTATTATTCTTGCCTTTCCGAGTGTTGGATGATACATAATTGAACATCTGGTAAAGTTTGTGAATATATATGCCTTCACCATGTTTATGAAATATGACATTGCTTTTTATGATTCTACTTCCTGGTGTACGTGAGTAAGTGGATAATGTATTTTCACATATACAATCAATAACTAGACATGCTTATATTTGCTTATGCATCAAATGAGATGACACAATAACAAAGTAATTGAGAACGATGGCACCAATTTCCTGGAAGCTAGGAGTGTAGGGTAGGTGATAATTTTTGACACATTACCATTGGAAGTTTTAGGAGTGAGATTCAACTTTTAGGTTATTGTGCTTGGTGGATTAGCATGTCTTATAATTGACACCGGGGAGAGTTTGATGGCCCGTGGCATTCTCGGCGGTCTGAGTTGGCTCTTTCCAAAAAGGCTTCTGTAAATCATATTTGGAATGGCATGTTGAGAAGTTTTCGAGAACTTTGTAGTCTCTTTTTCCAGTATAAAGGCAAAAGGCAACTTTTATTGTGGCATTCATGGTCTTTTTCTGCACTGACACATGTGAATTGTTTCTATCCATCACCTTACACATTTTTTGAATTTGTTCCAATTGTTGAAACTCTGTTCTTGCTCTCTACTCTTCAACTTTTTGGTGCACAAGTTACAAATTCAAACAAATATAATCTTGTAAGGATCCTAGGTAGTTTAAGGAGGCCTAGAATGTAAGATGATGAATGCTAGATTGTTCCAAAAAGAGTATCTTTTCCTCCTTCCCCCGTACACTAGAAAACTCTTAAAAACTATGAATCTTCTATCCTTTACACATTATAATTTTCTCATATTTTTATTGTTGTAGATGCTTTATTAATTACAATTACATGTAAACTTAGCAATTTTATTTTATAGAATGAATCTACTTATGTGATAGACAATGTGCTCTTGCGTGCTTGTACTTAGGTTGAACTTCCTTGCTTCTGCCACCCTCTAACAATAGCATTGCAACCACGAGATAAGTTTTGGCAGGGAGGTACCCGGTTGTTGAACGAAGGAGGGAGAAAACCTTCCAGTGCCAGTCAACAAGGGTGAGAACGTCAAGTTATATCTTTTTTTTATTCCTACTCCAACCTTAAGAAAGAAATAGAATTGGATTGATAAACAAATTGATTCTCTTATTTATTTCTATTATTTTCTTACCATTCATTTGGCAATTCAAGGAAGTTCAATCCATCGGTCACATTATAGTATTATACAATATTGACTTGCTTTAAATTTTATTTTGTATTTTTGAGAGGCACTTCTAATACAGGATGGTTGATAATTTCTTATTGGTGATATTATAATTTATTCTTTAAAAAATTTTGTTATTTATTACAGTTTTAGCCTTAGTATATTACATTTGTGGTTCATGCACACATTATAGTCAAATGTCATCATATGTAGACTAATAAGATATTTTTTATAAGAACATATTAAGTATTATTCGTCTTTTTATTATGTTTCAATTGATTAAAAAAGTGAAATTACTAAGGGAAAAATGCAAAAGGGGTACCATACTTTAGGCTACTTTGCGATCCAGGTACCATACATTTTAAAAGGGCAGATTTCATACCATAATTTAGGAAAGTTGCAGATTTGATACCACAGTTCATGTTTGAACACCTTTTATCATGGTTCATCTTTTAAAATATCGTTTTAGCCCCAAAAAGGTTTGTTTTCCGCAGATTTAGCCCCCTTTACTCGAAAATGGTATCAGAGCCAAGGTTTATTGAAGAAATATACAGGTTAATATTATATTTAGATATTTTTCCACTAACGGAGGAGACTTTTCACGAAAGGGAACCGAACAAAAGTTCGAGTTACAATGACAACAGGGAATATTTCCAAACTCTGGAAAAACAAAGAAAAAACGTCCTTTGGGAAGTTCTGAAAAATGTGACAACAGCCCCAAAAGGATTGATTGGAAATCTCTTTCAAAAGAAGAGGTGGAAGAAAGGCTGAGGGCTTCAGAAGTCCGTCAAGCTGTACCAGGGAAGATGGTGAGGCGATTGCATTCCACCGAAATACATGGTCCAATTCCAGCTAGAAGGAATGGAATGGGTAAATTCTTACACCGATTCCTATCCAAAAATTATGATTAGATGAATTGCTTGGAAAGAAATCGAGGCAGATACTCGAAAATCTCTCAAGATCTGAGGGAAATTCAGAAGACGGTTCAAGACTATGGACATAGGTTATCCAACATACCTGAAAGTAGACTCTCTGTGCCACAAGATGGATGAGATTCTTAAGATCCTCCCAGATCTACACAAGAATCTTACAGATCTGAAGACAGAAGTTGCAGATCTAAAAAGAAACCAAAGGGAGAACCCTGAAACGTCCATATCCAGACAAGAGCGCATCAAGGACGCCCTTGGAACAGTACCTCTTTTACATCAGAGAGGGAAGGCGAAAGAAATTTCCAAGCCAAAGACTCGGGATTAACAGATCCAAGAGATCCTTAACTCCATAAAATAATGGAGGTAACCAGAGTGGATCTATCAGATCTACAGGAATTGGCTGAATCATTTTCCCAACTTGGGATTGTGGAATTAGTCAATGTTCAAACCAATGAAGTTACTCCAGCACTACCACCGCGGAGGGAGCACATGTTCCAACGAGGCTCCAAGATCACCCAATGAGGGAAAGTGCAGATTTCCACACTAACGCAACACCAACGTTTGTGGGAACCAGACTCTGAGAGAATCCAGGGAGAAATCCTAGAAGAGCACCTAAAATACACCTTGGGTAAGAACAATGCTTCAGCCCTTGCCATCCATATGGTGTTACTAAACCTGGATGTTATCGACTTCCAAAACATAGAGAAGCTGATAGATGAGTGGGTAGCAGCCATAAAGATAGCAGCAACCACCTTAGAACTCGATAAAGAAACTTCATAAATTAGTGGAGTTGAGCTTAGAGGGTTCTGTGAAAATCGGATGGGATAATACCCCAACTGATACTAAAGCCAGTATCCTTGCCGGAGATTCAAATAGTGCGATAGCAGATCGGCTAGGGGCTTATCAAGATACATTTCATAGGAGATGGATACTTCGAAGGAAGTAGAGCAGAAAAGGCTAGAGAATATGCACAAGCACTTTTTAGCCTTGAATTGAGAAGTATTTGTGCAATAGATGAATATATCTATTGGTTTCACAAGTATTTCTTCCAGAGTGGAGTAGCAGTGGAAGTTGCAGCTCCCATGTTCTTTGCAAAGATCTGTAGTCCATGGAGGGAAATGTTGATCCAATCATACAAAGTACCTGAGGGACAGATGGATTCAGTAGCAAGGAGAATGTCTTTCCTTAAAGACAAGTTGAAGGATTGGTGTTATCAAGCATCTATCCAGAAAAACATGAAAAGGCTGAGAGGTACGATTAAACGAACTCCTCTGTTGTGATAATAACGATTTTCCTACTATTATAGGAGAATCAGGTGAGCCAAGGAAAAGGATGAAACAGAGTAATGACTCATACTCTAGAAATTCCAAAAGAACTCCTTTCAGGCGAAGATCATGGTGGTCCCAAACAAAAGCCAGAACATACAAATCTGGGCAAAAGAGCGGACCAACAAGGGCTTCATCCCAAGGATCTAGAAGAACAGATACAAGATCCACAGGAAGAAGCCCTACGAGAAGAACTTTCAGACGGGCCATACCCGGGCTAATGAAAGTTTCAAAGATTGCAACTGCTGGACATGTGGAGCAAGAGGACATATCGCCAGACTGCCCGCAGAAACATGGTGAGATAAGAAATTTGAAGCCACAAACGACATCCTAGACGCAGTCTACTATGGTGAATTGGTACCAATATACCAATTCGAGGATCTTCCTTCGGACGAAAGTGTCTATGAGGAGGAGATAGAAACTGATTCGGATGGATCTTCAACCGAGTCAGAATAATTACAGTGAAGAAGATAGGCTTCAAACCTCTGAAAGCCTGTCAGGATTCTTTTCCAGAATGACGGTGTTAAACAAAACTATGGAAAGAATCATGCGTCAAGATTCCAACCTCAGTCCATATGATGGATTCAGAATTGGAGGGATTGGTAAAGTCCTCAACCAGATAGGACTAAACAGAGAAACATCACATAATCTACAAAGTAAGTTCAGGTGAGTTTGCTATTCCCATGGAATTTAATGGTAATGTGATGGAAATGCAGCTTATTCCTAAAAAAGAAATTCTTGAAGAATTAAGTAGGCTTAGAGAAGAAATTGCAGTTACTATGAAATGGATCCACGTAGGAACTATTGAAGTAGTAATAAAAGCAACTTTTAAGGAAGGAATTGATTCATAAATACATTTATCAATAATGGATAGAAGAATCAATAACTTAAGAGATGGTTGTCTTGGGACAATGATAGGTAATCTGTATGCAGGAAAATTGATGTTTGATATTCATCTAGGATCGCATACAACCTAGCTTACCAAGATTTCAGTAGAGTCTTAACCCTTCATCAGGATTTTAAAGAAAAGATCTAATGAAAGAAGGTAATAGACCATATTCTATAACTTATAGAATTGCTTATGCCCTTTCCAACACACATCATTTTGATTTTCCTTAGGAAGAGTATATCGAAATTCCCAGAATTTTTCAAGGAATTTGCTAAGGTAATGGCACCAGATCCAATTAGGATACCTAGAATAGGAGGTGTCGATATCGTTATTAAAGATCACCCAGTCTTAGATCGAACAATGAGTTCTAGGACTGAGTTTAGTAGCAGGATGTCCTTTTCGGAAGATAGGATAATTGGCTACAAAGAAAAAGAGAAAGACTTGTTAAAAGTTTGACTCCTCAAGAAATTAGGGTAGATAACGTAAACTTAGATGCCCTGAAGGATGGAAAGAAATACAAGTTATATTTGACATCACTAAGAATGAAAACCTTTTTCCTTGTGATGACTTATATCATTTGCCACAGCCTGTCGTTGGTAGATATGAAGGCATGTTAGAAATAGCAGGCCATGAAATTCTTGTTACAGGTGTTGCAGGACGAGAAAATGGAAGTATGACTTTGGGGATAAGTTTCCTCAAAGATCACAAACCATGGGGAAAAAAGGAACGGTATGGAATTTAGTCTTGATGGAGTTACCATAAGGATTGAATGACAAGCCCATTTTCTATATACATATCTGTGGGTATGTTATATGATCAATATAAGACAGAATATTTTGCAGCTTATATTGACTCAGGTTCAGGAATTTGCACAGCAAAACCTGGAGTTTTCCCTAAAGAAGCAAGGGAAACCTTACCCGTTATTGCAGGAAGGGATTTTTCACAAAAAATCCTAATACTCAATACGGGAATTCGAGAAGCCAAAATCATGATCGGAGGAGCATTTGGAACACCCTAGTTTAGGGTAAAAACACCTCCCATTTACTTTCATGATACAGTGCTGATATCTTGCTAGGTAATAATTTTATTCAAACATTTGCAAGGTATATGCAGGATAATCAAAGAAATCTGTTAATATTTACTACTAACTGTGGTAGTGAGATACAGGTTTGCGAAGAGAAAAGGCATTTAACAGGATAATGCCTATAAATTTTCCCTGCAAGTGTGGTGATGTTGATGCCAAATTAACTCATCCAAAAATGCAGGATAAAAGGAAATTCGATAAAGTTCTTTTGTCTTTCAGGCAGGGACTCATCGATAGCGATAGCTTCTTACAAGGAATCTGAGGAAGAAATTGAGAACCTCAGGGAAGCCTTGGAGGAATTAAAAACCATGGACATAAGCGAGGAAAGCAAACTTTCTCTCGAAAATGTCAAGAGGCTCATCCAGAGAAATTTCAGCGAAAATCCTCTGGCATGGTGGGATAGGAATAAGATCGAAGCTACTCTCAAGATCAAAGAAGAATGCAAATATGAGTATGTTCGATACAAGCCCATCCATATGAACATGGAAGACAAGAAGGATATGCAAATGATTATCAAGGAGCATATCAATCTTGGACTCATTGAGCCTGGAATCTCTGCATACAGTAGCCCTGGATTTCTGGTAAGAAACCATGGTGAGATAAAAGAGGTAAACCCAGGTTAGTAATTAACTATCAAGGTATTAATAATACTAGAATTTGATGGTTATTACATCCTAGTAGAGAGCACTTAATTGATTGCATTAAAGGTGCAAAAGTGTTTTCTAAATTTGATTGCAAGTCTGGCTTCTATCAGATTAAAATGGAGAGTGAATCAAAGAAATTTACTGCATTCTCCACACCACAAGGTCAATATATCTGGAATGTACTACCAATGGGTCTAGCTAATGCACCCCAGATATTTCAAAGAAAAAAAAATGGATAATCTTTTCAAGGATTATTTCGAGTTTATGTTCGTCTACATCGATGACATACTAATTGCATCTAAAAATATGAAAGAACATATCAAACATCTAGAGATATTTTCTGATGCATGTTAATAAGAAGGTTTAGTACTTTCTGAGAAGAAAGCTACTATAGCAGTCAATAAAATCGAATTTTTAGGAATTCTTATTGACGAAACAGGTATTGAGTTGCAGGAGCATATTGTGGAGAAAATCCGCAATTTTCCAGACGTACTCAAAGATAAGAAGCATTTACAAAGCTTCTTGGGAGTGGTAAATTTTGCAGGTATCTTTATAAAAGGATCTCGCAAAATATAGAAAGGATTTTCGGCCACTTTTAAAAGAGACAGAAATTGCAAAATGGAAATGGGAGGAAATCCATACACAAAGGGTTCGTGAGCTAAAACAGGTTTGCAATAATCTGCCAAAGCTTGCAATACCGCAAGACGAGGACGAATTGGTAGTCACAGACGCCAACGACTATAGATGGGCAGCAGTGCTCATGAAAAAGACTACTACAGGGGAAGAGCCTTGTAGATACACTGGAGGGTTGTTCTCCGAACAACAAGCCAAAGTGTGGCACATCAACGAGAGAAGAGTTCTTTGCGGTTTGGAAGGCTTTTAAGAAATGGCTTTATTTTTACTTGCTAAAGAATTCACTCTGAAAGTTGATAATACCAATGTTTTCTTGAAAACAAATTAGAATCTAATTGAGAAAGCACGTATTGTTAGATGGCAAGCTGAATGCCAATATTATTGTTATAATATTGTTGTTATAAAATCTCATGAAAATGTTCTTGCAGATTTCCTGACAAAGATGAGGCATCTGAAGCAAACTCCATCATGTTGAGACTTAGCACCTCAGAGAAAACCTTGAGGAGCTTAACAAGAAGTTTGGACGGCTAGCTGTAAATGCTCAAGTAGCCGGACAAATCCAAAGAGCTGATCTTGACACTGTCCAGATCGCAATAAGAACAACCATGGTGGCTTCAACCTCACTATGGAACGACCTACAAACCAATTCGGAAGGCATCATCTTCGGAGATGACTAATGAGTTGAGAAAGCATGATACTAAACATGCCCTTAGAGTACAGGACTCTAGACCTGTAGCGGTAGATTCAAGTACTGCTTGCACAAGGCCATCACCAGACTCTGGTGTAACGGCGACAACGAGTCACAGTGAGTGCAAATCTCTGATGATTCGAGTCAACCAGCGCCTGGGGTTAAAGAAAGAGATAGCCTTAGCCAATGACAGACACTTCTAAGGCTAATACTAATGAATTATCTTCTTCTTCTTCTGCTTGGCAGGTTTATCAACGGATGTGGAAAAAATTAATTTCTCGCAAAGGGATCAACCCAAGCAAGACCGTTATCGAGACATCCGGAAAATATAATAGGGTCTGGATGATGGAAGGGTCTAAACCCGAAGAAGTCCGAGAGTGGTATGAGTTTGGAGCTCTAGCTTCGGTTCATGCTATGTCACCAAGTTTTCCAGAAATTTCAAAATTATCGAATTGGATTAGTGGGGCGGTATTATGATTCATGGCAAAACAATCCCCACCTAAAAAGAGGAGATATCTTGGAGCTAAAATTCATCTCAGCAGCTCCAGAAACTGCAGGAAAAGGGTCTCACCCAGTGTTCCATTTCATCAAATTGCAGAAACCAGACATGGTAGCTTTTAATAGAATTAAAGCTGACTCAGAAGAAGCTCCACTGGTGTCGGCTATTAGCGAGGACGACATTTCCACCAGAAGAGCTTGGGGTTTATGGGTCTGTCTCACTGAGATGGACAAAGTCAAGTATCCATTCAAAATCTTCTCCAACAAAGTGAATGGATCGTTCCTGTTAAACTCCATGACAGGGAAGAGTACTGAATTTGCAGAAAGCATGTTCGAGAAAAAGAGAATGCTCATATGGGAGAACAAGCTGCCTGCAACTGAGGTAACAAGGATGAAGATGCACATGTTGCATGTTGGGCAATGGCATAACCATGTGTGCCCTTGCTGCGAGAAACAAGAAAGCCACTGTTCGGAACGAAGATACGGGTTACCCAAAAGAAACCCGAACCAAAACCGGACAAGGGTAAAAGGAAGAATTTTTGCAAAGAGAAAGTAAAATTCGGAAATGTAAAAATTCAAAAAGAAGACTGTCGGCAGAAAACTACAAAAGCCAACAGTCAGAAGGAGCCAACTAGCAATTAAATGGCCGACAAGCCATCAATACCACTGGAAAGGACGATGACAAATGCAATAAAGTCATCCAAATGACGAACGCAATGACGTCATCAAAAGCAAGTTTGAAATCCGCATTTAACGTCCGCGGATGGTTATAAAATAAGAAGGCATCGAAGCAGAAGGGATCATCAGAAAATTTTCTCTTACTCTTCAAAACAGAATAATCTGAGTCTTTCAATCCTTGTATTTTTAATCTTTCAGTTCATGGGGGTTTCCCCAAAGAGTCTAGCCCTCTATACAATGAGAGGCTAAATAGTTGTCTCCTCCAACGGAGGAAATAATATCTATGTAATATTTCCTATATTTCTTCAATAAAAGAAAGGCTTTTGTTCAAACTGTCAACCCAAAATTTTATTAAGTCTCTAAATTGAAAATATCACTACGCCCTAAGGTAGGAAACGAAATAGGGTTGTGCTGTTTGTTGCTGAAGGAGCTAAGGACCTGCGAACCATCTGCTGCGGTAGTGTGGTTGGAAGAAGTCCGTAAAACCGAGGACTTGGATTACCCGGCGACAAAGCGGTCAAAAAAGGTATGAATTTATAGAGGCTTAATTTTATTTCGGAAGTATGTTGGGCCTGAAAAATTGAATAGTAAAGGGAATGAGTTCTGCGGAAAAAAAAAATTTTAGGGACTAATTGATACTTTTGAAAGTTATAAAAGCCAAAAACAAAGGAGGTACCAAAACTGCAAATCTCTGTAAAGTACGGTATCAAAAATCGCTATTTATATATTGTGGGTACCTGTTTTGCAAAGCTCCATAAACTACAGTACCAAAATTGCGATTATCTCAATTACTAAATAGTTGTATTTTCACTTAGAACTACAAAAATTATATTTAGGTAATACTATCTTTTATATCTAATTCTCATTTATTATTAAAAGTAGTCCTTAAGGTTATAAATGTCTTTTTACACTTTTATCTATGTAGTTTAAAGGAATTTAGGATTATAAAGTTTCTTTTTCTATTAAAATTTTATTTTTCAACAAATTATTATATATTTTTTGAAGAGTATTAAATTATTATTCGTGGTATTTCTATATAATATGGATATAGATGACTTAATTTTAATTGATCAAAATGTTGTTTATTACTCAATGCTAAGGCCTCTTTATGCTTTTTATTATTAAGGTCACCACGTTTATGCTTCTCTTCTCTCTACAGAGACCTCCTATTGGCATTTTCTAATTTGTTGTTGTTTTCAAGTATTAGGTGTACATAATTGAACATCTGCACAATTTTGTGAATAGCCTTCAGCATGTATATGAAAATGATATTGCCTTTGATGATTCTGCATCCTGGAGTAGGTGACTAAGTGGATAATAACATATGCAATGAATAACTAGACATGCTCATATTTGGTTATGAAAACATCAAAATGAGACATGATGATAGCAAAGTAACTGAGAAAGGTTACCCCAATTTTCTGGAAGTTGGGAGTGTAGCGTAGGTAGGGTAGTTGATAGTTTATGACACATGATAGAGGAATGAATAGGAGTGAGATTCAGCTTTTTTGTGTTATTACACTTGGTGGATTTTGTCTAAAGTTCAGAGCTTTAGTTTTGTTCGTTATAATTATTTCACTAATGGGATATAGAGAAGCCTTTAGGTATCAAATACTACTTTCCTCTTCTTGTCAACGTGGGAGTTAAATCAACAACTTTTTCTTCCAAAACACTGAGGTGGAGTTAACTTCTTAACTTCTTTGTACAAACAGGAATTGCATCACATTACATTATAATGTTGAAACTGTTATGGTCCTCTTTATCGTTAGAACTGGAACTTGTACTTGGATGATTTCTGTAGATGTTAAAATTGATTGAGCTACTTCTAGGAGTGTATGCTAAAATCTTTCAATTGATAGCTGGGATAGTTCATGGCCTTTGCCATTTGGCGCATTTTGAGGTGACTCCTTTAAAAACTGGCTTTTGTAACTCATTTGGAATGGTATGTGGAGAAGTTGTGGAGAACATTAGTCTCTTTTTCAACCATAAAGACAAAAAGCTGGTATTCATGGTTTTTTTTCTGCACTGCGGCATGTGAATTGTTTCTATTCATCACCTTACAGACTTAAGTGCCGCCCAACTTTTTGAATTTATTCCAAGTGCTGAAACTCTGTTGTTGAAGGAAGCGGATCGCCGCCGAAACGCGGCGGAAGCGCGAATAATCGAAAAATGGTAAAACAAGCGATAATTAAAGAAATTAATACCCGATCAAGGGGTGTACCCTTGATCTTTTCTGGGCGTTTGGTATATCAAATAATACATAGGCCAAGAAATACGAGAAAAACAGAAGGAGCAAAAAATGAAGTTTTACCTTTGTCATTTTTCTCATACGGCTACAAGCGTTGTCTCCTCTCCTTTTTCGTTTCCGGATCCATCCACGACGAGACCTCGATCTTGAGATCCTCCCAAGAATGACACACCACCACTAAAGGATGTGGAGATTTCGTCCTTGCAAAATCTCCACAGAAGAGATGGAGATCAAAACAATCGCTATGAATTAACGTGTTCTGATCTCTCTTTCATTTTTTCTTTTGATCTCTAAGACAAAATGAAAAACTGATATGGAGAACATGGAGAGAGATAGAGAGGCACGAAATTTGTGAGGTTTTGAGAGGCTAGTATGTGTTGTGTGTGTGGCTAGGGTTTAATGAAGGTATATATATGACCTAGTCATATGCATACTAGGAGTCCTAACCTAGTTAGGCTCCAAAACAACTATCCTAACCCTAGCCACCCTTAAGCACGAATTTTGCCTAAAAATTCAGCCAAAGAACCTTTCAAAATTGTCCTCCTTGACTTAGCCAAGGTCCAACCAAGGCCTTGGGCTTGTATTTAATGAATCGGGCTCGATAGGATTAAGCCCACGTCTCATGGACTTATATTAAATCTAATTTAATCATAAGCCCAACATTAAACTCCTTAACTTTTAATCTAATTAAAAGATCCAAGCCCATGCTCTCTCTTTCAATTTATAAATCCAATTTATAATTGGACCAAACCCAATAAAATTAATCCAATTAATTTACTAGCTAACTTGAAATTCTAATTAATCCAATTAATTTAATTTCAAGTCATCCATTCAATGGATTGGTATAAATAAAATGATCCAATCATTATTCTCTCTAAAGATTAATTTAATCCAATTAAATTAATCTGACTCTTCTAGAATTAATTCCAAATTAATTCTATCCCACTATAGTGATAGGGTGTGACTCTTTAGGTTCACCCTTCAGCTAGACTTGGGCATGTATGACCAACACAATTAATTAAATCTAATTTAATTAATTATTTCTGATTATTCCATAACCGAAAATGGCCCATTACCATGAGTGGTTGTCTAGCAACAGTCCATGGCACTAGAGACTAGGTGAATGTTGGCGTGAACATTTAAGCTCTGAATCCATACGAGTACGGTCCTACTGTCAACCGTCTCCTGGTCTTAGTCTAGGGCATGGAATTGGGTATCGATTCCCATCCTTGACTAGGCAGCTATGCTTAAGATGCGTTTACTCTACTGATCAGATCTAGGAAACCTATCCCTGATCGATCAATCGCTTTGGCCAAAGACTTTTAGAGTCTAAACCATCTCAAGGTGCATAGGAGAACTCTCTGTCATATAATGACAAGGGACAGATCCTCTCTTGGAATCCACCGTCCTCGCTACATACTCCGAGTGCACTGAATAAGGCTTATTATGACCATGCCTCATGACACAGCCACCGCTCGCCATATCCAAGATACAGTCTTCGTATGCATGTGACTGCCATGATTCCTCAAGTCAGAGGACTAATTCTCGTACTATCGGAATTGAGAATCCCAGTCATACCGACCAAGCCTTAAGAGGCTTCCATATGACGATTCCCGTGAGTCACTTCAGTCAGTTGACTACCTTGCCAACTAACCCACTAAAAACTGCACAGACGACCTACGTCTCCGACGAAATACGGCTGCAGTACTTAGTGCAAGTCTCCATAGGGTTCTCGATGCCCAATCTCGAGGTCCTCGACTTGGAACGTTCGAGACCGACCCTTAGGAGTTGGTTTCATAGCTGCTAAACTTATGCGCAGCCCAACTCCACGGGTTAACTTTTTGATCCGTAGGCATTTCGTTGTGATATTGAAACCCCGTTCAATATCAGTGGTAAGCACAACAAAACAAATTGCCATCTTGATGAACTCTTACCATATTCACCAATCTAATAATATTTAATAAAGATTGTCGAATGAAAAACAACCAATCCAATTGGCTTTTGGTCACCCATTCCAACAGTTGTTGCTTTCTAATATTCAGCTTTCTGATGCACAAGTTACACATTCACTGAATATAATCTTCAGCTTTCTAATCCTAGGTTGTTCCTAAAAGAGTCCTAAATGAATCCCAGGTAGTTCCAAAAATATTTTATTCTTAAAAATATAAGTGTTCCTGATAGATGCCTTATTAATCAAAATTTCATGCAAACTTAGCAACCTTTGGTAGACACTGTGCTTTTTGTGCTTGGACTTTAGGGTGAACTTCATCGCTTTTACCACGCTTTGACAACAACCTTGTAGCGCCGCAATTGCAGAACAAAGGAGGGAGCAAAACCTTTTGCTCCCAGTCAACGAGGCTTCACTTTACATTGTGAGAACATCCTCTTGTTAACTCTTTCTTATTCCTACTCCAAAATTAAAAAAGAAACAAAATTGGATTAATTAACAAATTGATTTGTTTCATTTATTCATGTTCCGCTCTTACCATTTAGGATTATGAGATAGTTTCTTTTTCTATTTTAAGACTTTGTGTTCAACAATTTTTTATTTATTATTAAAAAGAGTATCAGGTGAAGGGCAAAAATACATTTTCACAATAGGAACAAATATTGTTATCATTCATGGTTTTTATATGTAATATAGATATAGATATTCTTATTTTAATTGATCAAAATATTGTTGATTCTAAAATTATATATAGGTAGTTGGGACAAATTACGATTGCCAAAAAAATAGTCTAACTTGAATAGACCCTTAGAAACTAATTATATTTCAATAGTAATTATTATGTTTAAATTTTAAATTTAGTTATTTACTGTAGTCTGCACTATTTTTCACTCCTAACTTTAGTCATTTTATTATATTTTCTTGTTAGTTTATATCATGACATTGTAAAAATAAAACAATGGTAATATTTATATACTTTCATCTTAGTGAATCTTTATGTTTATTTCTTTAGTTCCGTATGTTGTTTTCAAAATTATTGTTTCTTTTCTTTTCAGTTACTTTTTATTTAAAATATTTGTTAAGTATAATCTATAACTTTATTTTACAATATGGTAACCACTATTTTGTTGAAAGGATAATTACATTTAGGCTCCCTTTGAAAATGCAATATTATATTTTTTTTCTCCGAAAATTTTGAAATTAGACCTATACTTAAAATTCACTGTTTACACTTGATCTCATTTTGTTAGGATTGACTGAAAAATGCTGATGTTAGAAGAAAAAAATGTATAAATTTTTATTTTATCCTTTATTTAATATTTTTATGTAAATGTATTTATAAAGTGAAAATGTTATGTGGTTTATCTCATTTCATATATGTATATATATATATATATATATATATTATTTATTTCTTTATTAAAATTTATGCTTTTTTGTTTGCATCAGTTTTGCTCGGACCTTAACGGAGTGGAGTTAGGTGTAAATTAAGAAATATGGAATATAGTGTTAGTATTTATTAGTGTCATTTCTCATAAACTTTTAAATTTGATGTTAGTTACGTGCCATTCCTTGATTTTATTCGTATGAATTTTTTTTTATTTTATATTTTTAAAAAAGGGATAATTTCAATTTTGTTTGGTACAATTTAAGAGAAAGCCAGAATGAAAGGGCCAAAATTAGTAGCCCTCTATATGCATGCAACATAAAAATCAAATAATAAAATAAGTCCAACTTCAAGAAAATTATTGTTTTTTTACTTTGATACTTATTTTTACTTACTTTTGTTTAGTAATTAACTTATGACAACGAAAAGTGTAGTTTTTTAAAAACTGAAGAATACTCGGTTCATGCATGTGAATTATTTAAATTTGGCATAGCTATAGCATACTCAGTCCCGTGGGGTGGGGATTATTCAAATTGGGGTAATTATATTTACATCCCTCATCTATTGCTATTTTACATAAATCATTTATGTCTTTTCAAAAATTACAGAAATCACCCCTGACAGCCATTAGAACCCTAAAATGTCCTTGTTGACTCAGCACATTTTAATTTATTTTTTAATGTCAGAAACGCCCTCAGAGGAGCTTTGTAATTATGAAAAGGTAAAAGGGGTGTTAAAGTAATGTTTATGGGAATGAGAATGAATAATATGACCCTATATATATATATATATATATATATATATATATATATATATATATATATATATATATATATATATATATATTATAATAATTTTTCATTTAAATTTAAATTATTTTACTAATTTTTTTTATTGAATGTATATAAAGTAAGTTTTTTTAATTTTAAGAATTTAATTTTATACAAGTGTGATAATTTTTTAATTTTTTATTATTAATTAAATAATTTAATATTTTATTTATTAAGAGGTGTAAATATATTTACAAATTCAACAAAAAAAATTAATAAAATAATTTGAATTAAAAATTAAAAAATATATATTCTGTTATTTTATTTATCCCCATAAACATTACTTTTACACCCCTTCTATCTTTTGGTAATTACAAAACACCCCTAAGGACATTTTTGTATTGCAAATAAAGTTTTACCAAGTCAACAAGAGTATTTTGGGATTTCAAAAGGGTGTTGAGGGTGGTTTTTGTAATTTTTGAATAAGGGAAAACTGATTTGTGTAAAATGGCAATAAGTGAGGGGTGTAAATATAATTTTTCCTATTTAATTTTGCGTAACTACACATTTACTCAATGTTTATCACTTATTAATATAAATAAACATCATGAACATATATATTTTTTCCAAATATGATTATAGAATTTAAAATTATTACTTGCATGTGGACCTGTTTATATTGTCCTTACACTTGAGGTAAATTTTAAGCATAAGCAGTCCTTACACTTGAGGTAAATTACATTGTCCCAACCTTCAGAGTGGAGTATTAGTTTTAGAGGATGTCCATGTATTTATACCTAATATCAGGGGTATCGAAGCAATTTTCTTTCTACAAATTTGTACGCAATTACGGCCTCAATCATCATGCTGGTGTACTATTTTTGCATAATTTTTACGGTTTTCTTTTGTCAATAATAATTATTTAAAATTAGCTCTCCGAAAAAAAAATCCTCTTATAAAATTAAATTATACAGTTGTGGTCTGGACGACGTCTTGTGAGGGGCCGACCTTGCGCTGCCCCTTTCAGTCACCCCTGTAGAGACGTCGCCTTGGGCCTTGGCTGCTGGCAAGCGACAAAGAAGAAGATAAAAACAAAATTTCTATTTTTTAAAAAAAATAAATTAAAATAATTTACTTTTTTGAAATATTATTTATAATAAATAATATGACTTAAAATATATTTAATTAGTATATTAATTAATAATATATAATTATTATAAGTGACTATTATACTACATATTTTTAATATGAAAAGTGAATTTTAGTATATTAAATTTGTATTGTGTTTTTAAATTCAAAATTTTAATTAAAAAATTTAGTTTTTATATATATTTCATAAATAAATATAATTTATTGTAATATATTTGGACTCAATAAATAATTTAAATTAATTAATTATATTTAAATAAAATAATAATGTAAATAAATTTATTTAAATATATTTAAATATGAAATGGGCCCAAAACTAATATGGCTAGCCAGAGAATAAACTTGTTGCGAGGGATCTTCAATGGGCCCAAAAGTAGCGAACACCAGCCTACCTTGGGTCCTGGAGGGGAGAAAATAGAATAAGTTGCCGCAGTTATAGGCTTCTCCCACTAACCTCCATATAATCTGATCATTGCCACCATGAATAGTAGGAAGGGAGTCTAGGATTTCCGAATAGGCAATGTCTATAATAGGTGGCCACTGCCACTGACCATTAGTGATGACAATTTCAAGCTTATCCGTCAAAGAAGTTTCAGTAAGCATTGGGCCATGCGGAAATTGATGTATTAAGGGACAGAGGGAGTGCCAAGGATCTTGCCATAAGGAAAATAAATCTTCGTCCCCAATCCGATAATCAATAAATGGAAGTATATAGTTCTGTAACCAGAGGAGCTTGCGCCATCCCCACGAACCTTGGCGCTCATTTACCGTCTAAGTAGAGTGCATATGCAGTCGAACATTATGAATCCAATCCACCCAAATAGAAGTTCGATCTCCCTTAAGCACATCCCATAGATGCCTACTCATCAGTGCTCAATTAAAAGTGAGTATGTCTCGGATGCCTTGTCCTCCTTTAATAATTGGCTTGCAAATCTGTTGCCAAGCCACTTTAGGGTACCCTCTTCCAGACGACCCCTTCCAAAGAAAAGACCGCAAACGTTTCTCCACCTCTCGAATAATCCCCTTGGGCAATATGAAAGACATTACCCAATATATATTATGTGGCATGAGGACAGATTTGATGAGTTGTAATCGGCCCGCAAAAGACCACTATACTCCCTCCCAGCCTTTAATGCGACTGTCAATTCATCAATAGAGGTTTACAGTTTGATATAGACAAGAGAGATAATCCGAGGTACCAAACAGGGAGGCAGCCCTCTTGGAAGTCCAACACCACAAGCAAGTCGCTCCGCACATCATGAGTCGATCGGGAAATAATAAGATGACTTTTGATAGGATTAGCATGGATACATCAGCCTTGCAGAATAAAAGGAGATCATCCGCAAAACAGAGCTGGTATAACCCAACTCACGACAGCGCCAGTGAAAAGAGTACTTCCATTAATTGTTGCAACAACATGCGAAGTACTTCTATAACAAGTACAAAAAAAATAAGGGGACATAGGAGCCCCTTGCGTCAGCCCTCGTGTGCCATGAAAGAAACCATGAGCAACACCATTAATACAGACTGAGAAGGCCGGTGTAGTTATACATTCCTCGATCCAATGAACAAAAGGGTCAGGAAACCCAAATAAACGCAAGACAACGAGTAGAAAATCCCACTCCACTATGTCATACGCTTTTCATAAATCCACCTTCAGTGCACTTTTTTTTGTAAGGAACTGCTGATTATACCTTGTAAATAACTCTTGTGCCAACAAAATGTTGTCCCCAATAGACCGGCCTGACACGAACGCATTTTGAGAAAGGCTAATAATTTGATCTAATAAAGTACTCAATCGCTGCACTATAATCTTAGTGATGGCTTTATAAAAAACATTGCAACATGATACAAGGCGGAAATCAGCAACATGAGAAGGGGCTGTACCATTGGAATAAGGGCAAGCAGAGTAGCATTCACCTGTTTAAGCAACTTCCCTGTGTTAAAGAACTCAAGAATAGCACTTGTTACCTTATTCCACTTGTTGCCATTGGAATAAGGCCAAGCAGCGTTATAAAAGCTTGAAGAAAACCCATTCGGACCTGATTTATTTTCAGCAATATCAAAGAACGCCATTTTCACCTCCGAAGTAGTAACTGGCATGAGGAGAGTATTGGAATCCTCCTCAGTGAAATATATCGCGCCAACGGGCGTAAAAACCTCAAGTCGAGATATCGATCCCTCCTCTCGCCTCCCAATAATCGCTGATAGAAACCCGTGAATTCACTAATGGGCGTATGTGTAAAAACCTCCCAATAGTCACTGATAGTCGCTGATAGAAACCCACACTAACGGGCGTATGTGTAGTGCCCTCGTCATCCATAATCTAGAAAACTCGTTTTGAGGCACGTCTGGTAGAAATTTTATGAAAGAAGACACGGGAACACTGGTCCCCTCCCTTCATCCACTGCATCTTTGCTCTATGGCTGCCTCCATCTTAAACTGGAAGAAGTAAAACCCATTAGAGGTAGCGGTAACCTCCTTGACTGCCGGCGAAACAGAGCGCACAAAGCCAATGAGGTGGTGAAAGTACGGGTTCTTGCTAAGAAAATAACCGACAGCCGTGCATGCCCAACGATGTGAACCTTCCCTAATGATATCCAAAGATGTGCGAACAACGATCTCACCATTTTTGTGTACAAGAAGGAACAAACGATAAAGTTTTTCGAGATGAATTATTGAATGCGGCAGCATATTTATCCATCGAATCCACATGAGTATGAGTAGGACAAAGAGGAACATTACCAATAAACATACCTGGTGGAGGGGGGCCACGGGTACATCGCTTGACGCTGAGGGAGAAGCATTTGTCAGCGAGGGAAGACTCATTGTGGGCAGGCATAACGGGCTGGAACCTGAGGGCACTGGTCCTGCGGCAAATGACATTGGTGACACCATAATTGTGGGAGATGCAGGAGTAATCAACAATGGCAAAGGAATCTCCATGAAGACCAGAGACTCCGAATGAGGCGCCATTAGGGTTGGCGAAAAAGAAAGCCTAGCCGCAGTATCAACGATCGGCACGTAGACCTTAGGCAGAATTGTGGAAACCAGCGACGCCTCACCAGGAGGAACCGTAGACGACAGTGCAGTTGCATGGAGAGGCGTTTGTTCCGTCGTTCACAAACATGGTATACGTCGTGGGGCTGGGGATGGAACGGAGTGAACTGATGTGATGAAGCGGGACGTAAACTTATCCCCAAACTTATCAACCCAATGAGTTCTCAAATGCTCAAGCGCATCCATGGAGGCGCGGTCACCAGTCTCAATTACCTTCATGGCCAACGAGTAGAATTCCGAGAAATTGAATTCTCTTTGAATCCGTTCTTTCAAAGCATCGTCAATAAAGTCAAGAGTCACCGATCGTGAATCCAACAATAGCACCCACCATCATCATCACCATCATCACCATCATCCGTCGCGATTTCACCGTCCGCCGTCAAGGAAGAAGTGTTGTGTGTAGGAGTGTGTGAATTAGGTGTAGTGTGTGAGAGAGAACAGAGAGAATGAGAGTCCATATTTTTTCACTTCTTCGAATTGAATAAATTGTTTTAAGGGGTTAATTTGTTCATTTGTAATATTACAGGGTAAATGGTTTAAAATATGTAGGATGTTGTACCATATTTTTTATATGTGGAGGAGACTTAAACCCAATCTTGTTTAAGCTAGTTACTTGCCAACAAAGTTAAAAAGAAATACCTCAAGACTATTGTTAAGTGAAGTGTGATCATAAAAAAGTACAAGATGTGAACATAATATTTATTAAAATGAGTAATATGACTCCATATATAATTTTTTATTTATACCAATTTTAGAAATAAATTATTATATTAACTTTTTTTTATTGCATCTCTATATAAAAATGTATCTTTTAATAATTAAAATATTAAAATTTTTAATTATTATATATATTATTTCTTAGCAAAATTATTAAAATTAAAAGATTATTTATCCTCTATTTTATTTATAACTAAATTAAAATTAAAATCAATTTATGTATTTTATAGCAATCATATTAGAATTAATAAAATAAATAATTTATTTTAAATTATTAACTTATTTATTTTAAAAAATATATCCCTTCTTCCCCAACCACGCTACCATGCCACCCTAATCCTCGTTTTATTAAAAATTTTGATAAATAATTTATTATTAATTTATATAAAATACATAAATTATTTTTAGTTTTATTTTAGTAATTACATTTACACTCCCTCACCTATTGCCTTTATACACAAATCACCGTGTCTTTTGAAAAATTACAGAAATTACCCATGACAAACTATAGAACCCAAAAATTCTTCTGTTGACTAGGTCAACCTTTAAAATTTTTCAAAAACTATCCATGACAGAAATGCCTTTAGGGGTGATTCTATGATTATTAAAAAGTAAAAAGGTTGTCAAGATGAATAGCCATATTTTTTATTATTTATACTATTTTTTTAATTTAATATAAATTAATATATAACTTGTTTTTATAAAATTGCACCTTTTAAATTAAAGTATTATTCGTTAATAAAATTATAAAATTAAAAAGATTATTTATCTTCTATTTTTCTTTATAACTACTAAACTTAAAATGAAAATTAATTTATGTATTTTATATAAATTATATTTTAAATAAATAAATAATTTTTTTATTAAAAAACTATTTAAATTATTAAGTTATTTATTTTAAAAAAATTATCCCTTCTTCCCCACTGCCATGCCCCTAACCCTCTTTTTAATAAATACTAGAGAGAAAAAACATGATAAGAAAAAAAATTTCATGAAAATAAAGAAACATAGGGTGAGATGACATAGAAATAATATTTTATAATTAGAAATTTATTAAAAATATAAAATTTGTAAAAAAAAAAAAAACATGAAGAAGTTTAGAGAGAAACATTGAGTAGTTGGTGGGAGAATTTTTTTATTTTATAAAATTGTGAGATTATTTAAAAAATTTAAAATTACTATTTTGACCAAATTTGTTTTGAAGAAAAGAAATTAATTTAAGGGTAAAATAGGGGTAATCTAAAGTTGGTACGCTCAAAGGATTTTCTCATGTCATCTCATCATTCTACGAATTATTATGCCCAAAGATAATTGAATTAATTGACAGGTATTAAGAAATTTAAATTAATCAATAAATAAATTCGATTATATTAGAATTTTTGAAATTGAATTAAATATAAATTTAGAAATTTACTCCTTTGTGATACGAGAAATGAGCAAACAATCCTTTATAAAAAAAGAAAATAGTAAATTACTCCCTGTATTTTGAAAAATAAAGTAGATTATCACCCTATTTAAACCACTGATTGGGGGTAATTTGCTTCATTTATTAAAACCCAGGGATAATTTGTTACCTCATTTTATAAGAGTGGTTCGATCAAATTACAATTTGGTTCCTTAAGTTTCTAAATTTATATAAGAGACCTCTCTCCACTCCTATTTTTTAAAAAATTACAGAAATCACCACTGACAACATTTAAAACTAAAAGATGCCCCTGTTGACTAGGTGGCTGCTAGGGATAATTTTTGTAATTTTTTAAAAGACAGGGGTGATTTGTGAAGAAATGCAATAAGTTAGGGGGTATAAATATAATATCCCTATAAATAAAGATCAATTATCCTCTAATTTTTCTTGTTTTTTTTTTAATAAATAGGGGAATTGTCGGGGTGCCGTCATAGATCAGAATATGTAATACTAAGCCCAAAAATCTACACACTAAAAAATCCTACACTAAGCCCACATAACAAAAAAAAAGCCCCAATGAGTAGCACGACCCTCGCTGCTGGATGGGCCATTTGGGCCGAACGAGCTGCCGTTTGGGCTGGCGTTCCTTTTCAGCCGGGCCGCTCACATGGAATTCCATCCGGGACAGAGTTTAACCACTGCACCCACACAGCTGGGCCGAAATGTTATGGGCTTTCAGCTAATGATTGAGTTTTAAGTCTCCGACTCTCCTCCACCTTATATCTATAATTAACACATAATTATATTTTTGAATTTAATACAATTATATAAAAGTGAACAAATAACCCCTTATGAAAATATAGAATTAATTTACCCTTATATTTTTTAAATGATTTAATTTACCTGTCTATTTATTTCTTACTATTTTTTTTATAGGAGATAATTTGCTAATTTTTAATTATCGTTGCTATTTTTTTCTTTCATATGAGGAGGTGCTTGCATTTTTTTTCTAATATTTTTCACTGAAATGAAAATTAACATTAGAAACATTCATGACTTGCATCCATTCACATTTATATACAATGAAGGACATTTATAACTAAAAGGAGACTATTTTTTAACTTTTGTTGCTTAAATTTATTTATTTTTTGTTTATTCTCTTTTAAAGTTTGAAGAAAAATGAAAAAAATTGGTGCATTGGATTATAACTTGAAAAACAACAAAAAATGAGAAGAAAATAGCATTTTTTCTTCCACTTTAAATGAAACTTAACATAAAAGTTTACGGATGGACCAAAAAGGTCAAAAAAATTAAAGTTTGAGGACCAAAATTGCAAACTTAAATTGTTTGAGGATCAAATCACATTAGTCGCTAATTTGAGGACTAAAATTGCCCTAAAAAGAAGACAATATAATATTAGAATTAATAAATATTTAAAAAAAATTATTATTTTGAGAAGAAAAATAATTAGGGTAACTTGCATAGCACCCCTATGTTTTGGTGAAATAGTAAGAAATCTCCCTGTATTCATTTTATAGGCAAAAAACCCCTGCACAGCAAAAAAACATGTGTCCATAAGATACTAATGGAGAGTCTCGCCTATTGTGCGAGTGAGCTTCACCTTTTTGTGTTGCTTTAAGTGTATTTAAATTAAATATTTTTGATTAATTTAAAATTATTTATTGAGTCCAAATATATTTCAATAAGTTATATTTATTTATGAAATATATTAATTTAATATAAAAAAACAATTTTGAATTTATACAAATTTAATATACTAAAATTCACTTTTTAAATTAAAAATTTATATGCAATATAAAAGTCACTTATAATAATTATATATATTAACTCTATTAAGTTATTATTAATTCACATATATTTTATTTATTTATAAATATACTAATTAAATTATTAAAATAATAAAAATAATATCAATTATTTTAATTATAAATAATATTTAAATTAAATCTTTAAAATATTTAATATTTGAAAAAATTAAAATATTTTAAATTTTTTTATCTTCTTACCATCACTGGCCACTACATGCTGGATGGCGCCTAGGCGGTAGAGGTTACCTTTTGCGACCATTTTGTATATTTATAAACTATAATTCAAGACAATTATAATTTTATCATATTAATACGTCAGCGCCAAGTTTCAATAAATAATTATTTCACATTGATTAAGGTATGTTAGCAACATTAGGAACATGAATTAATTTTTAAATTATTTTTTAAGTCACTAAGTTATATAGAAAACTAAAGGATATGCTGGAAAAAATAACAGAAAAATTGCATTTTTAGTCTCATACGATAGGTTTGTTACATTTTTGGTTCTATAGTTTACAGCCTTAGCATATTTAGTTCCACAGGATAAATATTGTAGTATTTTTTATCCATAAGATAAAAGTTTGGCACATTTGTTCCCATACGATAAAATTTAAAACACATTTGGTCACATAGGATATAAATAAT
This sequence comes from Sesamum angolense, assembly GCA_034509725.1. Classification (NCBI taxonomy): domain Eukaryota; kingdom Viridiplantae; phylum Streptophyta; class Magnoliopsida; order Lamiales; family Pedaliaceae; genus Sesamum; species Sesamum angolense. The sequence continues at coordinate 11,849,861 of JACGWL010000010.1, forward strand.
TTTATATACTGTGGGACCAAATGTGCCACAATTTTATATACTATGGGACCAAATGTGCTATAATTTTATCCTATGGGATCAAAAATGTTACAGTATTTATCCTATGGGACTAAATGTGCTAAATCCATAAATTGTGGGACTAAAAGTGCAGCACACCCTGTTGTATGGTACCAACAATGCAATTTTTCCAAAAATAACAATAGATAATAAAAATAATTATCTCATGACAAATTCCGCATATAATCAAATAATTATGTGCACACAGATGTTAATCATATTGGCATATAATTATGGATTGAATTAACCTTAAGCGTGGAAGCATGTCAATTCACGCATACGGATCAGCCTCGTCTACGAGCCCATGTCTTGACTGGATTACAAACACACCATCCTCCACGATCTCCCCACATTGGATCTTGCTCCAAGACTTGTGCAAACCACGGTCAGACCTTTCTCGCCTTGGTGGATGACTACTAGAGTAACCCACTCGTTTACACACCTCAAATCGAAAGAGCCTATGATGATGCTCCAAGGAAGAATGTAGAGAGAAGAATAGAGAGAGAGAATTGGAGAGAGTACTGTGAACAACTCATTTGTATCACAACTATGTTTCTGTGTTGCTGTCTAGTATTTTGATCACAACCCTATACCCTTTTTATAGGTGTACAAAACCCAATCTCTAAGAGGAGTCCATATCTCAATACATAATTGAAGGACTACAAACTCTATCCTAGATAGGGCTTATCTCAGAGGAGTCCTTATCCCAACATATATTTTGGAGACTCAAACTCTATCTCCAATATGGATGTATATTTGGTCATGGGGTCCACAAATTCGACCCAATTTTCTACATCTCCCACTCATACATTTTTGACTTAATCTCCATGATAATCATCATCTCAACTTCTCAATCTCACATTCATCCCTTCATACAGGAAATCAGGCGTGCGACCAACCGATAAGGAAAAATGAGGAGAGTTATATTAAGTCATCACCGAACTAACATAACCCTACAACTCAACAACTCGCTGTGTACCCCAAACTATGTGGTCGCACTTTAATCAAGCATAACTATATCCCTCAATAAATAGAACACGCTTAACTCACTCAAATATGTATCTGTGCTCATGACTAGTCGGACATATTCTAACACAGTTGCCCGAGCTATGAACAATAGAACACAAGTGCATTACCAACTTAGTTATTCCTCGGCCGCTCATACCAATCAGCTTGGTCTTAACAACTTTTCTAAACATGCTCCGACAGATCGAATCACTCATGGCCATTGGATATCATACTCAAGTAGCGTCATCAAGCTTATACCACATGACATGGTCAATAGTCCCAAAGGGTATAAGAAATAATATATGCTCACACAGTGATGAAGCAGGGACCATTCAGTCACTTCCATAAGAGGTCGTCACAAACCATATGTAGTATGAAAACTTGTTATGATGGAGCTCCCACTTAATTTGGGCATGTCACTGCTCTTAACATCATATGAACCTAAGTCCAGTCGCTATTCAAGTGCCTAACTTGCGCACTACCAGACAGTCACTCTCTTAATGCCTTCTAGTAGTTCGCATGTTCAGCTCAATATTAGGCCTTTTATGAAGTGCGAACATGCTTCATAATCGATCATGTATATGATCTCATCTTAGCTCCTCTAGCTAAGGCGACTATTCATTATCCATAATCCTTCCCCACTTCTCAAGTGCGAAGGTGATCAATCGCATGACTCATTTATGCAAAATGATCTTTTAAGTCTCATCTCGCTCGCTATCGTAGTGCCAGGGCGATTGCCCATGTGAGAGGGCTAATCAAGGGCCTAGTGACATTTCACGATGCAGTACTAATCTCATGTTCTCACAAGCCACAAGAATCAAGTTCTATATGATCCTTTATCACTAACATGCCTTTGCACATACCAAGGCTAAATGTAAGGAATAAGATCATACCGCTTGTAGAACATGTTGGAGAACAACTTAGTTATGCACACTTCTCATCAATAATATCTTATGTTTGTATACTAGGTCCTCCAACAATACTTGGCGCCTAAAACATACAGTGTCTCACATATGTGCATCACAACATGCATCATGACCAGATAATCTTTACTTGATCTTAGATCACATCCATAGATATCTTATTGATCACTTAGGTGCATGAAACAATATGCAGTAAGTATCATCTTGATATCTACTCACCATTCTAATTGTTTGAGCACTGGACTAGTTGAGCACACATATTGTGCATGAAAGTATTCTAAAGCGCTTATCAATTAGTATTCATTAGCATTTCTTTTTTCTTTTAATTTCAAGGCATCTTATTAAGCTAAAAACGATGTCATTATTGGAGTATCAATAAGGATAGTGTGATACGTATACAACCTTAGTATCTGAACACCAAGTATGTATCATCCTTTCTCCTTAAGTCTATGTGAAAGACAACCACTCTATTTAGGGATATCTCCATATCTTTTCTAGCCGCATACTTTTTCGCCCACATAGAAGTGAGAGCTAAATTCTCTCATTATCTTGACATATTCAATGATCATCTCGATCATCGTTAAGCCTGTCAAATGATAGCTCGATGGAATCGATGTTATCAATGCTTGGACAGTAATTTAAGTTATGAGTAGAGTTTTCAAGCATCAAACTTGTGTCTGCCCCACTGTTTGAATTAACTAGAAGATCCACATTGATTCTCATGTCCATTTCTCATTTGGATATGTCAACTATTATCATCTTGGCACACCTAGATGGAAGTGGCAATAGTAGTTATGGTGAATTCAAACAATTTCTCACCTTCATGAAAAATGTCTCAAGACTACACCCCTCAAATGGGTGTAAATAGTTCTCTCTCAATTGACTTTTATAAACTATCAACTTTGCACTTATCATTTAGAAACCAAATATTCCCAATGACCTTGCACATAGATAGAAGATCAACCTATAGTCTTAGCTACGTTCTTAGTCATTGAGGTTATCATTTCCCCTTTAAGCAATTTTCCACTTGAAGTGTTGAGTGAAGTCAATTCTCAAATTTGACTCATCAACATCCACATAATAATTATGGAGGATACTCATTTAGTCTTACATAGACGATAGGGAACATTTTCAATGTTCTCTCCTTATTTGTGGAATATTGAGAATCATCATTCTAGTGAGACACTCCCACTGACTTTTGAGTCGCTTCGATTATCTTTTGCAAATGGAGATGAATAAAATATCAGCATTGCAAAGAAATGAGCGTCTTCCTTTAAGAATCTTCACTCTCATAGTTAAGATTCCCATTGACCTCACATATCAAAAAGGTTCCTCTTAAGGAATCCATATTGCGCGACTAATTCCTCCATAAGTTGTCAAATAGGTACATGCCATATGCTTGCTACCATATTAACAAGAGTTGGAGAACTACGTAGAGGTACTTTTTCGTATTGTAGGCTGCACTAAAAAATTGCATCTACCCAAGTGAAATGCAAAGTGATCTTGCCCCAAATAATTTTTAGACATTTCTAGAAATGTTAGATTCTTCTCCTTTTGCAAGCTCTTATAGCTGCTAAAAGTTTAGAATCTAGATTAATTTGCAATTCTATATTTATCTGTATTTGTCTAAGATAATCAAACTCGACACTCTTGTTTTTTGTCAGTACATAGAACCATAATGTTCATATCCTATAATCTCTACCCTTGCTAAAAATTGCTAACATTAGCGCTTTTTAACTAGTGAGATGGGATTTGTATTGACCAACAGCTTGAGAAATATGATTGCATCATCCAATGCCTCATACTCATTAGTCTGCATGCATTTAGTGGACAAGCTTAGAGGTTTCAAATAACCATATATATTTTCCAGCGAACTTTTTCGCTGGAAAAGGTTCCATAGTAACCTTTAGCGAGTAAACCAAGTGGCCTCCTCTAGTTAATATGGTCAATCTTAAGGGAGTAACTTTTTAGCAAGTGAACAAGTGGTCTCATCTAGCTAACATAGTCATTCTCAAAGAATAACATTTTAGCGAGTGAACCAAGTTGCTTACTCTAGCTGACATAATCTTCCTCAATGAGGTTGATTTTAGCGAGTTAACCAGGTTGTTTGTTCTAGCTGATATGGTCATTCTCAAAAACCACATATGCCATACGAATATGAAAGAAGAAATATAAATGCATGTAGGTCAAAAAATTCTTTAGGATGGATAAGCCAAACTACACAACAATTATCTTAAAAGTGCTTTCAACTTCAATTAGACTATATCAGGTTACTAGTGCCTTTTGCACAACTCTTTAGAGTAGCTCCCTTGCTTTTTACATAACTCTTAAAGAGTAGAACTCATATCTATTAATGAGCATTAGTCGGCGCTCAATGCCTCCTCTTGTGCGCTATGCCACAATTTTCTTTTTATTAGCGCACAACACTGATAATAGTCATTGTTCAATCTCTGATTCTGTGCATGATCATACCATATCTACCATCTATCTAAGAAGAGATTTGGAGATTCTAACAAAAATAAATAAGAGAGCTTTATTCAGTCAAACTTCCTCTCATTTCAATTACGAGTGAAGTGACCAATTTCTCATAGCACTTTGACGTTTGTTAGTGTCAATGGTCTTACAAAAGTGCATCGATTGAAAATATTACTCTTTGTCATATTACTCTTTGTTTAATCCAACAACACTTTAGTTGTTTCAACATAAGCAACAAGTGCATCGATTTTGTTTCCACTCTAAAAAATCAACCCCAAGTTTGGGAATTTCTTTAGTTGAAGACAAAAATAGATGTCACTAAGTCAGCTCAATTAGCGACTTAAGGATGACTCTCCAATCACATTTTTCGAGTTCGCAGCTTAACTAATAAAAATGCAAATTTTACTTGATCCATCACTAAATGTCGACGTGCAAGCCACAACAATATCAAGAAATTATCCATCCTCACCATTAATTGACATAAATAAAATGGTGAGTTAATCTAAGCTCTCTAGATTTTGCGCAAAAACCAATAGTATAGATTTTTATATTTTATTCTAGATTCAAGTAAATAATTTATTACTTCTTTATACCTAGCGAAATCAAATATTTCGCGCTCAGCCTGTAATCATTTCTCACTGAGCAAAATCATAATAAACTATTTACTAATCATGAATAAAATAATTCTATGTCCATAAAAAGTGCCACATGCATGCAATGTGCAATATGAATAAAACAAAATAAAAATTAGCCCGCATGGGCTACACTAATATTTGGTGCATCATGTTGAGATAATTTGACCTTATGGTGGTAAATAGCAAAACACATCCCCAATAAAAAAAAAAAACTAATAATACATAGCCTCCCAAAAAATGGCCTAAGAAATACATTCTCTCAAAAAAGGTAAATTATATTGATATAAACCTATTACATCAATCTAGAAAAGAATTAGGGATACCACATTAATTACCACCATCGTCACAAATTATCTCCACAATAATAAAATACTCACATAAAATATGAGCAACCAAATATTAATGTCCATATATCCATATCACAAAAAATATATATTACACATATTCTCAACAAAGATTGCAAAACACATAATATTATGCAACTATTAGGGCATGCATCTTTATAATGAGAGCCTCATTAGAATAAATGTGTCACAATAAAAGAATATTGCATTAAAACTGACACATTTGCATAATTGCAATAAAAAATATTGTAAAAAATAATCACATGAGCATGCGTTAATACAATTAATGAAAGCATTCATTAGCATATCTGTGTCACAAAAAAATATGCTAGCATAAATTGCAAACACAAATATTGCAATAAAAAACCAAATGGCATAATTTGTAAACACAATATTGCAATCACAAAATAATCATATTGACATGAATTGCAATCACAAAATATTGCAATATAAATTAAGCATATGATTTTCCAAGTTATTCTCAATTTTCTACGACACAATAGGAGAAAATAAAATTATATAGACTTGAAAGAATACTTTTCAAACACCAAAATGGTTGTCTCATCAAAACATCATTTTGAATCTTAGGAAAAAAACAACCCCCAAAAAAAGGTCAAATAATTTCTTGACATATTCAATTTTCGGATTTAGGCCTTTAAATCTCAAAAAAAAAAGAAAAAAAAAGTCAATTGTCAAACCCTTGGTCAACGCGGTCAACACAGTCAACACTTGGTCAACACAGCCTTAGTAGGTGCCATGTAGGCGCTGATTGTGCACAATAGGTGCAAAGTCAGCGCATAGTCAGCGCGGGACCGGCCCAGTTGGCGCTCGATCGGTGCTGACTCATCAGTTGGCGACGGCGAACTTTTTCGACGACTTCGCTGGCCAAATTCCGACAAATGTGCTTTTCTAGTGAAATTTCAAAAATCTATATGTCATTCATTTTAAACCGTTTTCAATGATTCATATATCGTTTGAATGTCTTTTCATGCTTTACAACATAGCACAAAACTATTTTTGATAAAAATAACAGAATCAGGTCCAATTTTCTGGTCAAAGAAAACATATTTTAAAACTAGGGTTTGATTTTACTCACAAACCACTCATCCAATTTTCACCAATTTTAACCATATGATCTCCACATTAAGATCTACATATGGAGAAAAAATCAATGAAAAATTCCATGATTTCATGATAAAAACAAGTTTCTCAAAAAAATTATTCTAGCATAAAAATTTTTGTGATCAATCAAGCAAATATTAGCGAGACTAAGCCATAATGACTCTGATACCACAATTCAAAAAAAAATAGCAATAGATAATAAAAATAATTATCTCATAACAAATCTCGCATATAATCAAATAATTATGTGCACACAGATGTTAATCATATAGGCATATAATTGTGGATCGAATTAACCTTAAGTGCGGAAGCATGTCGATCCATGCATACGGATCAGCCTCGTCTACGAGGCCATGCCTTGACTGGATCACGAACATACCATCCTTCATGATCTCCCTAAATTGAATCTTGCTCCAAGATTTGTGCAAACCACGATCACACTTTACTCGCCTTGGTGGATTACTACTAGAATAACCCACTCGTTTATACACTTAAAATCCAAGGAGCCTATGGTGATGCTCCAAGGAAGAATGTAGAGAGAAGAATAGAGAGAGAGAATTTGAGAGAATATTGGGAACTCATTTGTATTACAACTATGTTTCTGTGTTGTTGTCTAGTATTTTGATCACAACCCTGTACCCTGTTTATAGGTGTACATAACTCAATCTTTAAGAGGAGTCCATATCTCTATATATAATTGAAGGACTACAAACTCTATCCTAGATAGGGTTTATTCCAGAGGAGTCCTTATCCCAACATATATTAGGAAACTCAAACTCTATTTCAAATATGGATGTATATTGGGTCATGGGATCCACAAACCCAACCCAATTTTCTACAGGATAAATATTGAATAACAACAAAAGAAATACAATATACATATTTAATGTTACTAACAGAAAATCTAAAAAATAAACATATATAATGATTGAAAATAAGATTTTAGAAGTATTTGTAGAATAACATATGAATGGTAAAGTAAATTTCAATTGTATAGTTATAAATTAAATAGGGAATCTTAGAAATAATAAATAGAAAATGAGTTAAATATATTGAGGATAGAAGTAGCAAAACAAAAATAAAATAAAATAAAAGAGATATTCAATAAACTTATAAAAAAATAAGTTAAGATAAACAAAAAAAAAATAAATAAACATTAAGAATGAAAACGGCATTATCAACTGATAAAAGTATTAATTTTGTTTAAATTAAAATTGCGTATGCATTTAATTATTGGAATCTTTTATTATTTGAGGTGACATAATTTAATTTTTTATTATTAATTAAATGAAAGAGATGGTATATAATCAGTTATGATAAATTATTATTTTATTCATCTTCTTTCATGTAATTAAATATAATAATAATAACTTACACAATGTAAGTACATTGAAAGAGCTCTATTATACTTTTTCATATGTTGTTAGGTCCATATGAAAATAAATAAAAAAAAACATATTTTCATGATGTTTATTTATATTGTTAAAAATTAATAATTTATATAATTTATAGGCAATCAAAATGGCGTATATAGTATTATTAAACTCCTTTCAAAATATACAGCTACACGAAATTAAATGTATAGCCATGTGGAATTAAATGTATAGCTATGTGAAATTAAATAATTCACACGAGAGTAATCTTCTATTTCTGGTACAGTTTAGTTGAACTTTTTGTAGAAAATGAGTTAATTATAGAAAAATTAATGATAAACAATAAAAAAAAATATATTTATTATGAATAAATCCATAAAAAAATAAGTTAAAATTAACAAAACTATATAAATATATAGTAAGAATATAAATAAATATCCAAGTAAAAATCAATAATTTTGAATGGAAAAATTGATGATAAATAAGAACAAAAAAAGAGAGAATATATTTTATTAAGAAAAAATCCATAAAAAAGTAAGTAATAGTAAGATTAAAAATAAATATCGAAGTAAAAAAGCAGTAATTTCATTATGTTGGAGAAAGAAATGTTGATGATAAATTAATAATAAATAAAGCAATATATTTTATTAAGAATAAATAATTTATTTTATAAAATAAATAATTAATACATTCATACGAATAAGATAGAAAATTTGCACTTAAACATGGAATTCAACATTTGCATTAAATTTAAAAGTTAGTGAGAGTAACACAAATAAATACTAACACTATATCTCCACTAATTTTTGTTAACAATAATTAATAAATAATTAGTTTAAAATAATTTCAATTCAAACAGCCAAAGACATGATCAAAACAAAGTTAACAAATAGACAAAGAAAATCCATGAAAGGATTTGATAAATTAATTTTATTTTTAATATTAAAAGTATTTAATTTATTTTAATTATTAAATTATTATATTTAATTTTACTTTTACGTATTTTTATTCCAATACAAAATAATTAAAATTTTTAATTAATAAGTACAAACACAAATCTTGTAGAGAACCCTTCTTTTCTTCTTTTCTGGTAAAGATGTGAACAATTATTTTTCACGATATCATGAAAAAAAAGCAATTATAATGATTGAGGTTAAATTGAAACATAATTAGATACTAAGGGTCTTATTTTTTAAATAAAAGTACATAATAATGTTTACATTTGAAACTACAAAATACCAACACAGTAAATAAGTATTACATTGTGTATGAAAAATTCATTTTAATTTTGATTTCAAGATTTCAGATGATAGACTTTAATGATTTGATTTAAAACATAAATTAAGGAATCAAATTAAGATTATTCCTTTATTAATACTGTGGATATGTCTAATTAAATTATTTTTATTAACATAAAACCATTTCAAATCATAAATTACAATTACACTCCCATAATTTTCGACTTACACCTAACCCCCTTCCCATTAAGGTTTGAACAAAAAATACTGACACAAGCAAAAAAGCATAAATTCTTAATTTTGTTCCTCGTTTAACGTTCAAATGTATATTTTTGCACTTTATATATATATATATATATATATATATATATATATATATAGAATGACATTAACCTCATTACATTTTTTTCTTTATAAATACAAAAATTTTTACTTAAAAATATTAAATAAGGAATAAAATTAAAAGTTTATGTATTTTTTTTCCTAACATTAGCATTTTTCAATCAAATACGAACAAAATGAAATCAGATGTAAATAGTGAATTTTTGAAGAATGTGTAGGCATAATTTCAAAACTTTTCTGAGAAAAATTTAATATTGCATTTCTAAAGGGAGTCCAAATGTAAATAACCTTTCAAAAAAGGTAGTTGCCATATTCTAAATAAAATCATAGATTATAGTTAACAAATATTTTAAATTAAGAGTAACTGAAAAGAAAAGATATAAACAATAATATAAAGAATTCCCTAAAGAATAAAACATATATTTAGCAATAACAAAAAATTTCAACAAGATGAAAGTATACGATATTACTTATTTATTTTCACGATATCATGGATATAAATTAACAAAAAATATAATTAAAATGACTAAAGTAATAAGTGAAAATAATATAGATAATATTACAATAAATAACTAAATTTAAAATCTAAATATATAGTTACTGCCGAAATATTATTAGATACTAAGGGTCTATTCAAATTAGACTATTTTTTTCTTAAGAAAATGATAATTAGTATACCAATAAATTACAAATTATTTATAAATATAACTCCGTATACCTAATTCATGATGAAATATTCCAATTGCTAAGGATCAGATAAAAGCAATCTCTTTCATCTCCATAATAACAATATTAATAACGTACAAGATATTTTGTGCAGATGCATTCCGAATGAGATGACATGATTAGCAGATTACACAATTAGTGGTAACAATTCAGAGGTATGGGTTAATTTCAGTTGCCTTATGGAGGTATTCTCTTTACGACAGATTATGTCCAAAAAATTTCAACTTCGATAAGTAACATCATAATTTACATGTTATTTTTCACAATACATCATTCTTCTATATAATATCATTATCCTATAGGTGAAATTTCTAACTACATCCTTTGTAATTATTTACAAGTTAATATTTGTACTAATTATGTTAAACATATCCTAATATAATAAACAAAATCTTTAGATAGAAAGTAACTGAAAGGATGTGAAAAAAATTTTGAAAACAAAATTAATCTATATCTATATTGTATATAAAAAATAGTTAGTCATCAAAACAGGAAAAACCTGTTTAGCAGTCATAATTTGTCTCAATTACCTCTATATAATTTTAGAATGAACAATATTTTGATCAATTAAAATTAAAAAAAATCTATATCTATATTATATACATAAATCATGAACGATAACAATATATTGTTCCTATTGTGAAAATGTATTTTTCCTCTTTGCTTAATACTCTTTTTAATAATAAATAAAAAATTGTTGTAAACAAAGTTTTAAATAGAAAAAGAAACAATCTTATATCCTAAATGGTAATAACAGAACATGAATAAATGAAAAAAAATCAATTTATTAATTAATCCAATTCTGTTTCTTTCTTAAGGATTGAGCAGGAATGAGAAAGAGTTAACAACAGGATGTGAGATCTCACAGTGTAAAGTGAAGCCTCGTTGATTGGCACCAAAAGGTTTTGTTCCCTCTTTTGTTCTGCAGTTGTTTTCATCACCTGCGATGTCTTATCACGTTGCTACAAGGTTGTTGTCAAAGAGTGGTAAATGCAAGGAAGTTCACCCTAAGTCCAAGCACACAAGAGCACAGTGTCTACCATGCGGCCAAATTAAATCTAAAAAAGGTTGATAAGTTTCCTTGTAATTTTGATTAATAAGACATCTATAAGAAACACTCATACTTTTAAGAGTTTCACAATGTTTTTGGAACTACCTACCTAGGATTCTTACAAGATTATATTCGGTCAATGTGCAACTTGTGCACCAGAAAGCTAAAGTGTAGAAAGCAATAACAAAGTTTCAGGACTTGTAACAAATTCTATAAGTCGGGTGGTACTTTAAGTGTGTAAGGTGATGAATAGAAACAACTCACATGCCGCAGTGCACAAAAAGACCATGAATACCACAACGTAAGTTATCTTTTTGTCTTATGTTGGAAAAGCGACTACAAAGTTCTCCAAAACATGTCCACATACCACTCAAAATGCTCAGAATGGCACAGGCCATGAACTATCCCAACTGTCAATTGAAAGATTTTAGCATATGCACTCTCAGAAGTAGCACATTCAATTTTAACATCAATATAATCTTCCAAGCACAAATTCCAATTCTAATGATAAAGAGGACCATAATAGTTCCAACATTATGATGTAATCTGATACAATTCCTCTTTGTACAACGAAATTAAGAAGTTAAGATTAACTCAACCTCAAGAGCTTTGGAAGAAAAAGTTGTTGATAATTTAACTCCCACATTGACAAAAAGAAGAGGAAAGTAGTATTTGATACCTAAAGGCTTCTCTAGAACCCATTAGTGAAGTAATTACTAGGAACAAAAGTAAAGAGGGTAGAAGAATTATAAGACATGTTATCTCTTAACTTTTTAGAGAAAATCCACCAAGCACAATAACATAAGAGTTGAATCTCACTATTTTAAGATCCCTCTTTAATGTGTCAAAAACCATCAAATACCCTACCTTTCTCAGTTACTTTGTTATCGTCATGTCTCATTTTGATGTTCTCATAACCAAATATAAGCATGTGTAGTTATTGATTGTATATGTGAAAAATATTTTATCCACATAGTCACCTACTCAAGAAGGAAAATCATCAAAGGCAATGTCATATTTCATATACATGTTGAAGGCACTATATTCACAAAGTAGTGTACATGTTCAATTATGTATCACCTAACACTTGGAAAGCAACAACAAAAACTTATAAAAATGCCAATAAGAGGTCAGCGTAGAGAGAAGAGAAGTAGAAACGTGCTGACCCTAACAATAAAAAGCACAAAGAGGCCACCAAAAAAATTCTGCTACTCGATCCAGTACTGAGTAATAAATAATGATTTGATCAATTAAAATTAAGTAATTATAACTATATTATACATAAATACCTTGAATAATAATTTAATAATCTTTAATAATATATAAAAATTTATTGAATACAAAGTTTTAATAGAAAAAGGAACTGCTTACAATCCTAAATTCCTTTAAACTATATAGATAAAAGTGAAAAGAAAGACATTTGTAACCTTAAGGACTGCTTTTAATAATAAATGAGAATTTGATATAAAGGAACAGTATTACCTAAATATAGTTTTTGTAGTTCTACTTGACTATACGACTATTTAGTACTTCACTTTTTTAATCAATTGAAACATAATAAAAAGGTGAATAATACTTAATATGTTTTTATTAAAAAAAAATATCTTTTTAGTCTACATATGATAAAGTTTGACTATAATGTTGTGCATGAACCACAAACGTAATATACTAAGCCTAAAACTTTAATAAATAACAAAACTTATTGAAGAATAAAATATTTAAAAATAACCAATAAAAGATTATCAATCTTCCTGTATTAGAAGTGCCTTTAAAAAATACAAAATAAAATTTAAAGCAAGTCAATATAATGTAACCGATGGATTGAACATCCTTGGCTTCCCCTCAATAGGCTTTAAGCACAATGAAATTGAATGGTGAGAAATAACATAAATAAATGAGAAAATTAATTTATTTATTAATCCAATTCTGTTTCCTTAAGGTTGGAGTAGGAATGAAAAAGATATATAACATGATGTCTCACCCTCGTTGACTGGCAGTAGAAGGTTTTCTCCCTCTTTCATTCAGCAACTGCGGAATTCCTGGCCAAGTCTTATCTCGTGGTTGCAATGCTATTGTTAGTGGGTGGTAAAAGCGAGGAAGTTTCGACCTAAGTCCAAGCACACAAGGGTACAGTGTCTACATAAGCAGATTCATCCTATAAATTAAGATTGCTAAGTTTACATGTAATTATAATTAATAAAGCATCTACGAGAATAAAAATCATCATAAATCATAATGTGAAAAGATAGAGAAAGACTCATATTTTTAAGAGTTTTACAATGTACAGGAGAAGGAAAAGATACTCTTTTTGGAATAATCTAGCATTCATCATCTTATATTCTAAGACTCCTTTTCGAACTACCTAGGATTCGTACAAGGTTATATTTGTTTGAATGAGTAACTTGTGCACCAGAAAGCTAAAGAATGGAGACCAACAACGAAATTTCGCCACTTGGAACAAACTCAAATCATGTAGCAAGTGTGTAAGGTGATGAACAGAAACAATTTACATGCAATGGCGCAGAAAAAGACCATGAATGCTACAAGAAAAATTACCTTTTGATGTTATGCTGGAAAAAGAGAACACAAAGTTCTCCAAAACTTCTCACTTCTAGAACTTCCAATCGTAATATGCCAAAAACTATCACCTCCCTAAACTCCTAGCTTCCAAGAAATTGGTGTCATCATTCTCAATTACTTTGTTTTGTCTCATTGATGTATGCATAAGCAAATATAAACATATCTAGTTATTGATTGTATACTAGGAAGTAAGAATCATAAAAGGCAATGTCATATTCCATAAACAAGCTGAAGGCCATATGTTCAATTATGCATCACCCAACACTCCAAAAGCAACAACAATATATTAGAATCTGCAAACAAGAGACTTACAGGGAAGAGAAAAGGTGTTGACCCTAACAATGAAAAGCATAAAGGAGCTATAAGAAAAATAAAAGATTACCTCCATTCTGCTACTCGATCAGAATGGAGTAGCACATTGTTGTTTCACAAATTACCAATACCCCCATAGGATTAAAAATAAATATGTAACCAATTGATGATTGTAGGAAATATCAATATTACCCCTAGCAGATTTAATAAATACAATGATATAAATAAATAAAAATATCTTTGAAAATGCAAAGACTTATAGGCCCTTTTGTATGTTTTTTGTATTTGTTAAATATGCTCAATATTGATTGTAGTCTGATTTTGTAAGTCTATTAAAATTTAAAATTGATGAAATTTAGTCTTTCGATTGCCGAAAAGTTTTTAACCGAAAAAAACGAAATGGCATGCCAATTGGATATTTTTTGGGGGTTATTAGTCCTACATCGCTTTAGAAAATGAGTTGGATGACATGTTGAATATTATTATATTATATGAATTAATTTAATTTATAAAAATATAATTATTTACAATAAAAATAAAATTATTATAATTATAATTATAAAAATAAAATTATTGTTTAAAAGAATAATAATCAAACCTCACTTTATTCTTTCAATTGGTATTTTTGTATATCCTCCTGTTTGAAATGGAAACTAGTTCCCATCAGTGAACGAAAAATTATTTAAGAGAGGATTTTTCTAGAACCAAGTGGGTTGTGAGGGCTCTCAACCACATGGATAGTTCAATGTGCTCATTGACGTCTGATCCTGAGATGTGGGCCCGTTGGGTTCTTAAGAATCAGAGTCTTAAGTCGTAGTCAGGAACTTGCCAATTCTATTTATCTTCTCTTAAGATATTTCTAGTTTGATCGAACTATTTTTCCTTCAAACTATTATATATAGAAGTAGATTCCCAATTTTTAAAAAAAATTCCAATTGTGCCGAACTTTCCTACTGTACTGTGCCTTTTGCCTCACATTCATTTCAAGTTGTAACCCCCCGCCTACCCCGCTGCCCCTAGCAGAGGCGATGACGTTGGCAGTCGTTGCCCAGGGGTGAGGGAGCAACGGAGGGCGTGGCCCTCCCCTGTAGCTGCGACAACGTTTTTTTTAAAATTAAAATTAATTCAATTATTGTATTCAATTCAATAAAGGGCATTTTTGTCTCTGAAAATAAGATTAAAAATACTAAAATTCAATTTCCAGCAATGTCAAGGGCAATTTTAACAATTCACTATAAAATTCTTACGAAGGGGGGTCTCATGTTAGAAAGACGTTAGTTTTAGGGGTTATTGATAATTTGTGAAACATCAGGGTGGTATTGGTAATTATGTCAAAGTATAGGGAGGGTGGAGGTAATTTAACCTTAAAATTAAGAATTCTATCAAATGATAACTTAATACTCTTTTTGATAGTAAATAAAAATTTGTTGAAAAAGGAAATTACAAGAGAAAGAGAAACTATTTAATAATCCTAAATTCCCTGAAACTACATAGACAAAAGTATGAAAAGAGATTTATAACCTTAAGGACTATTTTTGTTATATAAAATCAGAATTAATGTCAAAAGGACAAATTACCTAAATATTATTTTTGTAGTTCATTTTGTAGTTTTAACTGAAAAAAAAGACTATTTAGTACTTCCAATTTTTTAGTTAATCGAAACATAATAAAAAGGCAAATAATACTAAATGTATTTTAATTAATAAATCTTATTAGTCTACATATGATAATGCTCGACTATAAAGTTGTACATGAACCACAATCGTAAAATATTAAGTTCTAAAACTTTAATAAATAACGAAACCTATTGAAGAATAAACATTATAATATCACCAATAAAAAACTTATCAACCTTCTTGTATTACTAGTGTCTCTCAAAATACAAAACAAAATTTAAAATAAGTAATATTATATAATACTATAATGTAATCAATGGATAGAACTTTCTTGGCCTTCCCTCCATAAGCTTTAAGCTAAATGAAAATGAATAGAAATAAACGAAAAATTTAATTTGTTTATTAATCCAATTATGTTTCTTTCTTAAGGTTGGGGTAGGAATGAAAAGGGTGTTAAACAAGATTTTTCTCACCGTGCAAAGCGAGTTCCCTCCTTCGTCATGATCTGTTTTCGTTCCCTGCCAAGCCTTATCACGTGGTTGCAATGCTATTGTCACGGGGTGGTAAAAGTGACGAACTCAACCTAAGTCCAAGCATGCAAGAGCAAAGTCCACCGTACAAGCAGGTTCACTCTAAAATATAAGATTGTTAAGTTTACATGTAATTTTAATCAGGCATCCACTAGAATGAGAATACCAGAAAATCATAATGTAAAAGTAAAAAGATAGGAAAAATTCATCTTTTTAAGAAGTCTTACAAACGAATGACCTATAGGGGCTGGGGGTGGGGGAGGAGGAAAAGATACTCATCTTGTAACAACCTAGCATTTATCTTCTTAATCCATTCACATGCTACAGTGCATAAAGGAACCATGAATGCTGGACAAAACTTCTCTACATACCATTCCAAATATGAGTTACAAGAGCCAACTTAGATTGCCATCATGGAAATAAGAGGCCATGAACTCTCCTGGGTGTCAATTGAAAAGATTTTAGCATATGCACTTTCAGTAATATAACACAATGAATTTTAAAATCTATACAATCATCCAAGCACATCAATCCAGCTCTGCTAATAAGAGAGATCATCATTTCCAACATTTTCTTATATGATGCAATTCTTCTTTGTGCACGTGCACCGAATTTAAGAAGTCAAGATTAACCTACCCCCAGTGTTTTAGATGAAAAAAATGCTAATAACCTAACTACTAGATTGACAAAAAGAAGTGTAAGTAGTATTTGATGCCTAAAGGCTTCTTGAGCTAACTAGTAAAATAATTATTTGGAACAAGAGGCAGAAGACAATAGAGAACATTATTTATAAGATATGCTATCTCTAAACTTTAGACAAAAATCCACTAAGCACTAGATCTGAATCTCACTCCTATAACTTCCAACTATACACTCCCATCTTCCACGTTAGTGGGGTAATTTAACATGAGTAATTCAGTTACTTCGTTATCATTTTGCTCAATTGATGTATTCATAAGGAAGTATATTATCCCTATTGCCTATAGCACTCAGTAACTTGAAGTTTCAAAAAGCACAATATATGGTAGCTTTCCAGTGGGAAAGTTATGTGAATGTTAACAAAACTTTCTCAGATTGACAAGAAGACGAGATGAATATTCCAATAGGCAAAAAAAAATATAGCACGCTAGATGCTAATATTTCCACAAAGAAGAAAATATTATCGTGCAAAGAATAAACAAAATGAGTAATATTAGCATCTCCTTTATAAATTGAATCTACTCCAGTTTTCATTTATATCATGCTACTTGTAATTTCCTACAAGAAAACCCTCATATTTGAGTAATACTACAGTCTCTTCCAAGACCTACTTTGAGTTATACTACATGACCTACTTTCAACTTAATCCACCCTACATTGCTTTTGACGATGCAGTAACCGGGGCAAATTCTTGAGATAATCATATTCTTCCCAAGTACCTTAAGTAAAATAAAACATTAAAACTGAAAACACGACGGCAAAAAAGTCACCAACAACCTTTCCAGGACCTACTTTGGGTATACTACAGGACCTACATTTCTACTTAATCCACCCTACATTGCTTAGAGTCGGGGAAAATGCTTGAGATAATCATATTCTTACCAGGTACCTTAAATAAAATAAAATATTAAAAATTAAAAACATGACGGCAAAAAAGGCTACAACAGTGCAATGGAGTAGCGGGGCCAGCTATTTCACTATGTGAGCACTTCAGGAATTACTTTGAAACCCCTAATACTTTTTGGTATGTAACTATGTCCTACATTTGTCCAATCAATCAGGTAGACAATTAAGTGGTTAAAGCTAAAAGTTAATGTGTATTATCCATAAAGGTTAGATCCATGACTAGCCCAAACATCATAACATCTGATGCCCTGAGACAAAATAACAAATTGAGATTGTCTCTTTTATTAAAAAATTTACCAAAATCTTATCAAGCAAGGTTGAAAACCTTTACTCAAATTTTAAACAAAGTCCAAAAGAAAACAGACAATATAACAAAATGAAGGAAGCAGAAGCGGGGGGGAAGCACGGTTGAAGCGCCAAAAATCGAAAATCGTAAAACATGCTAAATTAACGAAATTAATTCTAATCAAGGGGTGTACCCTTGATCTTTCCCGGGCCTTCGGCGTATTAAATGTAAAAACATATGCCAAGAAATCACGAGAAAAACATGGAGCAAAAACCATAAATGGAGTTTTACCTTTGTCATTTTCTCGTACGGCTACAGCGTCGTCTCTCTCCGTTTTCATTTAAGGATCCGTCCACGACGAGACCTCGATCTTGAGATCCTCCCAAGAGTGACACACCACCACTAAAAGATGTGGAGATTTCATGCTAGCAAAATCTCCACAGAAGAGATGAAAATCAAAACAATCGCTACGAATTAACGTGTTTTGATCTCTCTTTTCGTTTTTTTTTTCTTTTGATCTCTAAGACCAAATGAAAAACTAATATGGAGAACATGGGGAGAGAGAGAGGCACGAATTTGTGAGGTTTTTGAGAGGTTAGTATGTGTTGTGTGTGTGTGCTAGGATTTAATGAAGGTATATATTAATGACCTAGTAATACACATACTAGGAGTCCTAACCTAATTAGGCTCCAAAACAACCATCCTACCCTAGCCACCCTTAAGCACGAAGTTTGCCCTTCTAAATCAGCCATAGAACTTTCAAAATGTCCTCCTTGGACTTAGCCAAAAGGTCAACCAAGGCCTTGGGCTTGTATTTAATAAATCGGGCATGAATAGGATCAAGCCCACGTTATATGGACTATATTAAATCTAATTTAATCATAAGCCAACATTAAACTTTCTATCTTTATAATCTAATAAAAGATCCAAGCCCATGCTCTCTCTTTCAATTTACAAATCCAATTTATAAATTGGACCAAGCTCAATAAAATTAATCCAATTAATTTTACAAGCTAACTTGAAATTCTAATTAATCGCAATTAATTAAACTCGTCAAGGCATCCATACATGTATTGGTGATAAATAAATGATTCAATTATTTATTCTCTCCAAAGATTAATTTAATCCAATTAAATTAATTTAACTCTTCTAGAATTAATTTTAAAATTCTTAATTCCACTAATAGTGGTAGGGTGTGACCTTTAGGTTCACCTCTATCTCGCTATAATCGGGGCATGTGTGCAACATATTAATTAAATCTAATTTGAATTAATAAATTAATCTCGCCACTAAAAATTTTCAGCCCATTTTGGTGCGGTTCCCAGGCTCATTTTTCGGTCGTCCCCATTCGCGTCCGGTAGGCCCCAAATCCCCCCGCTTCTCGTGGGGCCCCCCACGAGGCCATTTCATTCGAAACTGGGGGCCATACCCCCAATATTCGTCTTAGCGAGTAGGTCCCACTGGCACTCTAAATGCTAAGGTTGAATCATTGCGGTGAAAAAAACTTTCTTGACCTCCGGAATTCGGCCAATAATAACGTGGAGTCCTAACAATAGTGCAAAGCGTGGGTCTCTCTCGGCGGTTAGGGTCCTAAGGAACAGTAGAATGTTTGCGGGTTCGGCCAATCCTGTGTGGAGGGGCAGGCCGAACTGGAGTGTGCTTAACATACTCGATGATGCGTATGGGTCGTACTCGGATCTGGGAGGTCTAGAAGAACATACTTTGGATCGGGGATCAAGTCAACCCGTCGCCAAAGGACTTTTAAGGGTTGCATTTTGGGATTGGGGAAAGGGATTTGACATCAAGGAAATATGGAAATCACTTACATAAACAAATTCATAGGAACATTTAAGATATTAATAAGAAACTCAAATCAAAAGAAGTATTTTCAATAATTGCGTACCATATGTGAGATTTTTAAATAGGTTTTAATGAAAATATGGGGAGAAGAATTCAAATTCTTCAATTGGAGATCATTTAAAATGCTTTCTCCAAATCTTTCTTCAGGATACAGAATACATAATCAAACACACCACTTAAGATAGGGTCGTGAAGACGATCTGAAGGGTGCAATTATGTAGGGAACATCTACTGTACTAATAAAGATGACAGGGGAGGACAAAAGATGCTGTCGTTGGAATTCCACATTCATGGATACAATATTCGGGGGAGTTCGAGCAGCATAGGAAAGAAGCTTATGAAGGGGGTGGTCGGACGCCACTAACGTCTACAAGCGAGGGCATGCACCAATGGGCGTCGCCAATATTGCAAAATACAGTGCTTTCGTATTCACCCACCAGTGAGCTAGGGCCATGATTCCTCGCAGAAAGGTCGGTTAGGGGGTACATCCAATACAGATCTGTATCTACACCTGGAAGAAATAAGATCAGATCAATGATGCCAAGTAACGGTGACCTTAAGAGGCTGTCCGATATTACTGACGATTCCCAGGCGAGGTCACTTTAGGGTTGTTACTACTTTTGGCAACTAACCCACTAAAATCTACATGCGGAACGACGCTAACCTCCTCTCTGCTGGGATTGAAACACTAGGCTGCAGTATCTGCTTAGTGACAGGTCGTCCATAGGGACAAGCCACCTTCGATGGATCACCAATGATCTTCGAGGTCCTCGAACTTGGAAGTTTCAGAACTGCCTCTTAGGAGATTGAGTTTCGGAGCATAGCTGCCAATCTTATACCATTGCGCAACTCCTTTGGTTAACGCTTTCGGTTCCTCAATCAGGCAATATCAGGTTGTGAACACTGAATTACCCCAATTTCAATATCAGTAGCGCCTACAGGTTCAACGAAATATAAGGATTGGTCATTTTGTGATATTCTTACCGTATTCATCAATTTTAGATAAAGTATTTATGATTAAAGTTTGTTCGTAGAGTGGGAAAAACGAGTCTAATGTAATCGCTTTTGTGGTCACTCCATTATAAGATCAAACCGCTGCATATGCTTGAGCGAATCCTATTGCCCCAGGTGTGTAAGGCGAAGGGGAGATGAAGTAGAAAAAAAATTTGGTTGGAAGTCAAGGGTTGCAAAAGATAGTAGTGCATGTAATTGCCAAGGAAGGCATTGGAACGGAGGATGGGTGCGTAACGTAATCACCTGAGGGACCAAGAGTGCTATAACATTTGGTTATTAAGAGACCATGCTTATGACTATGGTCTAACCATAGCGTGATGCACTGCTGAGCGATGGCCCCGGCTGATACTACCTCTGCTGGGGAGGAGTCAATGATTGAAAGGATGTGGTATGATACAGAATATGGCCATGGTTGCTACAGAGCTATAAGGTCTAAAGCGACATAGGTCATTAAGTTATATGACTAGGATGGGTATATCAATTATCGTTAAACTAGTCATGAGTCAAGGAGGTTGGGGGTTGCGTTAGTCGCGGGGCAAAGTTGGGGGGTTGGGACATGTTCGGAGCGTAAAACTGGATCAATGAGCAAGCTTCCTCTTTGATTGTGACGAAATGGGGGGTCGACTGCAGGTGCTTATTTATGATACTCCCCCATTCTGCGATATATAGGTGGATTAAGTGAACGCTACTCCGAGAGTAACAATATAGCTTTGTAATTAATAATCCGGAACGAAGAATTAACAGAAATAGCTATGCATAGCTTGGTCTGTATTCCTCTTGTGGAGCATAAGTATAGTTGGGTAGATTCAAAGTGTAAGCATTAGACATATCTGAAGTTTACTATATATCCTCCCTGAGAAGGAAAGGAAGCCGTGATAGCGACTTTGTGGACATGTGTGTCTCATCATAGTTGAGAGTTGGATCCAAAACGACGTTTTAGGTTAATACCAGACATTAGATAGGTATAATCTAAGGACTTTATAAACGAGTTCCGGAATTAGACTTTTGAAAAGACATGAGTTATAATGAGTGAGTCAGGCGGACCTTGTTATTCATTGGAGACTCAAAGTAGGAGATTTTGTATATGAGAGTTCATTTGGAAGTATTTCAAGGTTTTGGAAGAATTCATAATTTTATGAGTGAGGTGTTGTTCGCAAGAAGAGACGAGGTTGGGGAAGGGGGTCTGGTGCTAGGGAGGAAGATATCAAACGGTTTGATATGACATGGATTCAAAGTCGAGTAGAGTTCGCATCGGAGTTAGGGCCAATGAATGCCGAACTGGTATATAGAACCTATTGTCGGAAACTAAGGTCTCAAGATTCGATAAACATTGCATTTTTTTTAAAGGTCGTTAATTCTGACATATATTTGATAGTAAAGTATTGGGCAAAGCTTTATCCTAATAACAAAATTCTTGAGTATGAGGAATACTCCTGGTAATACGTCAAGGAGATGTTAGGAGGAGAGCACAATAGACTTAATGAGTATGATATTTGTTGAGGTTCATTTTATAAAGTATATATGCCAAATATATTATTTGTAACAAAATTATTTCAGCACTGAAATTGTATTAGCCAAATTGCTATAAAATGGTGAAGAACAGCAAGGAAGTGGAAACAAAATGGAACAACAGTAGGTAGCGATTGGAAGAATCTTATCCGTATAAGTGAGAAAGGGGGGATGTGCCGACAACCTCGAACCCAGAATATAGCTTGGAGCTATACGGTATACTTAGTGGTGTCATAAACTAGGATTTGAATGTCTGTAAATGGAATACTTGTTTTTGACGTTCATAAGCTACATGAATTGGTCAAGCACAACGTTGAAGGTCCGTGGAGTTTAAGTGTGTTCCTAGTATTTTAGGTGTGTTAAACATTCTTCATCATTTGCAATGATAAAATGATGTCTTGGAAAACTCAAATACCAGTATTATTCATGAAAACTCTCTATATAGGAATTAGTTCCTATCTAGGGATAAGCTGCCAAAACTCAATCGTGAGAACTGATGAGGAGCTTAGATGTTTGGCATCCTCTACATCTTTATGTAAGCAGCATGGAATGTTGTTCAGTGCGCTAAGTGGTTGATGTTTGTTGTTTACTTTCAGTATAACGACTGAATATTGAAAGTGCACTAGGAAGCAAAAAAACTGTTGAAGAGTATTTTTAACACTGAATAGGAAAAGAAGAAACCTCTTGACGCATATTAATGGAGTGTTGATTTTCGAAGGCTATGGGTGATAATGGCTTCAAGGTTATGTGAATAATCGTTTTAATCTCAAAATGATCGTACATTCAAGCTTCATGATGATGTGGTAACTTGGAAAGGTTCCAAGTGGAATACCACAAGGAATTCCCATCAGAAGTTGAATGTATGGCAACCTTAGAAGTTGTATTGGAAAATGGTTAGATTGAAGAACTACACTAATTGTTGGGTGTTCACCTAAGCATGGCCGCGCCGCGTAGTCACATTGGAGATGACAACTACGCTATGCACAAGTAAAAGGGCCTGAGATCTCATCATAGATCTTACAGGAGGAAAATTCTTAGACACCACCATCTGCTTGGAGTAATGGTAGGAAGATGTGAGGTGCAGTTGGACTGTAGAAAACATAGTAGAAATTACGGTAGACCCAAAAGATCTGCCGGTATCACAGATTACCATGATCAAGTTTGTCTGAGACCATGGGTAATTGGATTTAAGGTCAAGTGGGAGATTGTTGGAATAGGTGATCAAAAAGTCAGTTGGATTGCGCGATTTTGAGAACTATTTAAAAGGAGCTCGTGGATTAGTCCGGGAATTTAGACAAGCAGAAGCAGTGATAAAATAAACATAATAAAATGATATGATAATAAATTCATGGATCCAAGAGGGTGACCCTTCATATTATACCCGATGGCCATTTCGATGTGGTTAAAGAATAAGGCCATGAAATGTAACAGGTGTAGCTTAGATGTTACCTTGAACTTGTTTTCCATTCCTTGCGCTTTGTTTATGTTTAGAAGACCCCCCAAACGATAGAAGTCTTGGGCCTAAAGCCGGCTCGGTCCTCACACGTTTACTGGATCTCTAATGAGACAGAGGCGGTCAGAACAGGGTCGGGGGACATCTAGGGAAAATTAGTTTTCTTATGGGTTTGTCCTTAGGCTGGAAGGAAAGGAAGAAGATAAAACACACTTAGTGGATTGTAGGAGAGGAGGGGTGGGCGGCGGAATTGGCTTGCCTCGGGCGGAAAAGAGGTAAGGTTTTTTAGTTTTTTTTTTTTTTTGTATATTTTATTTATTTTTATGTTTTTTGGGCTAATGATTAATGATAATATAATCAACAAAGAAAATAAAAACTGAAAATATTAAGAAAAAATGTATATTATAAATTAGGTACTGATATGTTATATATACCTATATTGACATATTATAATTAACGGGAGGAGTAATCGAGTGAGTGGTAAATAAGTAAAAATGGTCTAGGGGTTCATTTTTATGTTCAACGAAAGTAATAATATATATCTTTTAATCTCCCGGAGATCAAAAAGAATGGACTGAAACAAAGAACATATGTTCCAAAAGAAAAAATATATGGAGTGCTGGAAGTGCATCTTATTTTTTTGGTCACTAAATTACTTGTAAGGATGGGTAATTAACATCTCGGAGGGATAGAGAGGGTGCTATTTTTTACCCTAAAAATAAAGGGGCCTCACTTGGGGATTTTAATTACAGTCCTTCCATTTAAATCAAATATTAATTAATTATGAGGCCAGCGATATTTGTTGATGGCGTGTATATTTAATGCATTAGAGCCCACAAAATATCTTATAATATAATTTACATAAGTCAACTTAATTAATTAAAAAGGATCCAATATACTCCATGAAATCCCAGTTTATTTATATCCTTGGGTCAATTGCATCTAATACGGATTTCTACTCATTCTAATAATCCAATTACATTATGGGACTGTTAATTCTCCATTATCACTTCACGGTTGATGGCTCTGGATTGTGGACTCTTTAGATCCAGACCTGATTGCAAGCTAGTGACTGTGGGGCCATGCGATCCTTAAACGCACTATTTTATTAATTTATTTTAACTAAAATAGTTCTGGATGAGTAAACGTTGGATCATGATAGTCATCTAATGGGTGGCCGCTACAACAGGTCATTGGCATCTAGAGGACTAGGTGAAATTTTTATGTGTGAACGTTTTAGCTCGATTCATTATAGGAGGGTCCTTCCATTTACATATCACGCTGACTGATTGGTCTTATTATGCAATGAAATTTGTGGTCGGTTCCATTCCTAAACTCATCTAGTACTAGCTTAAATTACTTAGATCTAATCAGCGTTATGGAAACGAATGCGCAAGTAGTTTAGAACATGGGAAACATCATGTTTCACTACTCCGACAACTGACAGGGTGGGTTGTGTGTAGAGAACTCAGGTCTGCATCTCCAGTCATAGATGAGACAGTAGTTCTGTCCTCCTGTAAAACAGGGGGCCAGATGGATCCTTTTCTAAATCAAACACTTATTTGCAGTATCAAGTTACTGTTGATCTAAACTGGACGGTTTATATGATGACTATAGCAGTGGTCTATAGAACATTAACTCCCCAAGGAACCAAGATTATAGTCCATATATTGCACATTGCTGTTGTGTTATTCAAGTGATAGAGACTACGTCTCGAGGTACATAATTCAAAGCGCGGGGACTAATATACCGATCAACCACTCCAAAGCACGTTCCGAATATGACGTAGACACGAGTATTCCAGTTGAGTGCAAGACACATAGTCAATCGTTTTGCACGAGCAATAGAAGATTTCGATAGACGTCCAACGTCTGTCGGCCGGGATGAAATGATGGCCTCAGCACCAATTGAATTGTACGTCGTGTAACTGGCAACGTCGTCTAACTGAATGCCTTGATGCTAATACTGGTGTCTTTGGTGCTTGGAATATTATTTCACCCCAGAAAAAAAACTAAACCTTGGAGTTGATATATCTGTGTGGACGTAGCTCCGGAGTGCGCGGGGTGCCAACTGGTTGAGCCGGGGTGCTGGTCGGTCTGAATTGACGTTACTCCGGAGGCTTCTATTGGTGATGTTGAAGAAGAATTGTAAAACAGCATGGATGAAGTGAAAATGAGAAGTATATTGCGCTAAAGGGGTGAAGTAAACTCATCTAAAATCTCAGCAGTCAATATTTCTCGAAGATATTAATTCTTTTGGAGATGGCTACATTAGTAATCTCCAATTAACTATTGTGCTCCTCAGGGTACGCTTTCTACTAACGACTGATTAAAGTACACCTGCATTTTTTTTTACTACATAGTGGGATCTTAGGGACTAAAAGGAGCTCATTCATTTCTGATTCTGCGTAATTCCTTATCTTGTTGCTCATATTGGTATGTTTGCATACTACCTTATAAGACTATTCATACTATTACAAAGGGCACAGATCTATTTGGACAGTCGGCATAGTTTGGATCCATGCATTGGATGGCGGTCTGAACAATGCTGCCAATTGAAGATTGGGTTATGAAATTATGCAATAAAGGTTTGAGGACTCGATAAATGGGGAAGTCGAGTCGTAGTGGAGAATGGTGGCATTAAGGAGTGCACATTCTATGGATGGAGTGTCGGTGATTTTATCAGCAAAAGACGTTGAAATCTCGTCTATGACGATCTCGTGTAGGCGGGTGCTAATTCGGAGGGACGGAGCTAGGTGTGAATTTGTACTGAAGGAACTCATGGGATCAATCATATTGAACCTGAGGACTTGGTCGATTTGAATACAAATGCCTCCGGCTTCTATAGTACAAGGAGTATTCCTCAATCGTGATGGAGATACATGGTAGTCTACTGTCGCACCTACTATTGATCTGATTTGGATCTGTGCGATATGTGTGAATTTGATGGTAACAAGAACATTATGTTCATCATAAGCCTGTGTAGCAGATGAATAGATGTGGACGTATGTAGCGTAGGATCGGGTATTCAATACTTCAATGAAGATCGGTCTCCGTCCCTGCAGGTGTACAAAAAACGTACGAACAGGAAAGTTTCATCCCTCGTATGCACTTGAGATGGCGTTTCACCTCTTACGTGAAGCATGTTGGCTACAATGCGTTGGTCGAATAGGAGAAAAGGAGTTCTAATGTCGAGCGAATTTTGGGACGGTAACAAGCGAGATTCTTCGAAAGTATTGAAAGATAGAACGCCTAGTCAAAGGGGATGGAAAATACCACATACGGCGGCCGTATATCCTAAGGACTAAGGCACTATTGCGGCGGAGATTGCGATCAACAGGAAGGATCGGGGTACCGTATGTAATGGAGAGGGGCTATAGAAAGTTCATTACAGATAATTCACCATCAGGTTTTGTCTATTGGGATGGTGGGGAGTTTTGACTAGAGCGGGTCACGTTCTTTGGCGTTGAATAAACCGGGAATTTCTGATTAAGAGCGTTAATTAATGGATTTTAATGTAAATATGTTTAATTAAGTTGAGAATAAATTGGGGTACATTACTCCAAGTCTGCCTGAAGGTGAATAAAGATGCACACACAAAATATGGAATAGTCGCAAGAGGAATCAAATTACTTAGTAAATAAATTACAAAAGTAAATTGGATATTGATTTGCTTAGATCCTAAGGGATTCATTGGAGTGGAGACCCGAAGTATTTAATTAATCCATTGGAATTAATTTAATATGGGTGCTTGTCCTTTTTGACGTGATATAGATTGGACATTAAAATTAATAACGATAATTTTGGGCTTAAGTATTTAATTGGATTAAATACATAATAGGCTTAATTGGGTGGATTTTATTAAATTTAATTTAATTAAAATAAAGTGGGCTTGAATTTTACTAGGTAAAAATCAGCCAACACACCCTAAAATAAGCACATGGAAATATTTAGAAAAATAAACATCTGACTAGCAATTGTTACTTTTGGAAAGTGTCATGCTAATAACTCTTTATTTGGAATAAAGATTATATCACCTTATGGATGATAGAATGAACCTAGACACACTCTAGTACATCCATACAAGGTATATGTATATGTTATAATTAATTTTTTGGAATAATTAATTATTACACACACATAATGGGTGGTGTAGAGAACACACACTCTCTCATTCTCCTAGAAACCGGCCACCCCCTCTCTCTTTCACTTGGTGCAATCTTTCTTCTTTCTCTTTTTCTCTTCTGGCAAGGAGACTACGAGGTCCTAACTCCGGTGTGGTGTGGACGAATTAGAGGGTTCCTGCGTTCCAGCCTTGGGTGAACAGAAAGAACAAAGTAGAACGACAAACACTCGAAATCAAAGAGGTAAAAATTTGGTTTAAATTTTGTAGCTCTCGTTCGTTTTTTCTCTTCACCATAGCCCATGATTTATTTCTGCACTTTTTATTTTAAATTATGCTACATTGAACGCCCGGAAACTCCAAGGGTACACCCCTTAGAACAACGATTTTGCAATTTATTTTTAATGTATTTTTACCGCTTTCGCTTGCGTGTTTCCTGGCCGATCCACGCAATTCCCTTCAGATTCCATGTTGAATATAGGACTAGGTCATATATAAAGCACCAAAAAACCCTAGCAAGGCTATGATGCACTACCAGCAGCCTCTTTCCCTTGTTTTCTCTCTGAAAATCCTCTCAAGATTTTAGATATTGAAAGAGGAACAAGGATTCAACGTTGATCAATAAAGTTGTTGATTCTTTCACTACAACAAAATGTATTTTATATTACTAAATAATTATAATGAATAATGAAATTGTCACAACAAGGAGGTATCTGGTAACAAACTGTAACAATTGTTACAATAAAGTTGAATTTTCGTAACATTCGTATTAATTCAAATAAATGGAATGACCTTACAAATATATTTATTTGTAACAAAAGAAAAAAAAAATCATTACGTAAAGTAAAACATATCATGTATAAAAGTAATTGTGACAAAATTATTATTTTCTTGTGATAATATTTTGAGTTGTCACAATAAGTTTAATTGGTAGAATAAAAGTTTGTTACGATAAATAAAAAAAAGTAGGAAAACAAAAAAAGGTTTGGCGGTAAGACAAGGTGCCTTTTTTTCCCCACTATTTTTTATGAATTATAAATATATATTCTATATTATAATTTATTTTTTTAGTTTTAAACTTGAAAAATAAATTAATTAACTAAGAATTCCTATCAAAAGAAAAAATAAAGACTTTGACTGAGAATTAAGAAATAGAGAGAAGTCTCGCTTCTTCTTCCTTAGTGTACTCAGCAGCGCAACGAGTTAGGGCTTTTCACGTCTTCTCTCCAATCTTCATTCCTTAATCACATTGTGAATATATGAATGGGTTTCCTGCTTAGCTTTGTTTCTTCTCGTTAGAGTTTCAGTCGGTTGGATACAAATTCATTTTCTATTTTCTCATTTCGCAAATTGTAAGGAACAAAATTATTGATTATTACAAGAGAAGCAATTATGATTTCATTATCTTAATTTAACTTTCGATTCATCTGTGTGTGTGCGGAAAATTTGAAGCTCTAGTTTGCGGGATTGAGTATGTTCGTCACAAGGCAAACATCTTTTGCATTATGGGTGAAGCTAACTTTTGATTCATCCATGTGTCCAAATATTTGTTTGAGGTGCATGTTCTCTACACAAGTAAATTATGTCTTACTCTGTCGTCTAGATAGAAAACTTGAAAGCAACTAAGTTAGTATTAAGGATCATAATTGGGCAGATACTACTCATAGATCCATTGGGATCTGAGTTTAGGGCTACGAACAAAATAAATCATGAAAAAATCTCGGTAATCACTTTCTCATTGTACAATTTTAAATAAAATTCCCTCATAATAAGCAAAATGTGTAACAAAATGAGGCCGTTTGCTGCTAAAAGATGCAGCAAACTAAGGCCATTTGCTGCCTCGGTTACAGCAAAAATGAGGCTTTTTCGCTGCTAATAGAGGCAGCAAACGAGCCTCAGTTTGTTGTGCTTTTGTACCTAGCACATTGATATTTTATATTAGACTTATGTATGGAAGCATTATTTAAATTTTTTGCTTGTTATGTAATAATTATGGGATTATTTATGTTAGGTTTACTTTCTTAATGCTTATAGGGACATGTATTATTGTATTTTTTCATTTTTTAAAAGGGTTAAATGCAATTTCTCCCCTTTGTTAAGGAAAATGAGCAATTTACCCCCCTGTGAAAAATAAAATAGCAATTTGCCCCCCTTTGTGATTAAAAATAAAGCAAAATACCCCCTGACGCGTTGTGTGAAGTACACGTGTTTTTTTTTTTTTTTTTAATTTTTTAATTTCAAATATAAAATCATTTACACCCTTATTTAAAAAAAATGCTGGATCTTGATTTCAATCTAAGGTTCAAATTTAATTAATAGATCAATGGATTAGATTTAATCTCATTTGAATCAATAGTTTAGATTTAACTTAATAATAATTTAATTCAACTATATAAAACTAAATTTGAATATTTATAAATATATCTATATACTTATATAATAATATATATTTAAATATATCTAATTTATGTATATATATAGAAAGAGAGAGAAGAAATGGTGTCGATGGGGAGGAGGGGAGCGGCGGCGGCGGACTGATAGGAAAGGGAAGGGCTGGCGGGCTGGGGATGGGGCCGTATCTGGTGGGCGGGCGAGGGGCTGGGGATGGTGGGCGGCGCGAGGGGCTGGGAGGTGGTTGGGCGGCGCTGCACGAGGGGCTAGGGATGGTACACCCATTAATCGGGATTTAATTGTATGTTAAATCATAAGTTTTCAATTTTTCGAGCTTTCGCTGCGCTTTCCGGGCTGATCCACTCCCTTCATGGAACTCATAGCATATTTCCCTACAGAGATGTGGAGATATAATGGTTCACCTGGTCATGGTTAAGTGAGCAAGAGCAGCTTGGCCAGGTTGGCCTTAAAGTTTCAGAAACCTTGCTAACAAGTCTTGTCCCAAGAGAAATCTTTAGTCTTCCTTAACACCTTGAAGAAGGGCAAGCTACATTCTACAAAGTGGGATATGAACCTGTTTTCTGAGAACAGCTATGCGATCACCAAATTTGGTACCTTGTTGAGGGTAGTAGAATGTTTCATCTCCTGGATTGCTCATATTTTTGTTTGGATCAACCTTGATGCCTTTTGATCACCATGTAGCCTACGAAACGTCCATTACGGACTCCAAATGTGTATTTTGCTAGGTTCAACTTCATATGGTTCTTTCTTTGAATCCTAAATATCTCAGCAAGATCAATGATTTGGTTGTCAATCTATTGACTTTTGACCATTATGTCATCAATGTAGACCTCTATGTTGCATCTGAGTTGCTCTTGGAACATACGATCTACCAACTGTTGGTAAGTAGCACCTGCATTCTTAAACCCAAAGGGCATAAAAATATAACAATTATGCCCCCTGAAGTGATGAAGCTTACTCGCTTCGAGTCATTTGGGTTAAGCAAGATTTGGTGATATCCCTGCGATGCGTCCATTGACTAAATAGTTCATAACTAGAGGTGGAATCCACTAGCAGGTATATGCGGGATAGAGGGTCAAATCCTTATGGCATGCTTTGTTAACATCTCTAAATCCACACACATGTGCCATTTGTTGCTTGACTTGGAAACAAGCACGAAATTGAATCTCCTTGATGTGATCCACAACAAAGAGCTTACTTACCTAACCTTGTCCTTCTTAGGACCAAAATATATTTTTTTTTGCTTCACAAAAGGAAGGACATCTAAGTTCAAGCTATGTATCGTGACACTTGGATCGATCCCTACTAAGTCACAAGCGGACCACACAAAGACATCCACGTTTTCCTATAAGAAGGTGGTTGGTTGCAATATTAACTTAGGGTTTGGTTGGGAGCTGATCCAGGTAGTTTTGTCCGGTTCTATTGGTACTAGTTGAATACTCAATAGCTCCTCTGTGGGCTACACTTGGGCAGGATCTCCATTTCCCTGCTCGTCATATTGCATAGGAATTTTACCTTTCTCCCTAATGGACTGAGGGAGGTCTATTTCCATGTCTTTCTTGTTGCCTCCTTTTACAGATTCAATGTAGCACTTCCCTGCTGTGTACTTGCTACCTATTACTTCCCTTACCCTTGATCAAGCTGGGAATTTCAACTTCATGTGGTAGGTGGAGGCTACAAGTTGGAAGGCATTCATAGCGAATTACTCTAGGATGATATTGTAGGCTGAAGGTATGCCTACTATAAAGAAGCAGGACATCTAAGTCTTTCTATTGGGCTCCATCTCTAGGGATAGAAAGGCAAGATCTATCCTAGGCGTGTACAATCTCTCATACAAAATCATAGAATAGGATATCTGCAGAACTACTACAATCTACAAAAAATACGTTGAACAAATATAGATAGCCAAAGTAGCAAAAATGACAAGAGTAGCATTATGGGGTAAATGAACTCCCTGTGTATCAACAGGTCCGAAGTGGGTCATAGGATCCCATGCTGCTACATTACAGTCGATTTCCATGATTGCTCTAGTTGCACGAGTATGCACATGTCTAGGCTCTGCCCCTCAATAGGAACTTTTTCCTTCTGTGCTCCCTTCTGGTGGGATTTGCAGCTAACTCATTGCTCTTTGCTGCTGTGAGGGCCTTGATGTCAGGAGTGTTCCTGCCTTTGCTTGCGTCATCGATCTTTGTCAACATAATCTTTCAAGTAGCCAACTTGGATGAGTCTTTCTATCTCCTACCTTAGATAGCGACACCTGTTGGTATCGCTCCATATTCCCCCGGTACCTGCAGAAAAACTTAGATTTAGGAAGTTGAGGTACTTTCTCTGCACATTTTGTAAGAATAGTAATCAAAAAGTCAATTAGATTGATTATTTTCTATTCGTCAATCGTTATCAAAATAATATATTCCTGATGGATATAGTAAGTGCTCATCAAAAGATATTAGTGTTTTGTTGTGCATACTACTCACGTCGAATGGCACTTCAGTATCACAACAAAAGCTCTCACCCGATGTTAAATATGTAGAGTTGGGCTGCACATAGGTTGGCAACTATGAAACCAACATTTGAGGGTCAGTACGATATATTCCAAGTTGAGGACCTTGAGAGTCTTACACAGACTTGCACTAAATATTGCAATCGAGTTTTGTCGGCGGGAGACGTAGATCTTTCATGCAATTTTAGTGGGTTAGTTGGCAAGGTAGTCGACTGACTGAACTGACTCGCAAGAATCTTCATATGGAAGCTTTGAAGGGCTTGGTTGGCTGAATTGGATTCTTGGTTTTAATAGTACTGGATTAGTCTTCAAACTTGAGGAATTATGACAATCACGTGCATACGAACACTGTATCTTTGAAATGGCGAGCGATGACTGTATCATAAGATCATAAGCCTTGTCAATGCAGTCAGAGCATGTAGCAAGGACGAGGAATTCCAAGAAAGAATATCCCATGTCAGTATTGTGATAGCAGTATCTCCTATGTGCTTTGAAAACTCGTTTAATGTAACATCCACAATTTTTTAGCACATAATTGTATGATTAATTGATAAATATTTGATAAATTTAATAGTAAATAAATTATAAATTCAAATTTTGATTATATAAAAACTTGAATGGAGTAAATTGGAGTTATATAAAGTATTTGAGAGCAAATTAAATATAAAAATAAAAGGAGGAACGTAACGGATGTTAGGAAAAAAAGAATAAAAAAATATATGCATAATTGAGGATGGGTGGTTAACATTCACCGCCCACCCGCAATTGTTTAATTTGAAAGCACACACAATACAAACACGCAAATACACACACATGAACACGCACCCACACTGCAATGTTGGTCAATAAATTAAGATAAGAATTTTAGTTTAATGAATATTAATTTATATAATTATATTGGTTGATTAGTTTTATTAAAAATGACTTATACAATCTAATTTAATGTTTAATCAAAATATTTTACGAGTTCGAGTAATTATAAATTAGTGAGTTAAATGTCCAAATTGAAATTAGGGATGCTATATTAATGAATTAAATTACTTAATTTATGATATTTAATTATTTTTATAATTATTTTGTTCAATTTAATTGGATTGATTAATCAAATAATAAATTATAGGGTAAATTACAACCACCTCTCCTGAGGTTTGGCGTAATTATAAGTACCCCCTTGTTGTTTGAAAAATTATAAATACCCCCTTGATTTTAACGGTCACCTAATAATTAGCCCAATCCATTCATTTTTTATGATGAACTGATCAAAATACCCTTGTAAATTAAATTATAATTTTATTTATTTTTTAAAAAAAATTATGGACTAAGTGGATAAATTTTTTTATTATTTTTAAAAAAATTTCATTCATCCCGTTTCAAATTTTTATATGATTTTAATTTTTTAAAAAATACTAATAAAATTACAATAAGGCAAAAGTTGATATTTTTGTACCTCCATCCAAGGATATATAATTTCATCAAATATCAGGGGTGTATTTATAGTTTTTCAAAAATAAAAGGGTATTCGTAATTACGCCAAACCTCAGGGAGGGTGTTATAATTTATCCGAAATTATAAGGGTAGGTGTTTAATTAGTTTATACTATAGTAAGAAACTGATGAAAATAAATAGGAACATTAAAAAATTATATTAGGGTAATATTAGAAAGTGGTTTTTGAAAAATATGTATTTATTAAAAAGAAATGTGAGATTTTTTAGATAAGTCAATTTACAATAGTTATAAGAAAATGAGTGGTTTAATGAAATAGATTCTTATGGGATATTGATAAACTATATATATCTTTATGGAACCTAGATTGTCTAGATATTTAGAAGAAATGGAATGAAGATTTGTATTTTATAGAAATAAATAATAAAATATTATTGGAAATTGTATGAATAATATTTAATATTCTATTTAGTAATTGATAGTTTTGATATATTGATTATGTGCAATATAACTCGTTATAGGATATGGGGATAAAGTAGAGGACTGAAGAACTCCTATTTGCTAATTAAATCATTAAAATATCAAGGTAAGTAAATTATTAGTGTCATCTATATGTGTCTCTTTTATCTTGATATTACGTTTAGGATAAGTTATAACAACTTATCCTGAGGTATGGCATAATTACAAGCACCACTTCATTTTTAAAAAAATTACAAATACCCCTGATGTTTGATGAAATTATGTAATTCTTGGATGGAGGTATGAAATTGTCAATTATTTTCTTACTATATTTTTTCTATTTTTTAAAAAAAAATAGAAGTTTGTGAAAAAATTAGATGAAGTAGATGAAAAATTATTCACTTAGTCAATAAAAAAGAATAAAAAAAAATGAAAAAATTGCGTAAAACCCCCTGTGTTATGAAAATTCAACTAACAATCCCCTATGTTAAAAATATAAGCAAAAAATCCACTTGTGTTTTTTAATAATTTGAACACTCTCCCTTTGCCGTTTGTTTGACTTAACTGCATCATTTTTTTTGGTCATTTTCCGTTATACCCTTATATATTATAAGTGATTGTTATTATAATGACCGTTGGATCTTTTATATCGCACTAAAACCATAAAATCTAATTAGTTATAAAAATGAGCGGTCCAAATATTATGTATTTTAAAAATATATTATATATATATGTATTAAATTTATCATAAATATAATATTGTAGAACACATATATGTAGTATATATATTGTATAACGTATACATATATATATATATATATTATATATATATATTTGCCGGTGGAAGGCCGTCGTTCCACCTCCGTCGACAATCATTACTAGGTGATGGGCACCGTCGCCACAATGTCACCGCCCAGATCTAGGTAGCGACGTCGTGCCCAGATATGGGTGGACAACGATGCCCATCGCCGCCTAGATCGTTTGCAGAGATGGGAGTGTCCAAGTCGGTTGTAGGGAAGTGAAAAGAGGCAGAGGAGGTGGCAAGGCGATGCTCGCGAGGTGGAAGTAGAGGCGCGCGGCGGGTGAGGGGGTATTTGTGGAAGACGATGATGTTGTTCTTTTTGCTTAAGAAAGAAAAAGATGCACAACATCAAAAAGAAAGAAAGAAAAGATGCACAAAAAAAGAAAAAAATTAATTTTCTATTTTTTAATTTTATAAATTTTAATATATAAATTAAATTAATTATGTTTTTCATACTTAAATATAAATATATTAAAATATTAAAATTTATTTACTGTAATTTATATAAAAAATATTATTTATTTGGTTGCCATTGATATAAATAATATAATTTCAAAATATATTCAATACAAAATTAAACTAACTTAACAAATATTATTTAGGAAAAAATCATGTAAAGTTATTTGTTATAATTTATGTAAATAATATAATTTTAAAATATATTCAACAAAAAATCCAATTAACTAATAATATTTTAGGAAAAAATCATGTATTTCAATTGAAAAACTATATAAATATTAAAATAAACCTAAATATTTGATATTTTAATATATAAAAATGTATAATAATTTAATTTCATGTAATAATATTGTTTACATATAAATATTTCACAAACGCTAATTGTTTGGTATTTGTAACATTTTTTAATAAAATATGAAAAAGGTAAAGAATTCATCAAAAAAATAAAGAGATCGGATAATGGCATAAGATAGGGGTAATTTTGTCCATTCAAAATGGTCAATGGTTAATGGTCAATGGCAAAAATTAGATCACAATAGTATCCTACTCTCGTTTCCGGCGTGTGTAAGCAACTCTCCATTTTTTTTAACGGAGAGTGTTCCGTTTGCATGATTTATAATTATAGAGGGTCTTTTTGGGCTATTCAATTAACACAAGTAAGTCTTTAGCAATTTTTGAATAACACAAGTGAAAGAATCCGTATGGCCCAGGAACGTGGCGGAAGTGTGAAAATGAAAGAATTTAAAAACGGTTTCAATAGGGTGTTCCCTTTGAATTCCCAAGCTTTCGGTGTTCTCAAATGCATAAATAACAGCAAATAAAAGATACGAAGGAATGTGGCTATAGGAGAAAACAAAAAAGGTCCAACAAATATAAACAAGCGTTGTTTCCCTTTGCGTTCTTCTTCCTTTCACCTTAGGATCCAAATTAGAATCCCTCTAATTTGTCCACACCACACCTATGAAGTCAAATGTAGATCTACTGTTAGGTAAATGCTAGACCAAGGAAGAAACAAAACCGTACTACACTATTGATTAGTGTATACGAATTTTTCTTGTTCTTAGCTTGAATGCAATTCAAGAGAACTCAAAAGATGGAGATAAGATAAGGGAAATTTGGTAGCTTTGGTGGTGGTTAAGCTAAGGAAAAAGAGCAAGTAATGTATGTTATGTGTTGTAGGAAAAACCACTAGTTATCTCTAAGATAACTACCATACATACACATGCACAATACATGCACCACTAAGCTATCATGTGGAGGAGTTAAAACTCCTTCTCAACTTACACCAACTTCCTTTAACCTTTGATTTTGACTTTTGACTTGGACTTCAAGCCATGGACCGATTTTGACCAGTCTTGGTTTAATGAAATTAAATCAAGTCCAACCAACGTCCATGATTTCAAATTAATCCAATTAATTTAAAATCTCCTAGAAATCCAAAATTTTATTTAATCCAATTAAATAAACATAAGTCCAAACACTACCAATCAATTAATTAAACCAAACCCGATAAATTAATCCAATTAATTTAAAGGTGCTAAGCACAAAATTAATTAATCCAATTAATTAATTATTAGGTCGTCCATCCAATGGATCGTCCCAAATAAATGATCCAATCGTTTATATTCTCCTTGAATTAATTCAATCCAATTAAATTAATTCATTTTTTAGAATTAATTCCAAATTAATTCTACTGATTCCATAGTGATTTGTGTGTGACTCTTTAAGTTTCACCCTCAGCTAGACTTGGACATTGTGTCCAATACAAATAATTAATTAAATTAAATTAAATTAATTATTCCCAATTAACCATTAATTGAAAACGCCCATCACCATGGGTGGCCATCTAGCAACGGTCCATGGCAATAGAGACTAGGTGAATGTTGGCGTGAATATTTAGGCTCCCGAATTCCATACAGGTAAGGTCCTTCCATCGACCATCTCCCGCCCTTAGTCTAGGGCATGGAATTGACCATAGATTTAAAGAGTCTAAACAATCTTAGAGCACATAGGAGAAATAACTGTCAATACTGACAGGGGACGGATTCTATCTTGGAGTCCACCGTCCTCACTGCATACTCCGACTACACTGGATAAGATTTATAATGACCATATCGAAGACACAATCATCTTTCACCAGATCCAAGATATAGCCATCATATACATCTGACTGCCATGATTCCTCAAGTTCAAGGATTAATCCTGTACTATCGGAGTCGAAAATTCTAGTTATACCCACCAAGCCTCCAAGATTTCTATATGACGATTCCGCGAATCAGTTCAATAAGTTAACGATCTTGTCAACTAATCCACTAAAATTGCATAGACGTCCCACGTCTGTCGCCGATGAAACTTGGCACTCATCCAATGAATGCAATACTTAGTGCAAGTTTCTATAGTATTCTCGATACCCAGTCTCGAGGTGCTCGACTTGGAACGTTTCAGACCAACCCTCAGAAATTGGTTTCATAGTTTTCATCCAATGCGCAGCCCAACTACATGGTTTATCCAATTGGTCTGTGGGGCATTTGTTGTGAAGTTAAAACATCGTTCAACGTATATAGTAAGCACAAAAAACACACGGAGCCAAAGATAAATGCTTACTATACCCATCAAGATAATATTACATTCATATAGATTGTTAAATGGTTCCCAAAACCGCCAATCTAATTGGCTTTCTAGTCAGGTATTCAAACAATCTCCCACTTGACCTAAAGCCAATCACCCATATCCGTTAGACCTAACTGAGCATGTACAATCTGCAATACTAGCCCGATCTAACGGGTCTATGGTATTTTCTACTAAAATAACGCGGTTTAACCGCACGTCATCTCTTCCTACCATCGCTCTAAGCTGATGGTGGAGTCTAAGAATTTTTTCTTGGATCTGTGATGAGATCTCGGTCCTTTTTGCTGGTGCCATTGCCTAGTTGTTATCCTCCAAGGCAACTACTGGCTCGGTTGTGTTAGGCTCCACACCAAACCATTGGATGAGGTTTTCATCCAAACCACTTCCTGAGCAACTTTTAAAGTCACTATACATTTGACTTCCATGGTGAAATCTATTATGGTGTCTCGCTCGAAACCATTCCTAGCCACCAGATCACCAGCAAGTCTAAATGTACATACAAATTAAGACTAGTCACCATTCACACATAACTGGAAGCTAGTATCTTCATAGCCTTGCAGAATCAACTCTCCATTGACTTGCACCAAGAACACTTCTTTAATCTTTATTCAGGAACTAAAGAGTAATCTTGGCTGCTATGCAGTGCCTTCTCGATACACTCTCGATATCCGTTGTTATACTCAAAGCAAAAATAGTATTCTGCCTAGTGTATCGCACAACATACCCATGTTGTTAATAGCAAAGACATAGGGGATGTGAAAACCTCTTTCTAAGTTCTTCATCAATCCACGAAGACTGAATCTTGGATAGCTTAACCCTATGATAAGGGAAGGAATGTAATTCCTTGGAGAATTGCGTGAATAATGTTTGTGTTTTAATGTTTTCCCAACATCTTCACATCATTCCAAATGAGTAAGACGTTACATACCTAAACACTAAGAACACAACTAAGCTCCACTGACCTTCCAACTCGTTCTCGGCCTGAGTCATACCCTGTATGACCTTTTCTAAACGAATATTCCAGATACATGAATTTTCAAACCTAGTTTGCACTCCATGTCGGATCTCATAGCTCTAAGCCATTCATCCACCCCGATGTCCTACATCACTTATCCTTATGTCTTTTGATTATAATCCAATTGACTGGTAAGACTCAGAAACCTATACCTCTCAGGTAACTTAGGTGTTCTAGTCATCCCTCGGGAGGCTGGAATTTAGTCAGTCAATGGAAAAATTCGATTCCAAATGATGTTTACTACATTCGACTAAGGTGTCGCTCCACTTGATTCCTCAAGGAGCTACTCCTCACATCAGTTATCCAATGAAATCCAATTTCCCTTAGGATAACAAATAAACTTGTGCAAGCTCAATTTACCTCCCACTAGTCCCTTGACGCATGCAGGATCATCCCATATACTCAAGTAGTTATATAGGAAATAGGCTTGCCATGCTACATGGGCATAAGTAGTTTTAGTGAAAGACCAATCAAACCAAGTCTAATAAGGTTCGATCCTCCCTTATTAGAGACGTCGTTCAATTGTGGCACTCCAAGAAGAACTTCACTGAGTGAGAATTCGATTCTCACTAGATACTTCACGAACCTTCACTAAATACACACCACCTCGATCCAATCGAAGGACTTAATTTTGCAACTAATTTGGTTCTCCACTACAAGTCTAATTCCCTGAACCTTCCGAAGGTCCTTAGACCTATGAACACCCTTCTGGCTCTGTGTATCCAATGACTCACAGATTCCTAATTGTATCCAATCCAATAGATCACTGGCTAAAATGCTTTGTCCTTCAAAGAGATTCTCAGTCCTCATCCTGCTCAGGAAAGACTTGCAAGCTAGTAGGCTCAACTCGTCTATTTCTAGACTCATTGAATCCACAAACCTCCTTATCCTAAGTAGAGGATTGTGACCTAATTTGCTTGCCAGATCTGTGAGTTTATCTTGATTATCCATTTTTACTATTTGTTTTAAGCACTCATAATCTAATTACGAGATAGTGCTGAAACAATTACATAAACAACCAAGCAGACAAGAATGACATTCTTTGTCAAATTAAATAAATTTCATTGATCAAAAACGGTAATCCAAATTGTCCAACAATAGAAAAAACATAATTTAATCATACTAGGTTACATAATTGTATCCTATCAATTTTATCCTAACAAGATCACTAATAGCTAAGTCTGCTTAGTCCTATAACCATAGTAGCAATAGCTCAGCTATTGCCAAGTTGTAGGACTATTTGTCTCAGCCTTCTACTCATATTCATCACCTGCAAACCATTTGCAAATATGAGCTTTTAGTTGGTATCCAATACCCAAGAAGTAGAATAGTAATCATGTTAAGGCTCAATAACAAGTGTACCTTGATATTAATATAGTCATGCTAATCGAATATTAATATAAATATATAATTGATATTAGTTAATGCAATGATTATTTCTAGTCGTATAATTTATAACTTGTTGAATTTTTATATTTTTAATAAATATAATATCAATACTAATTTTATTTTTGTTTAACTAAAATAATTTATTATTAAAATAATAGAGTATTTTTTCTCTTTTGAATATTAGAAAAATTAAATAGCAAAAAGCAATTTAAATCCTAGAGAGAGAGAGAGAGAGAAAGAGTGTGTGTTTGTCAAAGAGAGAGAGAAAGAGACCACAGATAGAGAGAGAGAGAGTAAGTGTGTGAATGGGATATTTTAGTCATTTGATAATTAATTTTATATAGCTTATAGATCTTATAAAAAAAGTTAGGAAAGTTAACTTTTTTTTTAAAGAGCTTATAAGACCAAAACATTTTATTTGGAGATCTTATAAATTCTTTTTTAAAAAAATAGTCAAATACTTTTTTTGAACTTCTAAGCTATTAAATATCTTATAAGATGTTCTAAGGAACTTATAAGCTTAGCCAAACAAAACTTGACATATCTGGTAATAGTTGTCTTCTAGGCAAAGAAATTTCCTCAAGTACACATTGAAAAGTACTACACTTAAACAATAAATATTTTAAAGGGTTGCTCCTACGAGCTCTATCCTTCTGCATATTGCTTCACAATGGGCTTAAGTATGAATAGTTATAGCAATATTTTGTTCCATATAAAGAGAATACTAGCAAACCATGAACTATCTTTGAGCAACGATTGAGGATTCTAACCTCTTATTAAATGGAAAGGAAAATGAGTACTACCACATCAAAAGCAAAGTCACAAGACTCGTAACACTTTTTTTTCCCCTTTCCCATGAGACAACTATGGATAAATATTATATTTAGTCCCTTAGATTTTCGTTTAGAATCACTTTATTCTTTCAAGTTAATTTTTTGACTTTAGCATCCTTAAAGTT
Source organism: Sesamum angolense (assembly GCA_034509725.1). NCBI lineage: Eukaryota > Viridiplantae > Streptophyta > Magnoliopsida > Lamiales > Pedaliaceae > Sesamum > Sesamum angolense. The sequence continues at coordinate 11,892,108 of JACGWL010000010.1, forward strand.
TAATTTTTATTTTTGATTGGTCCCTCAAACTATTTTTAGAGGAAAAATGGCTAGAAAATAAATTTTTTCAAGGGCAAAATGGCCAATTTAAGTTTTATTTTCTCAGTTAATTTTGTAAAAAAAATCAAATTAGTCCTTTCTTAGTGTCCACATATTGGAATTATCATCACATAATAAATTTTTCATGTTCTGCACTCAACGCGCTAATTTATTAAACTTTTGTGACATAGATTTGACGTTTTCTTATTTGTTGACACAAGCATGAAGCCATGCTATAACAAAAATTTATAAATGCAATAATATTTTTATAAATTCTAAATTATATAATGGTATATATAGCGTATTTTAATGACAATCTTAGTATATACAATATAGCAAACTTATTTATACAAAATTGCTTTGTATCTTAAGTGTTAATTTGGTGATTATGTATTATGTTGGTCAAAATTAGCTTAATTGCAGTCAAATAACTTTTGTATAAATAAGTTTGCAATATTGTATATAGCAAGATTATCATTAAAATACGACATACATACCATTATGTAATTTAGAATTTACGAAATGATTATTGAATTTAAAAATTTTCGTACATAACATGGGGTTCATGCTAGTGTATCAACAAATAAGAAAACGTCTAAATTATGTCACAAAAGTTCAATCAATTAACGCGTGAGTGAAGAACATGGAAATTTTATAATGTGATGATAATTCTAACATGTGGACACTAAGAAAGGATTAATTTGGACGTTTTACAAACTTAAGGGTCTAAAATAAAAAAAATAAAACTTAAATGGACCATTTGCCCTCCAAAAAATCTATTTTTCACTATTTTTCACCAAAAAATGATTTGAGGGACTAATTTGAAACTAAAATTAAACTTAAAGATGCTAAAGTCAAAAAATGAACTTGAGGGACTAAAGTAATTCTAAACGAAAATTTAAGGGACTAAATATAACATTTACCCGACAGCTATATATTAAGTCTCAGACTTAGAGTGTCAATTATATGACATGCTAATCCACCAAGCATAATAACCCAAGAGTTGAATCTCAGTCCTAAAACTTCGAACGGTAATGTGTCAAAAATTGTCACCTACCCTACACCCAGCTTTCAGGAAATTGGTGTCATCGTTCTCAATTACTTTGTCATTGTGTTGTCTCATTTGATGCATAAGCAAATATATAACGTGTCTAGTTATTGATCGTATATGTGAAAATATATTATCCACTTACTCACATACACCAGGAAGTAGAATCATAAAAGACAATGTTATATTTCATAAACATGCTGAAGGCACATCTATTTCATATATTCACACACTCGGAAAGGCAACAATAATAAATTTGAACTTGCAAACAAGAGATCTGTGTACAGAGAAGAAGAAACTTGTTGACCCTAATATCAAAAAAGCATAAAGGAGCCATCAAAAAAAACAAAAGATTACCTCCATTCTTCTACTCGATCCAGGAACAATATTTAGATTAATTAAAATTAAGAATTTTATATCTATATACACATAAAACCGTGAATGGTAACTTAATACTCTTTTTTTTAGTAAATAAAAATTTGTTGAAAAAAGAAAATTTTAGTAGATAAAGAAACTATTTAATAATCCTAAATTCCTTAAAACTACGTAGATAAAAGTATGAAAAGGCATTTATAACCTTAAGGGCTATTTTTACTAATAAATCAGAATTAATGTCAAAAGGACAATATTACCTAAATAAATTTTTTGTAGTTCATTTCGTAGTTTTAACTGAAAAGAAGACAATTTAGTACATCCACTTTTTCAGTTAATTAAAACATAATGAAAAGGCGAATTACATTAAATATACTTTTATTAAAATAATATCTTATTAGTCTACGTATGATAGTGGTTGACTATAAAGTGGTGCATGAACCACAAACGAAAAATATTAAGTTCTAAAAATTTAATAAATAACGAAACCTATTAAAGCATTATAATATCACCAACAAAAAACCTTATCAATGTTCTTGTATTACTAGTGTCTCTCAGAAACTCAAAATAAAATTTAAAATAAGTAATACTGTATAATATTATAATGTAACTAATGGATTGAACTTCCTTGGCTTTCCCTCAATAAGCTTTAAGGAGAAAACGAATGGTAGGAAAATAATAGAGATAAACGAAAAATTCAATTTGTGTATTAACCCAATTCTATTTCTTTCTTAAGGTTGGGGGAAAAAGTGTTATAACAAGATGTTGTAACTATGTAAAGTAGTTCCTCCTTCGTCAGCAACTGTTTTCATTCCCTGCCAAGTCTTATTCTCGTGATTGCAATGTTGTGTTGTCACAAAGTAGTAAAATTGAGGAACTTCGACCTAAGTCCAAGCACGCAAGAGCAAAGTCCACCACATAAGCAGGTTCGTTGTAAAAAATGATTGCGAAGTTTAAACATAATTTTAATTAATTAGGCACATACCAGAATGAAAATACAAAAAAATCATACCGTAAAGTAAAAAACATAGGAAAGACTAGTTTTACAATGTATGGCCTACGGGGGAGGGGGGAAGAAAAGATACTCTTCTTGGAACAACCTACCATTTATCTTACTCTTTCTGGAGCTACCTACCTAGGACTCTTACAAGGTTATATTCGATTGAATGTGTAACTTGTGCACTAGAAAGATTAAAAATGGAGAGGAACATCACAGTTTGAACATTTAGAACAAATTCAAAAGGTCAGGAAGCAAGTGTGTAAGGTGATAAATACAACAATTCACATGCTATTTTGTATTCAAAATACATTAGGAATAAGATGTTTTATTCAAAATTATATATTTGGACTTTCCAAATAATAGTTCTAATAATATTAGAAATATTTTTTTTAACCTAAATTAATTTCAAATTAAAACAGAATACTTAGAATCAAATTTCAACCATTGAAATATGCCCAAAAATTAAACTCAACACATCAATGATTTAGAACATAAAATTAAATCGGTAAACGTTTAAATGATTGAAATAATTTCAAAATACAAATAAATTCAATTGACATGCATGATTGGGCTCTGATATCACTGTTAGTTTCATATAGCCCTCGAGACGTTAAACGCAGCGAAAATTAGAATTTAAATTACAATGCAATCTTTTAATTAGCGATGACGTCGCCTGTCTTGTTGGTACTACGACGCGGATTAATGCAAAAAAGGAGTCAATTGAATTGTTTAGGATACCAACCTTTGGTGCACTCCGTTTGATGTAGGTGATTGAATGTTCTCAAGAATGAATTTCATTCTAAACGAACAGTGGAACTGGTTACAAATTGCTCGGCAAGGTAAACGGTGTTCGACTATCATTCACGATAGGAACACAAGTGTCTTCCCTCCAAAGATAGTCCACACCACCTATGAAGGAATCTCCTTTAACCCTATGCTAGTAGGAGTTAAAGAATTAATGTAGATCAACAATTGATCGATGGAGAAGACAAGAGAACTCGTTTGTCTTTTGAAGAACAAGAGCAACGAGCAAAGAGAGTAAGAGATCAAGAGAGAACATAAGCTTGCATGTTATATGTATTTTCAGCAATGAAGTCCCCTATTTATAGATCTCAAAATGAGAGGCAAAGTTCAAATTGTCTTCCTCTTCTTTAAAAGAGGAAGACAAGTTGGATTCTCCTTCTTGAAAAGGGACAAAACTATTTCGTCATATTATGAAGAGAAGTTCAATTTTACTACTTCTTCATAAGAAAACAAATTCGATTTTACTTCTTCTTCTTGAAATAAGACAAAACCATTTTGTCTTATTATTATTTTGTCTTATTATGAAGAGAAGTTCAATTTTACTTCTTCTTCTCAAGAAAAGACAAAACTCAAGAAGGGACAAAACTATTTTGTCTTATTATGAAAAAAGTTCAATTTTACTTCTTCGGTTTAAGAAAGACAAAACTCAAGAAGGGACAAAACTATTTTGTCTTATTATAAAGACAAATTAAACTTTGCTTCTTCTTGTCCATAATTAATCGAATTAATTATTTCCAAAAATCCCATCATGGATTTGTGTGTGACCTTTAGGTTCACTACTCAGCTAGACTTGGGCTTGTATCATATACAATTTAATCGACAACTGACTTGCTTAGATTCATTAAATATAATTAATTATATTTATTTAATCACCTTCAATTAACTCCTTAATTAGAGGGTACCCATCACCATGGGTGGCCACCTAGCAGTAGTCCATGGCACTAGAGAATAGGTCAATCTTCGTGAACCTGCAAGCTGCACATGCAATACAGATATGGTCCCTCATCAAGCAATCTCCGATCAAAGTCTAGGGTATGGAATTTGTAATCGGTCGCCATCCTAGACTTTGATATCTATGTATCTATTCTATTTGTGTGTCTCCTCAATTAACTCAAGAAACCTATTTTCTTATTTAATTGACAACTGTGGTCACGGATTTCTAGAGAGTACACAACATAGGAAACATAGGAGATCACCATCATCTTATGATTGGCGATGGATCCTTTCTTGAAACACACCAACCTCCATGCACATTCTGACTGCACTGATACAGGGCTTTTGGTAACTAAGTATTTTACGTAGTCACGTCAGCCAAGACCAAGATACAACCGTCCGTACACAATGCTATTGTGGCTCCTCAAGTTAAAAGATTAATTCCTGTACTATTAGCCAAGGAGTTCTAGTCATACCGATCATGCCTCATTGGCTTCCATATGACAACTCCTGCGAGTCAGTTCTGTGAACTTGATAACTCTAGATCAAGCACCCACTAAAGTGTCGAGACGTCATACGCCATTGTCTATAAAATGCAAGAATCATCATATGAACGCATCACTTAGTGAGAGTCTCTAAGGGATCATGGTCAATGCCCTGTCTCAACTGATGAATCGACTTGGAATATTTTAGATTAATCCATAAAGGTTGATTTCCTGGTCACCATCCTATGCACAACCCAACCCCGTAGGTTCATGATTTAAGGGCTTCAACCAAATGCTTACAAGTATTATATAAAGCATAAGATGAAGTTGTCCAAAGAACAATTCTTAATATTAATATTTTATTGAAAAAGATCATTTAGAATTAATGACAATAAGCCAACAATTGCCTTGATAGTTACCTAATTCTAACATTTGTTGCCTTTTTTATCACCATGTAGCCTAAGAAACGTCCATTACGGACTCCAAATGTGTATTTTGCTAGGTTTAGCTTCGTATGGTTCTTTCTTTGTATCCTAAATATCTCAGCAAGATCAATGATGTGGTTGTCAGTCTGTTGACTTTTGACCAACATGTCGTCAATGTAGACCTCTATATTGCATCCGAGTTGCTTTTGGAACATACAATCTACCAATTGTTGGTAAGCCCAAAGGGCATAAAAATATAACAATATGTGCCCCCGACGTGATGAAGTTTACTCGCTTCTAGTCATTTGGGTTAAGCGTGATTTGGTGATATCCCTGCGATGCATCCATTAGACTTAATAGTTCATGACCAGAGGTGGAATCCATTACTTGGTATATGCAGGAAAGAGGACTCAAATATTTATTGCATGCTTTGTTAACATCTCTAAAATCAACACACGTGTCATTTGTTCCTTGGCTTGGAAACAAGCACGAAGTTGAATCTCCTTGTTGTGCCCCACAACAAAGAGCTTACTTACCTCCTCTTGGATAACACTATCCTTCTTAGGACCAAAATTTCTTTTTTTTTTTTTTTTGCTTCAAAAAGGGAAGGACATATCTAAGTTCAAGCTATGTATCACGACACATAGATCGATCCCTACTAAGTCACAGGCTGACCACGCAAAGACTTCCACGTTTTCCTATAAGAAAGTGGTTGGTTGCAATTTTAACTTAGGAGTTTGGCTGGGAGCTGATCCAGGTAGTTTTGTCCGGTTCTATTGGTACTAGTTAGATACTCAACAGCTCCTCTATGGGCTACACTTGGCTAGGATCTCTATTTCCCTACTCGTCATACTGCTTAGGTATTTTACCTTTCTCCTTAATAGACTGAGGGAAGTCTATTTCCATGTCTTTCTTGTTGCCTCCTTTTAAAAATTCAATGTAGCACTTCCCTGCTGTGTACTTGTTACCTATTACTTCCCCTACCCATGATCAAGCTGGGAATTTCAACTTCTGGTAGGTGGAGGCTACACCTTGGAAGACATTCATAGCAAATTGCTCTAGGATGATATTGTAGGCTGAAGGTATGCCCACTATAAGGAACAAGACATCTCAGACTTTCTATTGGGCTCTATCCCGAGGGATAGGAAGGTAAGATTTGTCCTAGACGTGTACAACCTCTCATATAAAATCATAGAGGATATCTGCAGAACTGCTAAAATCTACAAAAATACATTGAACAATTATAGATAGCCAAAGTAGCAGAAATGACAAGAGTATCATTATGGGGTAAATGAACTCCCTATGTATCAACAGGTTCTAAGTGGATCATAGGATCCCATGCTTCTACTTTACAATTGATTTTCATGATTACTCTAGTTGCGCGAGCATGCACATGTCTGGCTCTCATGGAGTGCCCATCTGTACGTCTTCCTGCTATCATGTGGATCACCTCCTATGATAGGAATGTTCTTTAGGCTCTGCCCCTCAATAGGAACTTTTTCCTTTCGTGCTCCCTTCTGGTGGTTCGCTTGTGGATCCCCAAGCCCACTAGGAAATGGTTTCTCGAAACTCCACTTGAGAGTGGTGGGATTTTGTAGAAATAGTGGGAGGGGTCATGACTAAAAGAACATGTCTTAACTCAAACACATTATTACTAATAATTTACTTGTATGTATGTATATATTATTTATATATACACACAAATATGAGAAGAGGAAAAAAATATGTATTATTTTTTATTTTCTTAAAAATTAAGTAAAATGTTTTATTATCTTAAAATCGAAAATAACAAAAAAAAATTTTTATTCAAATACATATAATGATAAATATTATTTGGATTAAATAACAAAGTAAAAATAATTTAGTTTTAAAAAAATAAAATAATAAAGTATTAAAATTTATTTTAAATATAATAATAATAATAATAATAAATAATATAATTTAATATAACGTGGTCACTAATGCCACATCACAAGGGTTTGGAGGTGATCTTTAGTTTCCCCCAATTCCATGTCACCATGACGTGGATAAGAAATCCACGTCGTTTTGTTTTTTAAAAAAAAATCATTTTATCGCCATGTAAGCGAGCTTGTTTTGGCCAATGAAAACAATTTTCCCAGTTTAATAAGTCACGTGATAGCCATGTGCCATTTTTCGGTGGCTTTTAAAAATTTTCGACCAATTGTGTATCAAAGTTAAGCATTTTTAAAAAGTGGAGCACTAAAATAGAACCCTAGAAAGTTACGGGACTAAAATAAAAAATAGTTAAAGTTAGTGGACTAAAATTGCCTTTAATTCTATTGAAAATTTAAGAGATGAGTGCAGCATAAAAACAGCTAACGTTATAACTATATTAAGGAAAATTATTTTTTTAGTCCTTTAACTTTACTTGTTTTGATTTTTAGTCCTAAATATACCTTTTATTTATTTAGTCATGTAAATTACAAAAATAATGAGAAGTCTGAATTAGGGTTTTCTACATAATTCTCAGGTGATATTTGAAAATCAACCTAAAAATTGCTGGTGTGGCAAGTAATTATTGAATTTTTGGCAATTTATTGATAGAAGTGCATTTTATGATAATTTCATGTGGTAATTAACCTTCTTTTATGGCTAAATATTCATATAATGTCATTTGTAGTATTAAATCATTATGGAGTGAAAAAAGAAGGAAATGGAGTAAAATGCCAAAATTAGAGAAATTGGCAGCCTTGAAGAAACTATTAGGCGTGCCCACGCCTAACTTATGCGAATGGGGTTGCTCAAAGATGGTTGAAGAATCGATTTTTAGAAGAAGTTGACGCGAAGCAGGACATCTCTTGTTGAGTGGAAATCAACTTTGAAGAGAGAATTTAATTAGGATTAGATTTACTTTTTTGGACTTTTAGTTTAATTAGAAATTTACCTTTTCCTAATCCTAACAGAATTAGGTAACTTATTATATATAGGTGATGTAATTCACCAAAGGGACATCTTTCAATCTCTGCGTTTTAATAATATTTTCTCTTCTTCTTCTTATGTGTTCTTCTATGAGCATGTTAAGCTAGTTCCTTTAGTTCCGGTTAAAGATTCGGTGAATGTTTATTTCTTATGAGTTGTGAGATCTAATTTATACTTTTTACTTTCATTCATATTGGTATTTGTGTTGTTCTCTATGCTTTTATTACAAATAATCTAATTTATGAATGATAGGATCCGTTATTCATTGTCAAGAACATTTGTCTAGCTAATTGAATTTGCGAATCCGTAACTGTTTGTTTAATTCAATGACTAGTGGCAACATAACATAATTGATTATGTCGTAGTTTTTTATTATGTTGTGGGGAATACACAATCTAACTTAAATAAATCTTCGTAGGAATTTATTGGTTATAATTGGGCCTTTCTATTTCTTAATGCTGTCGGTAAATTAAATCTTGAGGACGTTCCTAAGGTTGTTTACTGATTAAAGATTTAGTCAACGGACGTTCCTTGATTATCGACAAGGTAAGGAAAGGTGAGGTCGTTAGGTCGTATCAGTGATCATAACCAATTTATCTATTATGAATGATTGTCATATTTGCATCTATGATTAACCAAAAAATTGAGCATGAATCTTTAACTGTAACTGTCTTCTCATATCTACTCTCTTTTAAGTATTTTCTTCTATTTAATTCTAGAATTAGATTTTAAACAACCCCCTCCTCTTTTTTTCATTTTATCTTTTAAAGAATTAATTTAAAATCAATCTCTGGGATTCGACCTACTCATTACTTTCACAAGTTTTTAGTAGGAATATTTTTTGTGGATTCGACACTCATCATTTATACATGTGTACAGCCACGTGTAATGACACATGACCGTTGATGCTAACTAGCCATTATTTAAATACCAAAATTTGAAACAAATTATATAAAATTTTAAAATTTAAATATAGTAAATTTATTTTTAAAAATAGTACTAGATATTTATTACTTAAAAAATTACTTTATTGATTAATTTGAATAATTATTTAGTTTAAATATATTGTATAATTATTTTATTTATTAAAAAAAATATTAAATATATTTATATTATTTATAAATTAAAGAATAAATAATTTTTGAACTTTTTAAATATTTTTAACTTTTAAAAAACTTAACTTTTTAAAAAAATTAATTACTTTTAATTAAATTAATTAATATTTAATTAACTTTTTTTTTCAAATTGTCGGTGACGGATAATAGAACTACAGCCACACCTCCCCAGCTTTAGGCGACAACATCCCCTAGATTCGTTTTGTTGTAGTGGTGAGCAACACCTACCTTTGGGTGGCGGCTCCACCGTTGTCGCCAAGATTTCTTTTTGATGTCTCCTCCCTGTGCAGGTATGCTAGCGAGAGTGGGCCGGGAGGGGGGAGGGGTTTATATGTTACAATTATACATAGGGGTGCAAACGAGCCGAGCTCGGCTCAAAATTTGAGCTTGAGCTCGAGCTCGAGCTCGAGCAGTAGATAGTGTGCTCGAGTCCAGCTCGAGCAGCTTGCGAGCTCGACTCGAGCTCAATTAATTATTTTTTAAAATATTTAAATTTTTAAGAAAATATGAACTATTGTACCATATGAAATATATTATTAAAAAATTTAAATATGAAACATGAAGAAAATATTCACAAAAAGACCAAAAAGAAATACGATGAAATAAATTGACAGTCATGAAACATTCAGTCCAATCATTTAGCAAGTAACCTATTTACAAAAAATTATGAAAATGTACAAAATTGTTGATTAAGCTTCTTTTTAGATAATATAAACTATAACACAATATTTTAATATCATCTAAAACTAAAATATGAGATATGGACTAATAGCTTTAATATATAGTGAATAAGTGCATTTTGTTATAATGGATGAAAATAGTAACAATAAAATATATGCATTATATTAAATATTTATCTAAATGTATTAAATTATTGATTAAGCTTGTTTTTAAATAATATAAAGTAAAATATCATATTTTAGTATCATCTAAAACTAAAATATGATATTATGATATACTGACTAGCAATTCTAATATATGATGAATTTTTAAAATAAATATATTTTGTTGTAGTCAAAATTAAAATCATAACGATAAAATTCATATACATTATATTAAATGTTTATTTACAAAAAATTATGAAAATATATTAAATTGTTGATTAAACTTCATTTTAGATAATATAAACTATAATACCATATTTGAATACCATCTAACACTAAAATATGAGATATGGATTAATAATGCTAATATGTAGTGAATAACTGAATTTTGTTATAATGGATTGATAATGATAAAATTTATCTACATTATATTAATATTTATTTATAACAAAATTATCAAAACATACTAAATTATCTAATAAGCTTGTTTTTTAGATAATATAAATTACAATAACATATTTTAATATATCTAACTAAAATATGAGATATTAACTAATAATTCTAATTGATAATGAATTTTAAATATTTATTTACAAAAAAAGTATCAAAACTTACTAAATTTTGCTTAAACTTGTTTTTAAATAGTATAAATAAAAATACCATATTTTATTATTATATAAAATTTAAATAAGAGATATATTGACTAATAATTCTAATATATGATGAATTTTGAATATAAACTTGATACAAGCTCGCGAGCTCACGAACAAAACTCATAGGGCTTGAGCTCGAGCTCACCAAGAACTCGAGCTCGAGCAGGCTCGGCTCGAGCTGAGCTTGAATACGAGCTGGCTTGCGAACTCGTGAGCCGGCTCGGCTCACCTTGCACCCTAATTTTACATATATAAATTTAAAATTATTTAGTTTTTATTCTTTTATAACATATCCTTCCAATTCATATACAAAACCATATATGTTTAAAACCCCAAAAAAACCAGCTCAACAATCATGTCGTCTTTTCCAAAAAAAAACTAAAATAATCGAAAGACTACTTGTCAACATTTTTGTAAGATACAAGATTAACTAAATAAATAAAAAGCATACTTATAAAATTAAAATTAGTAGCGGGTAAGTTGGAGGTGAAGAAGATAAATCAAAAGGGCATTTGCGGGATCAATATATATGAACTCATATTCTCCAGAAAGAAACATAAGCATTCAATTAAGGCATAATTTCCTACAAATGCAGCATACAAGAAATATATTTCAGTATTCAATTGTTAGCCAAATCATATCAGTGAAAACATTAACTAAGAACACAGAAACGGCTGAGGAGAGGGATCTGGGAATCCAAATATTCACCATAAATGATCAGCAGTAATTATATATGGCATAATCTTCATCAAATGTGTATGTACAAGAAATATTTCAGCGTTCAGTTCACAGATAGTAATCATCGCAAAGCTGCCTTGTGCTAAAACAAAAAAATTACGGATCAAACTCCTTGAACCAACCATGATCAGAGCAGCTTCTGCTGTTATTCTCTTCTCTGGATCATACTCCAAAAGCTTTTTCAGCAGATCAAATCCAAGTTCTGTAAGCGATGGAGCTCCTGTAGAAGATGCAGCAGCAAGAAACTTTTGCATAGCCGATTATCATCTGTTTCGCCGCTGCCAAGAATAATGTATTTCTGGGCAATTTGCTCAAGATCACACCTCCCTTTGTAAAGCACTTCCTTCAGCAACAATTCCGCCATTATACACCCTGCTGACCACATGTCGATCGCGCAAGAATACGTCTCTGCTCCAAAAGAATTTCGGGGGCTTTATACCAAAGAGCTCCAACATCAGGACAGTATGACCGGCACCCGCTTGTAAACTTCCTCGACAGACCAAAGTCACAAATTTTCAAGCCGCCCTTTCAATTAATCAGAATGTTTGAGGGCTTCAAATCCCTATGCATCAGTCCATTCTCATGCAGAAACCTTACGCCCTCGAGAAACTGCTTCATTATGCACTTGACTTCGTTCAGATTCAAGGGTTTTTTCCTGACGTTCATGAATCTCTTTGAGTCGTTTTCCACATGCTCCATTACGATGAAAACACGATCACGATCATCTACAATGACTTCTTTAAATTCTATGACCGCGGATGCCGAGGAAGGGACGTGAGAGTGGAGATTTCTCTCAATGTTGATCTAGATAACCCGTGAAACTCATGCTTTATTGCCACAATTTCAAGTGTTTTCCTGTGGCGTGCTCTGTAGACAATGCCATAAGACCCTTGACTGATCACATTCAGAAACTTGTAAGTATTAGCCCTTCCACTAATCAAATTCCTCGCCAAGAAAAGATTAGACTCATGTTGAGAATGATTCATCAGTTCGAGACACTCGTATTTGTTCCCCCTTCGAGAAATCAAATCCCTCGACAAGAAATGATCAGACTCATATTGAGAATGGTTTTCATTCGGGGAACTGGTGATCATCATTCTTTTTGCCAATAAAATTAAGAAACCCAGCCTCCTCCGCCATGGAAACTATTCTTCCAGAGGCGAAAGACTCCTACGCACTGTAAGCCCAAAAAAACTGTAAAAAAAGATTGGTAATTCTTGTTTCTTGGTTTGCTCGGACGTTTACATAGGGACGTTGGGCTAATAGGAATATGAAAAGTGTATATATATGGCCTGCGGAGGTACTTCAGGGAAGTTAGAAAATCTTGATTTTTATTAACTTTTTATTGATGGTTAGGGTTTAAATATATTTTGCACTTTCGAACTATGCATAAACTGTTGTTATCCCTTTAAACTATAAAATATTACAAAATGTTAACTCATGAATGATATGGACCAATTTTTTTATGATGAATATGTCTTTTACAATCATTCCCCTAAGACATAATCTAAATTATTATGGAGTATTCATTTAATAAATACTAACCAAAATTTATGATTTTTATAATGCTCGGATATAGAATTTGTATTAACTTTACATATTTACAATTTTTATATTTTTTATATAACTGTTCAAAAATTTACATAAGTTTTGCTTGTGCTGCTATATATAATTATTTTTTTAAAAAAATAAATCATTAATATAATTTTAAAAATATTATCGAATATTCATATATATTCATTAACTGTGTGTAAATAGTATTTTTTATCTCATAAATTAGGGTCATTTTACTTTTGGTCCCATTCGTTAAGAGATTAGCATTTTAATTCCATAATTTATAAATATTAGTACTTTTGCTCTTTGTCCACTTTTCTGTTAGTTTTTTAACAACGAAAGCCACATGCTGGTTAATTTTTTTTTGTTGGAGGAAAAATTTGCACCTTTTCTAGGTTTTTTTTTTTTTTTTAAATTTACTACATGAAACATGGAAAGTTTTGCACTTGCACCTTTTCTAGCTTGATAACATTATTGAGGGAAAATCTAATTGACTACCACTGAGGGCAAAAAATAAAGATCGAATGAAATTAGGGCAAGAAAAATAAATCTATCCTCTATTACAAAACTTCAATTCCACCCCTCCCATATTGTTGTAGCCTTAGTGAAATAGAAGCTAACAAAGAATCATGTCTTTTAAATGTCTCACAAGCTCATCTTTCCAACAATTCTTATTGCTTTCTACCTCTCTAAGGCTGGAATCTAGCCATTCTTCAAGATATTTTTTTTTGTGAATTTTAGGATATTTTTTAGATGATTTTGAATTTGAGAAATTCGGAAATGTATTTGATTTAGGGCAAATGGGAGGTTTCCTCCATCCAAAAATAAATAACGATCCCATACTTGGCATCTGGTTGTCGCCATTAAATAACAAACGAAAACTAAAAGTATTAATTTTTTGTGAGTTACGGGACTAAAAGTACTAAACCCATAACAAATAGAACTAAAAGTGAAACAGGTCTAACTTATGGAATCAAAAAATGCTATTTCCCCTATTCACTATAAAGTATGCAAATCTATTATATAATTAATTTATAATATCTATAATGTTTTGAGTAATTATATAATATATTCTAATTATGTGTACATTTAATTATATAACATATTTTATTATAAAATTATACGCATTATGTATTTATACAAATCTACAAGTAATCTTTAATGAGTTTATAAGATCCAAAAACAAGATGTAAAAGCTTACGAGCGATCCTTTAAAAAGAGTAAGAAATTTCAACTTAAAAATTATTTTTAAAATCTTAACAAGTTGGCTCAATTTTCTTCAAATTAATTATACAAATTACCTTTAGTAACATATAGATCAACCAACATTAGATTTATCTTAATTGCATTATTACCAACCTTTGATCCTTAATGACTTGAAAATTAGGAAAAAACCCATGAAATTAGTGACAGAAATTCAAAAAAAAAAAAAAAACAGAATATGAACTCCTGATACAAATACACTACTGTTGCATGCGAACAGATGAACTCGTATTAATCTCGAGAAGGAAACATAAGCATATATTTAATTAACTTAATTACATATATAGACATTCAGCAGACTTTAACCATATAAGGAATATTGGAAATCAAGCAACATTAGAATTAATTACTAATATTGACTTGAAAATTAGGAAAAAGCCCATGAAATGAGTGACAGTAGCCATGAATCTCCGGAAGAAAACATGACAGAATCTCATCACCCTCTGTTTCACATATTGTACACTAAACTGAAAACAGGTAATTAAGGTGGAAAACGACCTGAAAAGATTCATGGATGTTAGAAGACAGCCTTTGAATCCGAATGATTGATGGACTAGTGCAGTTGCTCGAGGGCGTCAAGATTCTTCATGATCCGATCGACTTGCTTCGAAACTGGTGGAACATACCAAAGTAGCAGATCTTCAATTTTTCACGAGTACCTGATCCATCATGGGTATGAGGCATGTCTACAGAGCACATTACAGAAAAAACAGGCGAAATCGTGGCCATGAAGCAGGAGTTTTACGGATTCTTGACGTTAGGAGACAGCTCTTGAGTCCCGACGGAGCCAAGTGCATGACTGGCATCAAGTTTCTTCAACAACTTTTATTGATGAGAAATTTTTAAGGCTTTAGATTCTTATTTTCATGAAGAATCTTGGCGCCCTCGATCCAGCAACTGCATGCACTCCATCATTGGGACTCATCAAGGGCCGTTTCCTCAAGTCATGAATCCGCAGAACTCCTGCTTCCTGCCCACTATTCATCGGTTTTCTTGTGACGTGCTCTGTAGACAATGCTGTACACCCATGATCGATCACGTACTCGTAATCTTTCGCTTTTCCATATCAAATTCCTCCCCAAAAAATGATCAGATTCAGATGTTGAATGACTCAATTCGAGCAAGAATCAGTGATGATCACTTGATCTTGTTGCCGAGGGAACTAAACAACAGCAGTCTCGCGATCGGCCTGGCAGTTGTCGTCTGCAGGGGCGAAAGCTATTCTTCCAATGGTGAAAAACTAAGCATGAGGAACTCTCTTGAATTGCTGGAAAAGGTTTGTATTTCTTTATTGTTGGTTTAATGTGTATGTAGTGATATTGGATCTTATTGTTAATATATATATAGAGGAATAGGATATGTGATATATATTCCAGAAAAAGTTTATAAAATTGCTTTTACTAATATTTCTAATACACGTCACAAATAGTTAGTTTGATGCTTTGTTTAATTCAACGTTATCCTATTGTATGCTTATATGTTAAGTAAATTCAGTTTATCAAAATCTAGATATTATAAATTTTGAGAAATTAAAATGTGAACTGAATATATTCTTTAACTTTCACAATGTAGTCTAAATTTGATTTTTTATATAAGTTACTAAACAATGATTTTTTTTTTAAATATTTGATAATAGGAACCAAAAGTGTTTGATGACGTCATGATCCACATTTTTTATATCTAAATTTTTTTGGAACAAAAAAACCATTCCAAATGGTGTTCCAAAACAACAGTTACAATGTCCGTTTCTAAGACCGCTCCATATTTTGTAATAGTAAATAATTGAAACTCATTTTGGAAACACATTAATAAAATTAGGAGCGTCTAGAGTTGACCCACTACAAGAAATTATTTTATTGTAACGGTTTTTTTTTATTAATTTGTAATGATTTTTTTTTATTTATAACGGTTTTTGGGACGGTCTAGCCTACCGCAGCTAAAAACGGGCCTTATAAATTATTTGTAACGGCTAGTTGACCATTTGCTGTTCAAACTGAATCGTTTCATACAACTTATAACGACTTTCGTAATGACTACTATGATCGTTACGAATGCTGTCAAATTTTAAAACTAATTTTGGAACTGCTTTTGTAACGACTTAATTAAATTGAATTTGTAATTGCATTTGTAACAGTAATTTGTAACGGCCTGTCAAATTTGTCCAATGTATATAAGTTACAAAAGCCGTTACAAATGCAGTTACAAATATTAATAATTATCTAATATATTTAAACATTTATTTTATTTTATTCATTTTTATTTTAATTTAATTTAATTTAATGTTTTTAATATAATTTAATAATTATTTTTGTAAAATTAAATAAATGTTTTTTTATTAAATTATGCAATATCATTTAATACGTATAATATAACAATAAAGTAATAAATTCATTATAAAATTCCAAATATTGTTTTAAAATTATATTTTTACAAAATTAGAAAAAAAATTTAATCTAAATCGTGGTCCTTTGCGACCGCATGTTCGTCGTCGTCGTCGTTGCCATCGGCTGCGGAGGATCAAATGGAGGGGGCACTAGACGATTGGGCCATGACTGAGCGTCCGAGTTGTGTCTCATGTTCAAAAATTATTATTAAAAATGATTAGAAATCAACAAAATAAAATTTAATTATTAATATTTTCATTAAATTTTTATTTTTCTAAAATTATATTAAGGTCCTCTAATTTTCTAAAAATGGCAATTAGGTGCATAATTTTCCTAAAAAATTACATTGTAGTTCATAATCTTCTAAAAACCTAAAGAAAATGTAGAAATGGTCATTTCCTCATATATATTGACCAACTACAGATTACAAAAGTGAAAAAAATAGATAACTTAAAATCGTCAACTTTACGGATAAAAATTGAGGGTAATAAACTTGATGGACCAAATTTGAATTAGTATCTAGGTATAGATGAAAAATGTAATTAAAAGCTATATCTAGAATATTGAAAAGGAATAAAAGCATTTTCAGTCCTCTAACTATAGCCAATTCTCATTTTAGTCTTTTATCTTTTTAAGATTTGAAAAGGTTTTATAACTTTTTAATTTGCTTGATTTCAGGACACATGTTGCCGGATTTTATCAAAAGTTGCCGGAAAATATTATCGGAATCTGACATGACATTTCAAATTGCAAAAAGTGATATTATAGGCTAATTCTATATGATGTGGCAATTACTTGACTTAATAAAAAAAAGAAAAGAAAATGTGACATAGAATTATGACATGGATTTTTGAGGAAGAAATTGTAAAAATAATTTTATAATTTAAAAAATAGTATTTATGTTATATATATACACACAATTATATATATACCTAAAAATACATAAATATATATATATATATATATATATATATATATATATATATATATATATTATATATATATATATATCACCTAAATCAGCAACGGCCAACTGCCTCTGAGGCGAAGGCGACGTTGTCGCCCCCGATCACCTAGAATAATGGGCATGCCAATGGCGATTCGCCCTAGATCTGGGCGACGGCGGTCGCCCAGAGAAGAAAAGAGGCGACGGCGGCCTGATGGGTGTCGAGACCACCAAAAATAATATATTCCTACTGGCACTCTGTAGGAGTGATGAGTAGGGTCGAATCCTCAGGGACTGGGTATTAGTTTATTTCTTTCAAAATAAAATTAAAAATGGGGGAGTTTGGATTTTGTTTGAACAATAAAAAACAAAAATTAATTAGGGAGAATTAATAGGGAAGGGGGCTTTTTCGTTTAAAGTCTAGTTCATGCTTGATTCCATTAATCGATCATTGATGCAAAAATGACAATCATCAAAAAGAATATATTAGTTATAGTCGTTGGTACGACCTAATACCTTTCCTTACCTTGTTGTTAGCCAAGGAACGTCCGTTGGCTAATTCCCTAATCAATAAACAACCCTGGGAACGTCCATAGGATTTAATTTATCAATAGCATTAGAAATTAGAAAGGCCTAATCCTAACCAACAAATTCCAACGAGGATTTATTTAGATTAGATCATGCATTCCCCATAACACAACTTAACCACTTCCACATGGCTAATCATGCTACGTCGCTACTAGTTATCAAACTAAACAAACAATTACGGATTTGTGAAGTTCGATTAGCTAAGCAAACTATCTTGACAACGAATAATTGGCCACATCATTCATAAATCAGAATTTTGTAATTAAAGCACAGAGAATAGCATGAATACTAATTTTAACGATTGTATTAAACATAAATTAGACCTCACAACTACTCTAGGAATCAAGCAATCACATGACTTTAACCGAAAAATAAGAGACTTAGCCTAACATGCTAATGGAAGAACACACTAGAAAGTGGTATTCCATTAGCAATACGGCACAAGTAAAAGAATGTAGAAGGAGAAAAATAATTAGAACTAAAAGATAAAATAAAATATTGGATTAAAGCATAAGATCAAATATGAGATCAGAGATGTTTTAGAGGTGTGAGGTGCCTCCTATTTATACTAGGAGCACCTCACGAACCTGGATACAAAAGAGGGTAGGTACGAAATCATTCCCAAAAAGGTTAATATTTGACTAATCCCTTACATATATGCTAACTTTCCATTCTAAAATTCTATCAAAGTCAATCAGTATAAGTCAGCAAATATTCTTTCCTTCTAGCAAAATCCGCCTTTCTTTATTTTTGGCAAGGTCGACCGCGGCATTAAGCGTGGGCACGCTTAGTCGTATCTGCAAGACTGTCACAATCCGTCTTTCTTTCTCCAATTATCTTCAAATGCCCTTTTTAGGTTCATCTTGCCATCTTTACTTCTCATCATACCTTATGTGCTGAAAATGCAATAAAGTATATGATTTAGAAGATTTTAGTCCCAAAATAAGGCATTATTACCATAAAAACATGACAAATTGTGCACTCATCAAATACCCCCACACTGAGACTTTTGCTAGTCCTCGAGCAAAATCAGAATTATTTTAGCATATAAAATTCTCTTAATGATCAAACACACTCAAAACAAGTTGGAACTATGTGCAAAGCAAATGACATATCCATGAAAAAGATGACTCAATATGCCTTAGAACGAGTTTCCACACAATAACTATCATCAAAGGTCAATCATACAAAACTAATGGACTATTCCTCTCATCTTTCCAAACTCTCAAGTGTATATGGTTCAAGTGTTTCCCAGATGCTTGCTGTAACAATGCTTCACCATAAGCTTGCTTATACACCATATCTCCATCACTTTGAAATATGCACACATAAGGATCAAAAGGTCTTTTATTTTGGTTGTAATGGGGCTTTGGTTTAGGGGTAGGAATCTATAGATAATGAGGGAAGTTTCAAATCTCAATTAGAGCACCAAGAAAATCGAGTGAATGTCAAATTAAAGCTCTTAAGAGTAGCATTCCCATTCCCCAAACACTTTTTGATAACTTCTTGAACTATGCCATATTGCTTTCTTTTTGGAGAGATTTTTTTTCTTTTCTTTTTTTTTTTTTTTTGATCATCATTTTTTTTTTTTTTGTGGCAAAGATATTGCTTTCTTTGGCCATATTTTTCTTTTCTTTTCTTTTTTCTTTTCTCTCTTTTTCGCAATAGGCATAGGACAAGTAGTAGTGCTAGCTCCCAAATAGCATAAAACCACAACAATACCCCCACACTCATTTTGAGGTATACCCTTTTGAGTACAAAAACACAACTTTCAAACAATTTTGCCTCGTTCTTTTGAATAAACACCTTCTTTTCTTTGATGCTCTAATGATTTTTGAAAAGGTCAAAAGGAGGAGTTTAAAGAACGACGGAATAGGCTCATATTTGATAGTTTTCATCAACAAAATAAGGCTAAAAGGCTCAAGTGGTTTTACTAAGGTCAAAATGTAGTGTGGTAGTCAAATTAGGCTAAAAGAGGTTTTAATCCTATTGCCTTTATCATGTCCAAATGCATGCACATTTATGTGACCTTGACGTGGTTCAAAGCAAGTTCTAGAAAGACAAAGTCACAGAAGCATTTCACTCTCAAGAAAGAATGGAATTTTTCATGAATGTTCTAGGCTCAAAATCTCACAAGGGTTGTTTTAGTCCACTAGTTCCATACAAAAAATTTTTGACTCAAGTTTTTTTGTAGCAAAACAGGTTTTTAAGCTATGAATCATCTAGAACATGAAAGTGCATTCTTTTCACACACAATGCCTTCAAGTCAAGAGTGGTTTAAAAATGAGAAAGAATTTTTCGAGCCAAAACAAAATTCAAAATTTTCTC
The DNA here is from genome assembly GCA_034509725.1 of Sesamum angolense. Taxonomy (NCBI): domain Eukaryota; kingdom Viridiplantae; phylum Streptophyta; class Magnoliopsida; order Lamiales; family Pedaliaceae; genus Sesamum; species Sesamum angolense. Next base: position 11,912,547 of record JACGWL010000010.1, read on the forward strand.
AAGTTTCATCAAATCAATCACAATTTTTCACAAATCCCACAAAAAGATTATCCACATCCATCCAACACTTCCATCAAAGAGCACCCAAATTTTCAGCAACAAAGACCAACAATTGTTTATATCCAAAATTCAGCACCAAACATTAACAAGTTATGAACACATAAGCGCACCCCCACACTTAAAAGACCACATTGCCCTCAATGTGGATGTTAACATGCAACCCAAAGACGGAATAAAATTAAGAAGTGAAGAAAACGTCCCTGGTGCATGTTTGGGTGGTCAAGGCGTCGGTGGTCGCCGGGGCGTCAGCCCGACATGTTCAAAGAGGTCAATGAGGTTGGCTTCCATTCTTGCTATGCGCCGTGCATGTCGTCCAACGTGGTTTGTTGGTGTGTTTGCAGTTCCAGCCACGTCCTCCATGTGTGTGTCATTCCTGTCCTCGGCTTCATCTTTGCTAGCAATCTTTGTTCCTTCTTGACTTGCTTCACTTGAAGTGCTTTCCTCTTCTTCATTGTTCGCAGTTTGATCATTTTCTGTCTCTTCCTCGGTGTCATCACTTTCATCAACCAATGATCTCGAGGGTGTGGTTGACGATTTTTCTGCATTAACAAACTCAAAAAATTTTCCGTTGTATGTGACTAGGCCCATTCGTGATAAACAGGCCATGTCCAACGCTCAAGGTTGCATGCGAGATGAAGATTATGACAGTCAGGATCAAAAACACCGAGTTTGATAGCTAAAAGTGTGATGCATGAACCTTGGATTAGGGCCCGATTTCGGTTCAAACTAGATTGAATTTGTGTTGCAAGCCAAAATCCCAAGTTAACCTTAATACCACGTTTCATGCACCATAGAAAAAAGAGTTCAGCTTTGGAACAAATACCAGACGTGTCTCTTCGACCGGAAAAGTTGAATGCAAGAAAACGATGTACGTACTTGAGTACAGGATTTTTCAAGTTATGAGCCTTAGACTTACTAGGGTGGTAAATTAGTGGGTCTATTGCGAGATCCTTCCATTCCTTAATAGCATTGAAGTCGTCACGATAATCACATAAGGAATTTTGGTACTCGTGCGTGCGTGCAAGATCGGTGGTGGTGAACCCAAGTGCAATGTTAAAATCAGTGAGTGTCATTGAGAATTCTTTACCCATCAAACGAAATTTTACCACATTCGGAGTGTCCAATGTGAGTGATTGTGGAGTGGTGAATTCAAAAGTGGTGTAAAACACTCTAGTAAGTTCAATGTAGATGTCTTCAGTGCAGTGAAAGAAACAGTGCCAGCCAATATTTTCGATTAACAAGGTACAACTTTCTAAAGCATGTAAATCCTTCAATGTATCAGTATGAAGTGTTTTCCAGGGAAGGATATTACGAGCTGAGATAGAGAGATACCTGTCTCTGGCGGCTCGAGTTTTGAAGTTGAGGTTGCCGCCGAGAGTTCCAGAGGATGGGGGTAGAACGCTTGGGCATCTGTTACTTCGTGATCGTGGTCCCGATCTGGAGGAAGAACCTTCCTCCCGGTTCCTTTTTTGGTTGCTCATCTTTCGGCCCTCCACAAGGTAGAGATGAAGAGAAAGCAAGTGAGGGTGAGAAAAATATTACCGTGGTGGAGGATGGCGGAGACCGGTGGACGTTGGCGGCTGAAGCCGGCTTGAGCGGCGAAAATCGGGGTCGGGTCGAAAATCGGGCTGTGGCAGAGACGGCGGTGGCTGCGCGAGCGTGGGTCAGCGGCGGTGGTTGCTCGGCGTAGGTTTGCAGAGACGGGTCCGTGTCAGAGGCGGGGTGGTGGTTGGTCGGCCGATGCTCTGTGAAGGATGGGGATTTATGGTGTCTTCACCTAGAAAAGGAAGATGATTAGGGGGGTTTTAGGAGACAAGTTTGACCTAGTTCCCTTTTGGAATTTTCGAATTTTCATTTTTTTTTAAATAATAATATACGTATATAGTCAAGAATGGTGTCAAAAACAGATTACTTTGTTCCACTAAGCGTGGGCACGCTTAGTGAAAGCAAGTAGTCTGTTCCGAGCAGGATGGTTTAACAGATTAGGACGAGTCACTAAGCGTGGGCACTTAAAGGGGACGACAAATCTGTTAAAACTGGAGGTTCTGACAGATTTGGACGAATCCTTAGACGTGGGCACGCTTCATAACACTTCAACACAAAATTACTATAATACTAAAATGGAAAAACTAAGGGATAGAAAAATCATGGGTTACCTCCCATGCATCGCCTTTCTTTAACGTCTTTGGCTAGACTTTGGTGGTGGTTTATGTGATGGTGGGTTCCATGAGTTGAATTCTTTCCATGCTGGATCTTTGAAAATCTTTATAAAATGGCTTGAGTCGATGTCCATTCACTTTGAACACCTTTTGTGTAGTTGGACTTTTTTATTTCCACTGCACCATGAGGAAAGACATTAGTGACGATAAAAGGTCCAATCCATCTAGAACGCAACTTACCCGGAAAGAGCTTAAGCTTGGAGTGAAAGAGTAGAACTTTTTGCCCAATATTGAATTCCTTCCGAGAGATGATACGATCGTGGAATGCTTTTGCCTTGTCTTTGTAGATCTTTGAATTCTCATAGGCGTCATTCCGTATCTCTTCGAGCTCTTGTAGTTCTAACTTTCTTTGTTCTCCCGCTTCATCCATTGCCAAGTTGAATTGTTTGATTGCCCAATATGCCCTATGTTCAAGTTCGACAGGGAGGTGACAAGATTTACCGTAAACCAAACGGTATGGAGACATACCTATGGGGGTCTTGTACGCCGTACGGTAAGCCCACAATGCGTCTTCTAGACTAGTACTCCAATCTTTTCTGTTAGGGTTCACTGTCTTTTCGAGTATGGACTTGATCTCTCGATTGGAAATCTCGGCTTGGCCATTTGTTTGGGGGTGGTAAGCAGTTGAGACCCTATGAGTGACATTGTACTTTTTCAACAACGCATCAACCACCTTGTTGCAGAAGTGTGTTCCTCGATCACTGATTATTATCTCGGCATTCCGAATCTAGAGAAGATGTTAGCTTTGACAAAATCCACAACAGTTTTAGCATCGTCAGTTCGTGTGGCTTTCGCCTCTACCCATTTAGACACATAATCAACTCCTAAAATAATGTAAGACTTGCCAAAGGAGGAAGGAAACGGACCCATAAAATCTATTCCCCATACGTCAAACACTTCACACATAAGTATTGGGGAAAGGGGCATTTGATGACGGGGGTTAATGTTTCCTACTTTTTGGCAGTTTTCACATGATTTACAGAACGAATAGGCATCTCTAAACATGTTTGGCCAGAATAACCCACATTCCAAGATTTTTCTTGCTGTTCGTTTGGGACCAAAGTGTCCTCCACATGCATATGAATGACAGAATTCGAGGATAGAGGGAATTTCAGTTTCAGGTACGCACCTTCGTATGAGTTGGTCTGAACAAAATTTCCAAAGATAGGGATCGTCCCACACAAAGTACTTTGCCTCGCTTCTGATTTTTTCTTTTCTTGCCCTAGACAAGTCACGAGGTAGAGTACCGGTAACTAAGAAATTCACTAAATCAGCATACCATGGTGTGATTCCTCGAACGATGTGAAGGTGTTCATCCGGAAACTCATCGTTCAGTGGGGAATGATCATTGTTTGTGACCAATCGGCTGAGATGGTCGGCCACGAGATTTTCTGCGCCCTTTTTTGTCCTTAATAGTCAAGTCAAACTCTTGTAGTAAGAGTATCCATCTTATGAGCCGGGGCTTTGCTTCTTTCTTGGATAGCAAGTACTTCAATGCTGCATGATCAGAAAATACAACTTTAGTCCCAAGCAAATAGTGACAAAATTTTTCTAAAGCAAAAACGACAGCTAAAAGTTCTTTTTCCGTCGTGGTGTAATTGCTTTGGGTGTTGTCCAACATCCTCGAAGCATAGTAAATCACGTGGGGCTCCTTTCCAATCCTTTGCCCTAGCACGGCTCCAATGGCGTGATTGCTTGCGTCACACATTATTTCAAACGGTAGGTTCCAATCGGGGAATCGGATTACCGGTGCAGAAGTTAAGGACTCTTTTAGCTTATCGAAAGCTGCCGCACATGCATCATCAAATTCGAAATTTGCATCTTTTGTAACAATGTGCATAACGGTTGGGCAATTTCGAGAAATCCTTGATGAATCTGTCGATAGAATCCTGCATGACCAAGAAAAGAACGAATCTCCCGCACACTTGCGGGGTAAGGCAAAGATTTAATGACATCTATCTTGGACTTATCTACTTCTATCCCTTTAGATGAAACAATATGCCCTAGAATCAAACCTTGATCTACCATGAAATGGCATTTTTCATAATTAAGTACGAGTTTTTTTCTATGCATCTTTCAAGAACTTTGGTCAATTTTTCCAAACAGTCATCAAATGAGTCTCCATAAACGGTGAAATCGTCCATGAAAACTTCTATGAATTGTTCAACAAAATCGGCACAAAAAACTGACCATACATCTTTGGAAGGTTGCCGGCGCATTGCATAATCCAAACAGCATCCTTCTATAAGCAAAAGTTCCAAAGGGACATGTGAACGTCGTCTTGTCTTGATCTGCGGGGGCCACTGGAATCTGATGGAATCCTGAGTAACCATCAAGGCAACAATAATGAGAACAACCCGCTAGCCTTTCTAACATTTGGTCTATGAAGGGGAGTGGGAAGTGATCTTTTCTAGTGGCGGCATTAAGTTTTCTATAGTCTATGCAAACTCGCCAACCATTTTGTACTCGAGTGGGAACTAAATTACCAACAGAATTTTCAATGACTGTTATACCCGTTTTCTTGGGTACGACTTGAGTTGGACTTACCCATGACTGTCAGATATTGGAAAGATCATACCTCCGTCAAGGAGTTTTAGGATCTCCTTTTTTACCACTTCCATCATCGGCGGATTGAGTCGGCGCTGAGCTTCTCTCGATGGTTTAGTTCCCTCTTCGAGTAATATCCTATGCATGCAAGTGGTAGGGCTTAAACCTTTGATGTCAGCGATGGACCATCCGATGGCTTCCTTGAACTCTCGAAGTACTCGGATCAACTTTTCCTCCTCGAGAGGGTTTAACTTGCTTGAGATTATCACCGGTAATGTGTTGTTCTCCCCAAATAGGCATACTTGAGATGTTTCGGCAATTCTTTCAATTCCAAAGCGGGTGCCTGCAATATGGAAGGAAGAAGTTTAGTGCGGGATTGCGGCAATTCGATGAAAGCAAGATTAAGAGGTAAGGGAGAGAGAGATTCTAGTTCGAAGACGCTTTCACTAATGTTTGGATTAACGGTCATGTCTTCCTCTAAAATCTGTACTAGCGTAGGTGTGAGGCTTTCTTCCAACACAAACTTCACATGATCTTCGCTATTTGTCGACGAGAGTGCCTGCACAAGGGGATCAACAACATCTACAAGAAGGGCTGTTGGTATATCAGAAGGGTACCTCATGGAATCATAAATGTTGGTTAAATGATTTCGCCATCAAACTCCATAGAGAGGGTACCGCTGTGTACATCAATTTTCGTTCTAGCCGTTTTGAGAAATGGTCTCCCTAGTAGGATAGATGTGGAATTTGGGGAATTGTCTTCCCTCATGTCCAACACGTAGAAATCTGCCGGGAAAACTAACTCGTTTACCTGTACTAAAAACGTCTTCGAGAACTCTTTCGGGGTAGACAACTGATCGGTCTGCGAGCTGAATGACAACTCCCGTTTCTTTCAAAGGACCAACATGTAAAGACTCAAAAATGGAGAGGGGCATTACATTAATTGAAGCTCCTAAATCGCACATGGCCCTTTTTATGCCAATCAGACCAATTTTACATGGAATGGTAAAAGTACCTGGATCCTTACATTTGGGAGGTAGTTTTCGTTGGAGGATTGCAGACACATTTTCTCCCATGCTTACCCGTTCGTTCCCTTGAGCTTTCCTTTGCTGGTGCATAGTTCCTTGAGAAACCTTGCGTAGCGGGGTATCTGTTTGATAGCGTCGAGCAAAGGGATGTTGACTTCTACCTTGCGAAAAGTTTCAAGGATCTATTTTGCTTCTTCATCCTTCTTGGATTTGGTGAACCTTTCCGGAAATGGGGTCTAGTCACCAACACTTTAGGATTGTCCTCCTTGGTTTCGTCATCTTGTTCTTGTGGTATCTCAACCTCTTTTTCTGGTTTTCTCTTCTGAGCGTGCCCGCGCTAATGCCATTTTCGTCTGTGTTTTCTTGCAATTCTTTTCCACTGCGAAGGACAATAGCACTAGCGTTCTGTTTAGGGTTAATAACAGTTTGAGAGGGCAGCTTACCTTGGGATTCCAACTTACTAACGGATGATGCCAGCTGACTCATTTGAGACTCCAAATTCTGAATACTCGTTTGAGTGCTTAGTTGGAATTGCTGAACTTTGTTGCAATTGCTGGATTTGCTGTTGGGTGTTCTGCTGAATTTGCTGAGTGTTAGAAATGAGTGATTTCATCATATCTTCAAGATGCGTACCTTGCTTGGGATTAGACGATGGCGGCATAGGTGGTCTGTATTGAGGCCTCTGAAAATTCTGCGATTGCGCTCCATAACTCAAGTTCGGGTGATCCTTCCACCCGGGGTTGTAGGTGTTGGAGAAGGGGTCATACTTCCTTTGCTGCTGTCCGGAAAATCCTCCTATAGCGTCAGCAGTTTCGGTAGGTCCCTCTTGAAGTGTTGGGCACATATCAGTGACGTGTTGCGGCGAGGTGCATATACCACATGCTTTTACATGTTGAGTTCTTTCTACTGCAAGCTTTTTAACAAGAGAAGTAAGCTCATTTAATCGATCATCAAAAGTAGCTATACTTACCTCGTTAGTCTTCCTTGGTGGGTCATCGTATCTAGTTCCAAACTGCTTTGTATTAGATGCCATGATGAAATCAGATTTCGTGCTTCGGTTGGAGTCTTGTTGAACAGTGCTCCTCCTGGCGGCGTCGATCAATTTTCTGTCCATACTTGACAGTCCTTCATAGAAGTACTGGATCAACAGATGGTCTGGAATCTGATGGTGGGGACAACTCTTGACCAACTCGTTGAATCTTCCCCAATACTCAAAGAGACTTTCACCTGCAAATTGGCGAATTCTGCTTATCTCCTTGCGGATTGTCGTAGCTCGCGAGGCAGGGAAATATTTCTCAAGGAATCGTCTCTTGAGGTTGTTCCAAGTTGTGATGGATCCCGAAGGTAGGAAATATAGCCAAACTTTCGCTTGATCGGCAAGAGAGAAAGGGAAGGCTCTTAATTGATCTGTTCTTCGGTGACCCCTTGTGGTCGCATACCGGAGCAGACCACATGAAATTCCTTCAAATGCTTATGCGGATCTTCACCTGCAAGACCGCGAAAAGTAGGAAGTAAGTGAATCAAACCAGACTTTAGTTCAAAATTTACCTCTAAATCTGGGTATTCAATGCACAACTGCTGCTGTTTTCAGATCGGGTGAAGTCATATCATTGATCGTTCTTTCGGGACTATAGCCATGACTTCTTCTTCGGATTCTCCTGAGGACTCTCCAAATTCCAGCGTTATATCTTTTTCGTCCTCGTATGAAGTTGATGCCTCCTCAGTATGTTGCTTGGTTTCCCGACGAAGCCTTCGTGCAGTTTTTTCGATCTCGGGGTCGAATGTAAGTTCACCTGTACGAGAAGACCTTGGCATCAATAACGAAAGATAACAAAGAAGAAATTAACTAACAAAACGCCAAACCCCGGCAACGGCGCCAAAATTTGATGGGTGTCGAGACCACCAAAAATAATATATTCCTACTGGCACTCTTGTAGGAGTGATGAGTAGGGTCGAATCCTCAGGGACTGGGTATTAGTTTATTTCTTCAAAATAAAATAAAAAATGGGGGAGTTTGGATTTGTTTTAACAATAAAAAACACAAAATTAATTAGGGAGAATTAATAGGGAAGGGGGCTTTTTCGGTTAAAGTCTAGTTCATGCTTGATTCCATTAATCGATCATTGATGCAAAAATGACAATCATAAAAAAGAATAGATTAGTTATAGTCGTTGGTACGACCTAACGACCTTACCTTTCCTTACCTTGTCGTTAGCCAAGGAACGTCCGTTGGCTAATTCCCTAATCAATAAACAACCCTGGAACGTCCATAGGATTTAATTTATCAATAGCATTAGAAATTAGAAAGGCCTAATCCTAACCAACAAATTCCAACGAGGATTTATTTAGATAAGATCATGCATTCCCCATAACACACTTAACCACTTCCACATGGCTAATCATGCTACGTCGCTACTAGTTATCAAACTAAACAAACAATTACGGATTTGTGAAGTTCGATTAGCTAAGCAAACTATCTTGACAACGAATAATTGGCCACATCATTCATAAATCAGAAGTTTGTAATTAAAGCACAGAGAATAGCATGAATACTAATTTTAACGATTGTATTAAACATAAATTAGACCTCACAACTACTCTAGGAATCAAGCAATCACATGACTTTAACCGAAAAATAAGAGACTTAGCCTAACATGCTAATGGAAGAACACACAAGAAAGTGGTATTCCATTAGCAATACGGCACAAGTAAAAGAATGTAGAAGGAGAAAAATAATTAGAACTAAAAGGTAAAATAAAATATTGGATTAAAGCATAAGATCAAATATGAGATCAGAGATATTTTGAGGTGTGAGGTGCCTCCTATTTATACTAGGAGCACCTCACGAACCTGGATACAAAAGAGGGTAGGTACGAAATCATTCCCAAAAAGGTTAATATTTGACTAATCCCTTACATATATGCTAACTTTCCATTCTAAAATTCTATCAAAGTCAATCAGTATAAGTCAGCAAATATTCTTTCCTTCTAGCAAAATCCGCCTTTCTTTATTTTTGGCAAGGTCGACCGCGGCATTAAGCGTGGGCACGCTTAGTCGTATCTGCAAGACTGTCACAATCCGTCTTTCTTTCTCCAATTATCTTCAAATGCCCTTTTTAGGTTCATCTTGCCATCTTTACTTCTCATCATACCTTATGTGTTGAAAATGCAATAAAGTATATGATTTAGAAGTATTTCAGTCCCAAAATAAGGCATTATTACCATAAAAACATGACAAATTGTGCACTCATCACGGCCCCTTTTTTCTTTGGGCGACGGCGGCACCACCATTGAGGCGGCGGTTAGCTCGCTGCCACAATATATATATATATATATATATATAATATAATATATTATAATTATATATATATATGTAATGTATATACAAATATGTATGTATATATTATTTTATATATACACACAAAATATGAGAAGCGGAAAAAATATGAATTATTTTTTATTTTCTTAAAAATTAAGTAAAAATGTTTTATTATTTTAAAATCGGGAATAACAAAAAATTTATTTTTTTTCAAATACATATAATGATAAATATTATTTGGATTAAATAACAAAGTAAAATAATTTAGTTTTAATAAATATAAAATAATAAAAAGTATTAAAATTTTATTTTAAATATAATAATATAATTTAATGTAACATGGTCACTATTGCCACATCACAAGAGTTTGGAGGTGATCTTTGGTTTCCCCCATTTCCATGTCACCAGATGATGTGGATAAGAAATCCACATTTTTCTCTGAGAAAAAAAAATCATTTCATCGCCATGTAAGCGAGCCTGTTTTGGCCAATGTCGTCTAGCAACGGTCCATGGCACTAGAGACTAAGTGAATATCCGTGTGAACTTTAGGCTCTCGAGTCCATACGGGTATCTTCCGTCTATCGTATCCTGGCCTTAGTCTAGGGCATGAAATTTGGTGTCGGTTCTCATTCTGGACTAGGCGTCTATGCTTTAATACTTGAGATTACGTTACGCTTAATTGCTCGACATAGGAATCCATTTCCTATTCGATCAACCACTGTAGCTAAAGATTTTGTGGAGCGTAAACACGTCTCCAAGTGCATAGGAGATACCGTTGTCATATACTGACAGGGAACGGGATCCTGTTCCTGGACCACACCATCCTCGCTACACACTCCGACTGCACTGGTCAAGGCTTATGATGACCATGTTTATGTCAGGATCACCTCTCACACAAATCAAAATACAATCATCGTATGTAAGTGACTGCCGTGATTCCTCAATTCTAAGGACTAATCCCGTACTATCAGAGCCGGAAATTCAAGTCATACTGACCATGCCTCCAAGGTTTCCATATGACGATCTCCGCAAGTCAGTTCATGAGCTCCGTCTTTTGGGCCTCTTCTCATGGATCTCCATGGGCCAACCCATGGCCTCCTCCATGGACCTCTATCGTCTGGGCTTGCTCTTTATAATTATTAAAAAATAAAATAAAAGTTAAAAAAAACCTCTCCACCTATTCTACTCTCATTACATCTTAAAAAAGAAACCCCAATCAACAGTTGGGGGAAGTACATTAATAGGGACAAAAGCAATACTTAAACATTAAAACGAAGAGATAGAGAAATATGCAGAAAAATCAGAAAAAAATAAAAAATAAAAAACTTCTAAGAAAAAAATAGAAAAATCGGATCAGACGGCCGGCTAGCAGCAGGCGCGCAAACTGCCCTAGCCCGCAGGTGCCCGTCCGCGCGCATGCACTGCGCCTGCCGCACGTGCAGGGCTCTCGCCCGAGCGCGCGCGCCCCTGCCAGACGGCCGGCAGCATCGCTTGCTGCTTGTTTTTTTTCCTTTTTCTGAAACTTTTTCCTGAAATTTCTAACACAACAAGAAATTAATCATATTCTCAGAAATTCCATATTTCAAAAAATTTCTTATACCCAAAATTAAAACCAAAATTAAACACATAAACTCTAAATCTAGATATGCAATTAAAATCCAAAAAATATGTTTCCCAAGCTAATTAAAAAATAATTAAACATGTTGAAATAGGTAATACACGTTAGATTCCAGGCCTATACACTGAACCGGGCTCTAATACAACTTGAAGGAAGCGTATCGGCCCGGGAAGCGCGGCGGAAGCGCAAAAAAACAAAAAATGATTAACATGAATGTAAATCAATATATAAATCCCGATCAAGGGGTGCACCCTTTATCTTTCTCGGACTTTCGGTGTATAAAATACATAGACCAAGAATAATACGAGAAAATAAAAGGAGCAAAATATAGAATTTACCTTTTGTTGTTTTCTCGTATGGCTAAAAGCATTGATCTCCTTTTCAACCCGATTCTTCTCCATGAGGTTTCATCATTGAAACCCTCTAAGTCCATCCACTATAATCGCCGTGGATCTCCCTTTTTCTCATGCTAGCAAGATAAAGAAAGAGAAGGAAGAAATCAACAACACGTTATTAGTTAATGGCGTCAATTTCTCTTTGTTTCTTCTCTGATTCGATGACCAAAGAAATAAAAAAGGAGAGGAGCATTTTAGGAGAGAAAAACCGAGAAGAAAGCTGACTTGGGAATGCAAATTTCGTGGTTGGGGTTCCTTAAGATGGGAGAGTGTGTTAGTGTTTTTGACGTAGTCATAACACCACACTAGATGAGACATATCTCATCCAAACTCTCTCCTCTATTTTCGTTGAAACCCTAGCCGCTTTTTCCATCAAAAATTTGTTGGAAATTTTGTGTACCATAACCAATTAACTCTTCCTTTAACTTATACAAAGTCAAACGGGTCGTGGGCTTCGTCTAAAGTGGACTAGGCTCTAATAGATTAAGTCCATGTCCAATGGACCTAAATTAAATCCAATATAATCTTTAAGTCCATCACTTTAAGTCTTTTCATCCAATTAAAAGACCCAAGCCTATTCTCTCATTTAATTTATGAATGAAATCCATAAATTAAATCAAGCCGATTAAATTAATCCAATTAATTCAAAAAGCTTAAAGCAAAAAATTAACTAATCCAATTAATTAATCTTTAGGACAAATCCAACCCATGAATTTATTTATAAATGAACTAATCATGTATCCTCTCCAAAAATTAATTTAATCCAATTAAATTAATCTCTTTCTTCCAAAATTAATTATAAACTAATTCCATCTCATGTCGATGATTAGACTATGACTCTTTTAGGTTCACCCTCAATGAGACTTGGGCGTGTATGACCAATATAATTAATTAAATCTAATTTAATTAATTATTTCTAATTATCTCATAACTAGACATCGCTGTTACCATGGTTGGCCATCGAGCAACAGTACAAGGAACTACAGACTAGGTGAATATTGGCGTGAACATTTAGGCTCCGAATCAATACGAGTACGGTCTTACTGTCAACCGTCTCCTGGCCTTAGTCTAGGGTATGGAATTGAGTATCGTTTCCATCCTTGACTAGGCAACTATGCTTAATACTCGAGATGCGTTTACTCTACTAATCTGATCTAAGAAACCTATCCCTGATTGATCAATCGCTTTGGCGAAATATTTTAGAGTCTAAACCATCTCAAGGTGTATAAGAGAACTATCGTACTCCGACTGCACTGGATAAGTTTTATGATGATCATGTCTCATGACACAGCCACCGGTCACCATATCCAAGATACAATCTTTGTATGCACGTGGCTCCTATGATTCCTTCAAGTCAGAGGACTAATTCTCGTACTATCGGAACTGAAAATTCCAGTCATACCGACCAAGTCTTAAGAGGCTTCCATATGACGTTTCCCATGAGTCACTTCAGTTAGCTGACTATCTTGCCAACTGATCATTTAAAACTGCACAGACGACCTATGTCTCTTGCAGGCGAAAAATGGTTGCAATACTTAGTGCAAGTCTCCATAGGACACTCGATGCCCAGTCTCTAGGTCCTTGACTTGGAATGTTTCAGTCCAACCCTTAGGAGTTGGTTTCATAGTTGCCAAACCTATGTGCAACCCACCTCCACAGGTTTAACCTTTTGGTCCGTTGGCATTTCGTTGTGACACTAAAACTTCGTTCAATATCAGTTGTAAGCACAACGAAACACCTTGCCATGTTGATGAATTCTTACCACATTCATCAATCTAATATTATTTGATAAAGATTGTCGAATGGAAAAAAACCAATCCAATTGGATTTTGGTCACCTATTCTAATAAAAGGTATGAAGACGTCTGGTCAATAAAAGAGCTTTATGCGGTGGCGGACCGACATATTAGATATGCCGTGACGAAGGCATTCTTTGATGCGAGAATGATTGAGAGATCATCCGTACGAGAGCATGGAGTGATGATGCTATATCTAGTGGAAAAGTTTAAAGACCTCCAAGCTGATTTCAATAAGGAAGAAACGTACGTTGACGTGATCCTACAATCACTACCTCCCTCTTTGATCAATTCATTATCAACTATAACAGGAATGGGCTGGAGAATAACCTTCATGAGTTGATTAATATGTTGGTCAAGTACGAGGTAATAATTGAAAAATCTGCACCATCGGTACTAGCAGGAGAGGCTTCAACCTCTAAAATGAAGGGCAAGGTTGCCGGACGCGAGAAGAGGAAGAAAGATGAGACGTTTTCTACTACTGCTAACACTTCGAGTGTTCCTGTTACACCACTAGGCGGGGTAAAGGAAAGAGGAAGAAGGTTCGATAGCCAAAGATTTCGAATGATGTTTGCATTTATTGCCGAGAGAAGGGCTGTTGGAAGAGGGAGTGTCCTAAGCTCCTCTCTGATGAAGGTAAAATCTTTAACTTGAGTATTAACATAATCACCATCCTACTTTTTGTATTGGGTACCAATGAACTCATATAAATCTGCGAATTGTTTGCAGGTGATGATGCGGAGTAGAAAAACCGAAACAAGAAGGTCCCCTAAGGATTAGCGATAGCAGAACTATTGCTACAAAGACTAGGGACTTGGTTAGGCTTAGTGGTGATCATAATATCTATGTAACCTAGCATGATCGAAATAATATTTTCAATTATTGTTGGATAATTTTGACTACATATTTTGATCAATAAAGTATTTTATTTGACATTGAATGGGATTCATGTCTGCTGAGTGAAACATATACTGTCTCATAATTGGATTATGAATACTCAAATAATGAATAAAATGATAATCAAGAATGAAACTTACAATCATGGTAGGTCAATCTTTTCTAGTTGAAGATGAGAAAGATTGATGGGTTCAAAGAATACTAGAAATAGGCAATTTGGATCCATTAGGTTTCAAAACCTTTACTGAGATGGAGAAAGACAGCAGAAGCTCTTTTGTGGGACAAAATAAGCTTACCAGTTGTGTGTTGGATTGGATCCAATGCGATGTCTGTAAGTTACTAAAATACACAAGATCAATATAGGGTCCCAAGTTCAATTTTGTTTGATGAGAATCAAAGAATTAGACACGGAATGGTGAACCAAACTGATTACTTTCGATTGGATCGAGAGGGTGTGTATTTAGTGGGAGTTTTTTTAATATCAAAATTGAGAATGTGATTCTTACTCGGTGAAGTTCTTCCTGAAAGGACCACGGTTGACCGGTTTCTAATAAGAAAGAAATCAAACTAAGTTGGACTTTGTAAGATCGGTGTTTCACTGAAACGAGTTGGTTCTTATTGTATGATGAAACTCTCGTCCCACAAAGTACTTTAAGTCAATAGGATGATCCTACATACGTCAACGAAATAGTGGGAGTAGGTTTTCATGCAACTTCTCAAAAGTATCATTTGTAATCTAATGGCATATCTAACTGACCATATTACAATCCTTATTTGTCCATGGAATTGAATTTTTAAACCAAAAGGACATAAGGAGGAGTGATGTGGGAGATCGTTTGAATCAATGACTTGGAGCCTAAGGATTCACTAGGAAGTTCAAACTAGGTTTGAGACTTCTCAAAACTGGAATATTCAATCATACTAAGTATGATTTGATGAGCCCAAGGTCAGTAGGAGTTGGTGTGAGTTCCAATGTGTTTGGTATAAACGTTTTACTCATTTAGAATGAGGTTAAGATGTCTGGGAAATACAAAGACACTAATACAAATTTGTTCACGAAATTCTCCATAAAAGGAATTAGATTCCTACATTAAGGATGAGTTATTCAAGAATCAATCGTAGAAGAATGATGAGAAAGCTCAAGCTGTTCGAGACTTAGTCATGATTGACTGATGAGAAAGTTTAAGCTGTTCAAGACTTAGTTGCGTCTGACTGATGAGAAAGCTTAGATGTCTAGGACATCCCCTACGTCTGTTTTAGTTTGGTGTAATGGACCTGATGTTGAAACCAAAAGCTAATTGGATTGGCTGTTTGCCATTCGCCAATCTTTATCAAGTAATATTAGACTGATGAATACGGTAGGAATTCATCAAGTTGGCAATCAATTTTCGTTATGCTTACCGCTGACATTGAATGGGATTTCAATGTCACAGCGAAACGCCCACAGACCGAAAGGATAAACCCATGGAGTTGGGTTGTGCATCGGTTGGGTGACTATGAAACCAATTCTTAAGGGGCGGTGTGAAACATTCCAAGTCGAGGACCTCGAGATAGGGCATCGAGAATCCTATAGAGACTTGCACTAAGTACTGCAGTCATGTTTCGTCGGCATAGACATGGGTCGACTGACTAAACTGATTTACGGGAATCATCATATGGAAGCCTCTTAAGGCTTGATCGGTATGACTGGGACTTTTGGTTCTGATAGTACGGGATCATGGCAGTCATGTGCACACGAAGACTGTATCTTGGATATGGCGAGAGGTGGCTGTGCCATGGGGCATGGTTATCATAAGCCTTATCTAGTGCAGTCGGAGTATGTAGCGAGGACGGTGGATTCTAAGAAAGAATTTGTCCCCTGTCAGTATTATGACAGCGAGATCTCCTATGCGCTCTAAGATGGTTTAGACTCTTCAAGTTTATGGTCATAAATTGATCGAGTGTGAAGGGATTTTCTACGATGATCAGTAGACTAAACGCATCTCGAGTATGCAGCATAGATGCTTAGTTAAGGATGGGAACCGACGCCCAATTTCATGACCTAGACTAAGGCCAGGAGACGGTTGACGGTAGGACTGTATCCGTATGAAATCGGAGTCTAAATGTTCACACCACTATTCGCCTAGTCTCTAGTGCCATGGACTCTTGCTAGACGGCCACCCATAGTAACGGGCTATTTATGGTTATGGAATAATCAAAAGTAATTAATTAATTGTGTTGGTAGCATGCCCAAGTCTAGCTGAGGGTGAACTTAAAGCGTCACACTCAAATCACGAAAGGTGAGGGAATTAATTTGGAGTTAATTCCGAAAGAGGTGAATTAAATTAATTCTTGGAGAGTATTAATGGGTGGATCATTTATGAGGAATAATCCATTAGATAGATAGTTCCAAATTTAATTAATTTGATTAATTGAATTTTGGACTTAGCCCTTTTAAATTGATTGGATTAATTTAAAAGAGGCTTGGGATAATTAATTAGTGGGTTGGATCCATTAATTAATTAGCAGATGGACCTATCTAATTAGTGAATTGGATTAATTAGTTAGAAATGGGCTAGAAATAATTAGTTGGACTAGTTATACTTCGTTGGGCTTAATTAATTAAGTGGATTGGATTCATTTAAATAATTAAGTGTCTTTTAGACTTGTAAATATTTGATTGGACTAAATATTTACTTGGACTTTATTTGTTGGGTATTTTATTTAATTGGATTAAATATTAAGTCCAACAGGAATGGTGTATGGGCTCAATTTGAATTGTTGGACAAGCCAATTGAATTCGATCCAAAATATATTAAGCCTTAGCCCATGTTGACTTTTGGTAGGTAAAAAATTGCTAAAATTTGGCTGAAAATAATCAGCAAATTTCGTGCAAAAGTTGTGTGGAAAGTGGGATAGTAGTTTTGCGAAGTGGTTGAGAAAGTTGTGGAAGTTGGAAGACTAAGTTTCCCTCCATATCTCAACCTATTCATTCCAACTCTCCAAAACACAAAATCCCAACCAATTTTGATGTTTGGAACACAAAATTTTGTGCTCTCTTTCCCCAAAAATCAGAAAAAATATTCTCCTCCTCCCTCTCTTGAAGTTCTTCTAGGTTTAGAACCAAGTCAAGAACAAAGTAGATCGAAACACACTAATTCGTAGTGTGATTTCGATTCCTCTTCCAACGGATTTAATCCTTGCTAGCACAAGGATAAGTCTAATCTTTTTGTGTGGTGTGGACAATATTAGAAGCCTCCCATGTTGGAGTCTTGCGTGGATGAATGCTGGAGATGAGATCTACACGTATTGCCGATCGGAGGAGAAAGACGGAAGGTAATTATATATTTACCACTGATTTTGAACGTGATTTCAATGTCAAATGAAATACCCATGGACCAAAAGGTTAAACACGTGGAATTGGATTGGGCACACATTTGGCAGCTATGAATCCAACTCCTAAGGGTCGGTTTGAAACGTTCCAAGTGAAGGAAGTGGATCGGCCTGGGAAGAGAGGCGAAAATGCGAAAATCGAAAAAATGATGAAACGTGCGATAATTAACGAAATTAATTCCCAAACAAGGGGTGTACCCTTGATCATCCCAGGCATTCGGTGTATTAAATATAAATACGTAGGCCAAGAAATCACGAGAAAAAGACAAGGAGCGAAAACTGTAAATGGAGTTTTACCTTTTGTCATTTTCTCGTACGGCTACAAGCGTTGTCTCCTTTCCGTTTTCATTTTCGGATCTATCCACGACGAGATCTCAACTTTGAGACCCTCCCAAGAATGACACACCACCAGTAAAGGATGTGGAGATTTCGTGCTAGCAAAATCTCTATAGAAGAGATGGAGCCTAACTAGGTTAGGACTCTTTGTATGTGTATGACTAGGTCATATATATACATTCATTAAATTCTAGCCACGCACAGAACACATTCTTTTGGTCTTAGAGTCAAAGAAAAATGAAAGAGGGATCCAAATACATTAATTCATAGCGATTATTCTAATCTCCATCTCTTCTATGGAGACTTTGGTAGCACGAAATCTCCATATTCTTTAATGGTGGTGTGTCATTCTTGCGAGGGTCAGAAGATCGATATATCGCCGTGGATGGATCCGAAAAGAAAAATGAAGAGGAGACAACGCTTGTAGCCCTACTAGAAAACGATGAATGGTAAATTCGATTTTCATTTTTTTGCTCCTTGTATTTTTCTCGTAATATTCTTGGCCTGTGTATTTATTTTTATACACCAAACACCCAGAAAATATCAAGGGTACACCCCTTGATCAGGATTAATTAGCTTCAAATTTATCATTTTTTCGTGCTTCCGGCGCACTTCCTGGACTTATCCGTTTCTTCAAGTGGTATCAGAGCCCCGTTCGGTGTATAGGCTTAGAATTTTACATGTTTAATGTGTTTCAGCATATTTACATGTTTTAAATCAATTTTGGAAGCATGATTTTTGAATTTTAATTGCATATCTAGATCTACAATTTGTATGTTTTAATTTTGATTTACTTTTGGGCATGTGAATTTTTGAAACTTGGAATTTCTGAAAAATAATTTTTTCTTGTTGCTTCTGAATTTGCAGAAAAAAAAGGAGTTTCAGAAAAATCAGAAAAACGAGCAGCGAACGCTGCCTACCAGCCGTCTGGTAGGTATACGCGAGCGGCAGCCAACCAGCGTGTGTCTACACGTAGGCGGGCGCACGTTAGGCGATCTGCATGCTGGGCTGCGCCCGCACAGGCGTTGGGCGTGTGCACGCACGGCTGTTGTCGCCGGTCATCTGGCTCGATTTTTTCTGTTTTTTCAGAATTTTCATATTTTTTATTTTTTTGATTTTTCTGCATATTTTTCTGAAATGGTTAATTTTGGTGAATTTTATTTTTTGTTGAGATTTGGTATTTTTCAATATTAAATTACTAAAATTAATGTGAATAGGTTTTCAAACAAGAATTAATTTTTCTCAGGGTGGCACTTATGTCCATTATTAAGCTGTATTATTTTACATATAATTTTCTAAGATTGGATGTTTAATTAATTTATGATATTGGATATCATTATTATAATGCACGGTTTGCGTTATATTTTATGTGCATGTTTATTTTGAAAATAAATATGCTAGTTTGTTAATTCGATTAATATGGATGTTCACGAAGCCCATTGGACCCTATGGATGGTTTTATTTTTTGTTGGGTTGGGGCCTGCATACCTCTTTTCTCTATCTCTTTGTTTGTTGTCTAATATGTATAAGGCTTGTTTTTCCCTATTAATGTACCCCCCCTAACTTCTAATTGGGGTTTCTTCTAAGGTTTAATGAGAGTAGAATAGGTGGAGAGGTTTTACTTTTATTTTATTTTTAAATAATTGTAAAGAGCAAGCCCAGATGATGGATGTCCATGAAGGAGGCCATGGGTTGGCCCACGGAGATCCGTGCTCGAAGGACGGAGCCCACGAAGGAGATAATGAGAAATAGAGATTATAAGGCCCATAATGTGTTAATGGGTTAAAATATATGTAATAGCATAGGGCCACCCTTAGACTGACCATAGATCCACTGCGAGCTTAGTGGGTCACATAGGTTTTTGGGCTTGTGATCGTCCAACAGGGGCGTGCTAGGCTTTTATTTTGCAGATGATGCAATTTATTTAATGCATTAAATATATTGGATATATTTTTTTATGCAAGATACTAATATTGTGATGAGGTCTCGGTCATATTGAAATTAACTCTCACTTAGTTGGACCAAGTAAAAATATTAGAACCTGAAAATGGAAATAAACAATGGCCTGTTATTCCATATATTCCATCTACATTAATATAGTGAGGAAGCCAATTTCACCCATACGTGGTATCACGAGTTGTGGCTTTGTGTGGATCAAAATGAAGTTGCACTGTTAATGTGAACGAAGTGAATACGCACCTACTTTCCTGTCTCACGAGTCATAGGGGGCAATAGTGTGTGCTATGATTCGGTTGATGGGTTAGGACTAACGCCAAATAATGTAATTTCCAAGCCTTGCATGCACAGTAATGTAGTGAGTAAGCTGATTTCACCCATACGTGATCTCATGAGTCGTGGCACGTATGGACTGAAATGAAGCTACACTATTATTGTGAACGAAGAGACAACACTTCTATTTCCCTGTCTCACAAGTTGTGGGGGCCATAGTAAGTGCTATGATTCGGTTGATGGTCGTGTCTAACACCAAGTAACGTGATTCACTTGGAGTCCTCAAAATCACGTAAAATCGGTGAGGAAAAATATCTTAGGGATCTCATAGGTCGAGAATGGTATTTGATACCTCCCACAAGGCTATTTCTATGTGAATCGTAAAAGCGGGGCATGGAGAATTTCACTACTGGACCTCAACCCCACTAGGAAAAGATTTTTCCTGAAACTCCATTCAAGAGTGATGGGCTTTCGCAAAAAATAGTGGGAGGGTTAATGACTGAAGTCCAAGTCCTTAATTTGAACCTATTATTATGAGAATTTGCTTACTTTTCTGTTAATTGTTAATTGTCTTAGAATCCACTTAACTATATAATTGAGGCTAATAATTTGATGGAACATACTATTCACATTGACTAAGAAATTTGAGAATGGTCCTCGATTTCGAGAACTAAACTTATATTCTGGATAAGTCTCTACCTCGAACTTTGTCGGAAGGGTTCCTACCCGAAGAACGCTAGACGTTTGAAAAGTTTACTCAGTGGCATGAGGATAACCGAAAAGTACACAATATCATTCTGGGCTCGATGAGTAACAAGATTTAGAAACAGTACAAAAGGTATGAGAATGTTTGGTCGATAATGTACCTCATGAATGAACTATATGCGGTTCCGGAATGGCATACCAGATATGCCGTGACGAAGGCATTCTTCGGCATGATAATGATTAAGGGATCATTCGTACGAGAGCATGGAGTGATGATGCTATCCCTAGTGGAGAAGCTCAAAGACCTCTAGGCTGATTTCAAGAAGGATACTTGATTCTACAATCAAGTCATTATCAGCTACACATGAATGGGCTTGACGAAAGCCTTCATTAGTTGATTAATATATTGGTCCAGTACGAGGTAATGATTGAAAAATATGTGCCGTCGGTACTAGTGGGAGAGGCTTCAACCTCTAGAGCGCAAGGTAAGGTTGCCGGACGCGAAAAGAGGAACAAGGGTAAGACTCAGAAAACCTTATCACCTATTTCATATTCGATCTCTCTTTGGTGTTTAACAACATAACTTTTTTGTCGATCTTGGGCTGCTTTCAGACAGTTCTTCACTATCTATATCTTTTCCACCATTTCTTGCACCAATTTTGGACCTTCCAGCTGTCGTAATCCCTCCATATACCAAAATATCGGACTGCGATATCTCCTTCCATATATAGCTTTGTATGGGGCCATACCGATACAAGAATGAAAAACTATTGTTATTCGCAATCTCCACAAAGGTAGGTGATCACCCCAATTGCCCTTGAACTCCATTGTACAAGCCCTCATCATATCTTGTAGTGTCTAAATTGTTCTCTCCGATTGCCCGTCTGTTTGAGGATGAAATGCAGTACTGAAATGTAATTTTGTGCCCAATGCCTTTAGTAAACTTCTCCAATAATGTGAGGTGAATCGAGGATCTTTGCCTGACACAATAGATACATGCACCCCATCTAATCTCATGATTTTAGAAACATACAATTCAGCTAACTTATCTAAAGATTCACCTAGTCGTATCGACAAGAAATGAGCTCATTTCGTCAACCTATCTACAATTACCCAAATAGCATCATGCTTCCTGAGTGTACGTGGCGACCCTATGACAATATCCATAGTAATCTTTGCCCACATACATTCTGGTTTTGCTAAAGGTTGAAGTTTACCAGCTGGCGCCTGATGTTTTGCTTTTACCTGCTGACATGTCACATATTTAGCCACAAATTATGCCACATCCTTCTTCATTTTCAGCCACCAGTAATATGGTCTTAAATTTCGATACATCTTTGTAGTACCAAGATACATGACATATGGTCCATTATGAGCTTCTTGCAAATTCTCCCTTCGTAACACCTCTATGTCGGGTACCCAAATTCGTTCTCCGTTCAGTATCACTCCATCAGCTCTTATCGAAAAATTTGACTTCTTAACTTATTTCATTCTCTCCAGGATTCGTAATAAGACAGGATCCCGAGACTGTGCTTCTTCGATTTGATCCAAAAAGTCTGGCATAAGTTGCAAGGCTGTCAACAATCTCGCCATCTGATCAACTTCTAATTTCGTATTCATAGATCTCATTCCCAGCAGTAATGCCAGATTGTGACTCCCCAAACTAGCTAATGTACCTGAACTCTTTCTACTCAAAGCATCTACTACCACGTACGCCTTCCCTGGATAGTAATCAATAGTGTAGTCATATATCTATCTCATTTGTCTCAAATTCAGTTCCTTTTGTGTCAAAATATACTTCAAACTCTTGTGATCAGTGAAAATCTGAAATTTTTATCCATACAAATAATGTCTCCAAATCTGTAATACATGCACAATCACGACCAACTCAAAATTATGCATGGGATAATTCAACTCATGAATCCTCAACTAACAAGATGCATAAGCAATTACTTTTCCATTCTGCATTAATACACAACCCAAACCCTACTTAAAAGCATCCGTATACACTACGTATCCACCGCTACCAGATGGCAAAACCAAAATTGGAGTTGAGGTTAGTCTTTTCTTCAATTCATCGAAGCTTCGTTGGCACTGTTCAGTCCACTGAAATACTACTCCCTTCCTTAGTAACTTTGTCAATGGACCGGCAATTATGGAGAATTCCTCGACGAATCTCCTATAATACCCTTCTAACCCCAAGAAACTTCTAACTTTTGTCATATTATTCGGTTCTCTCCATTCCATAAGAACTTTCACTTTTGACGGATCGGGCATAACCCGATCACCAGATATCACGTGCCCAAGGAAAACTACCTGATTTATCCAAAATTCACATTTTCTTAATTTAGCATACAACTCTTTCTCCTTCAAGACCTGTAACACTATCCTTAGATATTTTTCATGCTCCTCCATACTCCTCAGATACACTAAAATGTCATCAATAAAAATAATAACAAACTGATCCAGGTACTTGTGGAATATATGATTCATCGATGCCATAAACGTTGCTAGTGCATTTGTTAACCCAAATGGCATACCAAGAACTCATAGTGACCATAACAAGTGCAGAAAAGTTGTTTTGGTATGCCTTTTTCTACTATCCTCCACTGCCAATACCCAATCCTCAAATCGATCTTTGAAAATATGGTAGCCCCCTCAATTGGTTCAGTAAGTCATCAATCCTCGGCAATGGATAATTATTCTTCACTGTCACCCTATTCAATTAACGGTAGTCGACACACAATCTCATTCTACCATATTACAACTTCACAAATAGCACTGTGCTCTCCACGGTGAAGTACTCGGTCTGATAAACCCTTTCTCCAACAATTCTTCTATTTGCTTCTTAAGCTCTTGCAATTCCACTGGGGCTATTCTATACTGTGCAATAGAAATCAGGGCAACTCCTAGAATAGTTTCTATAGTAAAGTCTACTTTCCTATGAGGCGGCAAACCCGATAAAGTCATCAAGGAACACTTCAGCAAAGTCTCTCACTACAGGGATTTCCTCCAACGTGGGATTAACCTTCTAGGCATCTATCACATGAGCTAGATATGCCTCACATCCTTCTAGTATTAAAAGTCTTGCCTCCATTGGTGATAATACACAAACTTGCACTACCTACACGAATACTACTTTTTACTATCTAGAAGATTCAATCATCACTTCCTTTTTATAACAATTAACTACTGGTCTATGTTGTGCTAGCCAATCCATCCCCAAAATTACATCAAACTCCTTCATATCCATCACTACGAGATCCACAGGTAAATTTACATCTCCAATCCTCACTAAGCTCCCCTTCCTAACACTGTTCACTACCACACCCTCTCCCATAGGTAGATAAACCATCAAATTATATCCCAAAGACTATTCTCACCCGGTATTTTAGATGCAAGTTCTGATGATATATATGAATGCATAGAGTCGGGATCAATGAAAACATAAGTCTCAACGTCAAATAACAAGATTATACCTAATAATACGTCATTTGAAGCTGGAGTTTCCTATCTGGTCATGTTATATATGCTTGGTTGGGTCTGCCCCTAAGTGACTTGTGCTCCGAAACACCTCATACTCGCATCAATAGGGTGGTCACCATCTTTGTTACCAGTGCCTCTACCCCTACCCCTGCCTCTGCCTATCTCAGCTCTTCAGCCATTACTCCCAATACTACTTTAACTTTGGGTCGCATCCCCACCTGAACTCGTAGTCTGGCTAGGACAATCCCTAGATATGTGCTCTCTACCTCTGCAGTTATAACAAATCCTGGGTATAACATTTGGTCCAACATTTGGTCCCAACATTATCCCAAATGTCACCTTCCACAAGTAGAGCAACTCAGAGTGAAAGTTGGCTCATTGCTGTAACTCTGTCCAGCACCCCTACCAATCCAATAGAAGGCATAATAGATAAACTATGCTCGATTGAACCTCTATTGAAGCCCATTGGTCCACTGAACCTCGGCCCACACTTCCCTGAAAAGCAGAACCACCACGGGAAAAGTTCTCACCTCCTGTAGAAATTGAGCGACCGGTTCGCCTCTTGGTCGACCTACTTAGCTACTCCACTTTCTATGCTAACTTTCTCTACTCCTCCTTTTCAAGTTCTCTGCGATGACACCTTTTCCATTCGAACCGCTAACACAACAAGAGTTTTAAAGTTCATAATTCTAACTGCCAGACCCTTTTTTATCTCGTGTCGTAACCCCTGCTCAAAACAATAACAACGATCCTCCTGTGTTATCACATCTTCCGGTGCGTACTTGGCTAGTGTAGCAAAATGAAGTTCATACTCTGCCACCGTCTGATCATCCCCTTGCACTATGTTTAGAAATTCCATCCTCTTTTTATCTCGATACATCTTGGGTCTATAGTTATCATCAAACTCTCTCTAAAACTCAACCAAAGTTATCTCTCTTGGCATTTATGCCCTCTTTATGGCTCCACCAAATCAAGGCATTCCCCACGAACAAAGAAACAACATACTTAAGTTGATTCTCTAGAGTACATTTCACTAAGTTCAGCACGTCTTCAACTTTTTTCCCACCATATCTCAGCAATCTTAGGATCTAAAGTACCCTCAAATTCGGTAGCTCGCATCTTTCTGATTCTATAACATAATATAAGTTCTAATTTATCAATATAACACATATATACCACAAGAGATTTAAAAAGCAAACCCGAAGCACGCTAGGATGTTTAATGTACATAGTCAAAAAAATTTCGACTTTTGATGTCACGAATGACCCATCTATTCAGAATTTCGGCACGACTCAAAAATCTATGGAACTAGTCAGTGTGGCCTACCTCCCGAAAAGTCTGTGGCAAGCAATAAGTTGCCTACTCAATAAATTTAGCCCTTTGATTGTTAGAATGAGTGACCATAAGCCAATTGGATCGGTTTTTTTCATTCGACAATCTTTATCAAATAATATTAGATTGATGAATACGGTAAGAATTCATCAAAATGGCGATATATTTCATTGTGCTTACCACTGATATTGAACGGGTTTTCAATATCACAACTAAATGCCCACTGACCGAAAGGTTAAACCCGTGGAGTTAGGTTGCGCATAGGTTTAGCAGCTATGTAACCAACTCCTAAGGGTTGGTCTGAAACGTTCCAAGTCGAGGACCTTCGGCAGGAGACGTAGGTCGTCTGTGCAGTTTTAGTGGGTTAGTTGGCTATGTTGTCAACTGACTAAAGTGACTCGCGGGAATCATCAAATCGAAGCTTC
Source organism: Sesamum angolense (assembly GCA_034509725.1). NCBI lineage: Eukaryota > Viridiplantae > Streptophyta > Magnoliopsida > Lamiales > Pedaliaceae > Sesamum > Sesamum angolense. The sequence continues at coordinate 11,938,308 of JACGWL010000010.1, forward strand.
TTAAGGCTTGGTTGGTATAATTAAGATTTTGGTTTCAATAGTACGAGATTAATACTCTGACTTGAGGAACCATGACAGTCACATGCATACGAAGATTATATCTTGGATATGGCTAGCGGTGGTTGTGTCGTGAGGACATGGTCATCATAAGCTTTATTTAGTGCAGTCGGAGTATGTAGCGAGGACAGTGGTTTCCAAGAGAGGATCTGTCCCTGTCAATATATGACAGAGAGTTCTCCCATGCACCTTGAGATGGTTTAGACTCTAAAGTCTTTGGCGAAGCGATTGATCGATTAAGGATAGGTTTCCTAGATCAGATCAGTAGAGTAAACGCATCTGGAGTGTTAAGCATAGTTACCTTGTCAAGGATGGGAACCGACACCCAACTCCATGCCCTAGACTAAGACCAGAAGAAGGTTGAACAGTAGGACCGTACTCGTATGGATAAATGTTCACACCAACATTCACCTAGTGCCATGGACTGTTGCTAGGCGGCCACCATGGTAACTGGCGATTTCTAATTATGGATAATTAGAAATAATTAATTAAATTTAATTTAATTAATTGTGTTGGTCACACACGCCCAAGTCTAGTTGAGGGTGAACCTAAAGAGTTACACTCTAAACACCGACATGTGATGGAATTAGTTTAGAATTGATTCCGGGAGGAAGAGATTAGTTTAATTTGATTAAATTAATTTTTTAAGTGGATAAATGATTAGATCATTTATAAATAAATCCATGGGTTGGATTTTCCTAAAAATTAATTAATTGGATAAGTTAGTTTTGGGCTTTAACCCTTTGAATTAATTGGATTAATTTAACTAGCTTCATTTAACTTATGATTGGATTCAGAAAGTAAATGAGAGAATGGGCTTGGTTCTTTTAATTGGATTAAAGGACTTAAAGTGATGGACTTAAAGATTAATTTGGATTTAATTTAGGTCCATTGGACATAGGCTTAATCTATAGAGCCTAGTCCACTTTAGACCAATCCCATAACCCGTTTTGACTTTGTATAAGTTAAAGAAAGAGTTGGTTGGTTATGGACATGAGGTGCACGAAATTTTCAGCACATATTGATGAAAAAAAATGGCTAGGGTTTCAAGGAAAAGAGAGGAGAGAGTTTGGATGATAGGCCTCACCTAGTTTCTCTACCAAAATTCTCCTTTCCTTCTTCATTTCTTTGGTTCATCGAATAAGAGAAGGAACGAAGAGAAATTGACATTGTTAACTAATAACGTGTTGTTGATTTCTTTCTTCCCTTTCTTTATCTTGCTTGCACGAGAAAAGGGAGATCACGGTGATATAGTGGACGGATTTAATGCGTGTAGCCGTATGAGAAAACGATAAAAGCTAAATTCTGTTTTTGCTTCTTCTATTTTTCTCGTATTGTTCTTGGCCTATGTATCTTTTCATACACCAAACGCCTGGAAAGATCAAGGGTACATCCTTGATCAGGATTTATTCATTGCTTTAGTTCATGTTTAATTATTTTTGGAATTTTTCGAGCTTCCGCCGCGCTTTTCGGGTCGATCCGCTTCGTCGATCTCTTTATATATACACAAGCAACCAATCAAGTATAAAGCTATTGTACAAATAGCCAACATGCTTCTCATACGTTATCAAAAAATGTAAGGAAACACATAGCTATAATCAAACATTAACTCAAGACATAATAGAGGCATTCTGCGTTATTTTCTTAGGGCCCGCTTAATCGAATTGGAGTGCAACACTCAATGAGTTTTGCCCGCTCTGACCATCGTCATCATCTCAATCACAATACTCCTTCTATATTCTTTTTTCCTGATATCACACAGCACACAGCTTGTGTGTATCCCATCCTCACTGATACCATACAGCACACAACTCGTGTGTATCCCATCCTCACTGATACCACACAACACATAGCTCTGTGTATCCCATCATCTCCATTAATCAATGACATCACACAGCTCGTCATGGATCATATCATCTAAGTCATTAAGTGTGTCCCCAGTTAGGTAAGCCATCATTTCATTTTAATTCCTAACATCAACATCATTAACTACTTCATTCAGTTTCATGTAATAATTATCTTCTCATCAATAGCTCCCTGTTCATTTTATTCCACAATTAGTAACACAACCACAAAATCATTCATTCAACATTCGTGTAAAACACTCACAACTAAACACATAATAGCAATTTTACAGATATAAAGTAGTCCTTACAACGGTTGATATTCACAACCAAGTATAAAACAAACTATATATTGTATCCATGTATATATATAAATCCAACATTCAACATATTATATTCATATAAATATATATAAATCCAACAATATATATATAGAACAATTAGCTATACTTACCTCAAATCTAAAAACGATCAGTTAACACGAAGAGCTACTCAACTTTCACTCTACCGTCACGCCCTATTGTAAATTACAATTTATATAATCAATACCTCGTAAACATTATAAATTCTAATTAAGATATTATATAATATTCAAATAGTTCTATATATATTGAAATTCAACCCTCCATTCGATTTTATTTTAAATAACTAAACTTTCTACGTTCCTTGGTATATTTTTAATTTATCCACTAACTTAATCTTGTGGAAAAGGAGTCAATTGTGCTTGTGGTGATGGTGGGTTTATGTGTGTGTATATATAATCCACAGGGACTGGATTATGTCACCTGTTTGACGAAAAGCCTCAATTGTGACAAGGAAGAATAAGCACACCCATGGAAAAGTCCTTACATAAAATAGCGTAGTATATATGATTTGTTTCATTAGAAGTTTGCTTTGTTTTTGATTGTTTAGTCTTGAATGATGCTAGATATTTTAAAATTTTGAATATTTTTTAGTTGTAATTCATTAGCCTCTTTGAATATTTGAGTATCATAAGTGTGAGTTATTAGCCTCTTTGGAAGCACCACCAGGAGCTACTTTCATGTCACAAAATCTTGCTCCTCTATTAAACTCCTTCATTAGTGAAGGCAAAGATGAACTCTGTTGAACATGGAAATCATAGCAATGATAGAATCATTGCCAAGGTCTTAATTATATTGTTCTCAACTTAAGCTTTCTTCTTTCATGTTGTTTTCTTCTCCCGTAGTTTTTCTGTACAGCATTGCGTCAAGAATCTTAGACTGATATGAAATGTCCTCCATAGTAATCCATGTGGGTTGAGAAGAATTTACTTTCTTGAAAGTATTTCAAGATGATACAACTATAAGTTTGAGAGCGGGGGTTTTGGAGTGACCATAAATTGTGGGATGTAACGGATGTATTGGCATGCCGCAATAAATTTTCATTTGCTCTAAGCACTCCATTTCTATTCTTCATATATCTTTTCTCTATACCATCTCCCACATCCTTTTTGCAGGGAGAGAGTGAGAGAGAAAGATGGACAAATAAAATTGTCATGCTGTAAAAGAGGTCCACACACACAACATTTCAATGAAGGAAAAAAGCAAATTTTGAAGGGAAAAAAAAGTTTCTTTATCTGAAAAGTGAAAAGAAACACTACCTCCGTTTGCGTGGTTTTAAATTTTTAGACTTTTTTCCACATATTAAAGGAAGCCAGCGGGTTTGGTTTTGTTCCCTTTTCTTGCTGGGAAATTTTTGGATTTTTTCTTCTTTTTTTGTTTTTTTCTACGTTTTCGAATTGCTCTTGACTGAGTATTTTTTTTTCTCTTTTGCCTGATCTGTTAAATATATAAATGATTGTACTGATTATGAATGACATCATTATTCAGAGTGCTTCAAAAAATGAATACATTGTATCATTAGTTGGGTCATACTCAATAACTGCAACAGTTCTATCCTCTGCCGCCTGGATCTATGGAACATTAGCAACTGAATGATTTTTGATTGCTTAAAAGTTAGTTATCCTTTAGGAGAATTTATACAATTGCAGGATAAGCTGATTGATTTTGGTATTTGTTATTATTTGTATTGATAAAATATGAAAATATTTTTTTTTACGCAATTGTAATTATATATTCTCTATTGCTACAAGAATATAGGAACATTTTACTGTTGTTATACTATTATTGTTTACCATGTGTATAACTTTATTGTTGATCCTTAGATCATTGAGTATCGTGTACACCATTTCATTATTTTTAGTGCGATGCCGATACCTTTAATAGCTCTGTCAACAAGGGTTAGCATTTTGAGAAAATTTTGATTCAGATTTATAGAGGGTAATGTTTAGAATTAAGTCTGTGGGAATTTTATTATTCTCTAAATGCACTAGATTTACAAACGATGCAAATTTTCTAACTCAGGACTGAAGCTATTTCATTCTTTCTATGAAGAATGTATTTTTGGAGCAAATCAGCCACTGATTTCTATTCGGGTGGCTTGAGGTAAAAAAATATGAATTAATGTTAGAATAGGTGACAAAAAGCTAATTGGATTGGTTGTTTTCCATTCGACAATCTTTATCAAATAATATCAGATTGATGAATCCGTAAGAATTCATCAAGAAGACAATGTGTTTCGTTGTGCTTACCACTGATATTGAACGGGGTTTTAATGTCACAACGAAATGCCCACAGACCGAAAGGTTAAAACCCGTGGAGTTGGGCTGTGCATGGGTTTGGCAACTATGAAACCAACTCCTGATGGTCGGCTGAAACGTTCCAGTCGAGGACCTCGAGATTGGGTATCGAGGGTCCTATGAAGACCTGCACTAAGTACTGCAGCCGTGTTTCGCCGGCAGGAGACGTAGGTCGTCCGTGCAATTTTGGTGGGTTAGTTGGCAATATAGTCAACTGACTGAAGTGACTTGAGAGAATCATCATATGGAGCCTCTTAAGGGCTTGGTCGGTATGATTGGGATTCCCGATTCTGATAGTACGAGAATTAGTCCTCTGACTTGAGGAATCATGGCAGTCACGTGCATACGAAGACTGTATCTTGGATATGGCGAGCAGTGGCTGTGTGTGAGCCATGGTCATCATAAGCTTTATCCAGTGCAGTCGGAGTATGTAGCAAGGACGATGGATTCCGAGAGAGCATCTATCCCTGTCATTATATGACAGACGTTCTCCCATGCACCTTGAGATGGTTTAGACTTTAAAAGTCTTTGGTCAAAGTAATTGATCGATCAGGGATAGATTTCCTAGATTGGATCAGTAGAGTAAACACATCTCAACTGTTAAGCATAGTTACCTAGTCAATGACGGGAACTGACACCCAATTTCATGCCCTAGACTAAGGCCAGGAGACGGTTGACAGTAGGACCATACTTGTATGGATTCGAAGCCTAAATGTTCACGCCAACATTCACCTAGTCTCTAGTGCCATGGACTGTTGCTAGACAGCCACCCATGGTAACGGGCCATTTTCGATTATGGGATAATTGGAAATAATTAATTAAATTAGATTTAATTAATTATGTTGTTCACACATACCCAAGTCTAGCTGAGGGTGAACCTAAAGAGTCACACCCTACCATTATAGTGGGATGGAATTAATTCTAGAAGAGTCGGATTAATTTAATTAAATTAAATTAATCTTTGGAGAGAATAAATAATTGGATCATTTATTTAAATCAATCCATTGGATGGATGACTTGAAATTTAATTAATTGGATTAATTAGAATTTCAAGTTAGCTAGTAAAATTAATTGAATTAGTTTTATTTGGCTTGGTCTAATTTATAAATTGATTTATAAATTGAAAGAGAGAGCATGGGCTTTGATCTTTTAATTAGATTAAAAGATAAGGATTTTAATATTGGGTTTATGATTAAATTAGATTTAATGTAAGTTCATGAGACGTGGGCTTGATCCTATCGAGTCCGGTTCATTAAATACAAGCCCAAGGCCTTGGTTGGACCTTGGCTAAGTCAATGAAGACAATTTTCGAAGGTTCTTTGGTCGATTTAGGAGGCAAATTTCGTGTGTAAGGGGTGGCTAGGATGGTTGTTTTGGAGTCTAACTAGGTTAGGACTCCTAGTATGTGTATGACCTTCATTAAACCCTAGCCACACACACAATACATACTAGCCTCTCCAAACCTCGAAATTTCGTGCCTCTCTCTCTCTATGATATTCTCCATATTCAAGTTTTTTATTTGGTCTTAGAAATCAAAGAAAAACAAAAGAGAGATCAAAACACGTTAATTCATAGCGATTTTTGATCTCCATCTCTTCTGTGGAGATTTTGCTAGCACGAATCTCCACCTCCTTTAATGGTGGCGTGTCATTCTTGGGAGGGTCTCAAGATCGAGATGTCGTAGCCGTACCAGAAAAACAACAACAGTAAATGTCTATTTACAGTTTTGCATCTTGTTTTTCTCGTATTAATTCTATGGCCTATATGTTTTATTTTATACACTGAACGCCCAGGAAAGATAAAGGGTACACCCCTTTATCAGGATTTTCATTGCTTTATTCCCATGTTAATCGTATTTTTTTAATTTTTTGCGCTAATAGCCAAACTTGATACCTGAAATATTATGTGAATTTAATATTTAACAACTTATTAGTGGTGTTAATTTCC